>MQTX01000047.1:999276-1028134 GCA_009735665.1 Angiostrongylus cantonensis
AACCGTAGGGAAGTAAAGTCTCTATTAGAGTTCTCAATGCCTCTTCGTTGTGGAAAACCCGTTTCTGGTGTTATTTTTTAGTAATCCCTATTCGTGTTTAATTTAGTCAAAATCGAACACAGTCTACCTCTTCAGCAGATTTGAAAGCCTGCTCCTTCGATCCTATTTCATTTTCCCATTTAGCTAAATCAGCTTCCTTCTTTTTCATCTGTTTGATTTCCTATAAAAAATGTTTCTTCTATAAAGCGTACAAATATAAATAAACTAATAGTAATACTAACGACAGCAATAACAATAATAATCATAATAATAATAGTCATAACCATAATAATAATAATAATAATAATAATAATAATAATAATAATAATTCAATTGCCAATTACCGAAAAAAGTGCTACGGCTGGTGCTGTGTTAGAGACATCGTCCAATAGCGCAAAATCATTACTCGACCCCGCACACCAGGCCATATTCGACATTCGATCAGGTGAAACAAAAAAATTTTAAAAAATAATGGCGACTTAAAGAACTCAAAAACAATGATATTAACTCATATTAAGTGGCTGTTGGTTAAATAGAAAGATAATAAAATATAAAGGATTAATCGTTCAGCGCCAAAGAATTCTCAAGGAATGCGCCACAAGTTCAATTTCCCTAAGAACCATGTAAGAGAATGAATGCACTTCTGGCCTATACAATGTTTTGCCCAATTAAATCTTGTACCAATTTGTCGACTGCAAAGAGATGTAAGGCATGAACAGGACGCTGGCTCGAATCATTGAGAGGTTCCATGTGCACCACAGGCCACTGACGATATTTTCGATACACGGGTGAAACAGAACGAGACACGCAACAAAAATACCGTAGAATAGAAACCTATCAGTTTTTCTACATGATTCGGCACCATGTAAGCATACAGATATGACTCGGAATATATTATATATATATATATATGTATATATATATGTATATATGTATATATATATATATGTATATATAATTCGGCAGAATCGCCTTCTTCGGAGCTTGGAAGGGTACACTAATACGCAACTTACTAGGTCAACAGCACGAACAGAAAGATGAAAATCTGAGCGGTAATTACAAGATCTACGGCAAACTAAGTGGCGACGAAAAGTTTTCGGTGGTATTTCAATTATCGCTACCCATTGCTCTAGATCTGCCCTTCTTCCCAACCGAAAACCAAGTAACAAAAACATCCTGGTTCACTCCCTTTCTTGTCACCCTTCGCACACAAAGAGGGCGCTTATAAGAAACATGTTTCAAACAGCCACCTCTGTGTGCACAAGTAGGGAACTAAGGGAAGAATCGCGCGACTTGGCTCGGCAAATAGCCATCTCCAATGGCTACGAAATTGTAACCCCACGAGATAAGTTTCGAGGGAAAGCGACGCTCCAATAGGAACGGTTTGGCCAAAACATAGTCCCGTTCATTTTGCCCTTCATTAGCGATGAAATAAGTGCAGCGATGAAACGATGCTTAAGAAGGGCAGATCTAGAGCCGATTCATTAACTCGTGTTTGAGGCTTGGTGACCCCACAGCGAAGTCGAACCAGCACTGTGCTCGTAGTGAACGGCATCACTATTTCCCAAGGTAGACGCAACTACAGCATTTGGCGAAATACATTCCGCTGAGCGTGAATGGGACATACGTAACCAGTTGGCTCCTCAAGAACATCGTTTTTGTGTGATTTAGTCGAAGACCAATTTTTGCACAAGCTTTATCAATGTCGGCATGCATTCGCTACGTCTGGCTAATGTTTGGTGCTATAAAAACAATGTTATCAGCAAAGCGAAGATGGTGTAATTGCCGCCCTTCGATTTTCACTCCCATGTTGCCATATTCCAACGTTCGCATGACGTTCTCGAGCGTGGTAGCACACAATTTAGGGGAAACGGTACCGCCTTCGCTAACCTCTTTTTTGACATCGACTTTAATATTCTGGTAGAATAATGATATTCTACTTATGAAATTTGTGTAAAGCTCACGAAGAATCCTAATAGGGTTTCCTTGAAGGTCCTGGGCTTCAATGGGTGCTTCTGTCTTATCTGAATCAAAAACCTTTAATTCCATGAAAGCGAGCTAGGACGAACTCTTTTACTCTCACGACATTTACTACTGAGGAAGGACTCCTAGACTATCAAGTGCTTCCATGGCTGCTTCTACCTCAGTTGACTCAAAGGCCTTCTTTAAATCGATGGAAGTGAGACATAGCGGTCTTTTGTACTCTCGCGATGCTTCAGTGATTCTTTTTATCGTGTGGATGTGCTCCATCGTACTAAATCCTTCTCGAAACCCTGCTTGCTCACATGGCTGTTCCCAGTCCAGTGTTCTGTCATTCTTGTTTAGGATGATTCCAGTGAAAAGTTTGTAGACGACAGACGGCAAGCAGATTTGGCCATAGCTATATCGTAGAGGTCAGCCTTTTTGAACAATTATACGGTCTTGTTAGCTTTTCATTGAGTAAGGACCTCGCATTCAGATAGATAACGTGTGAAGAGGTGAAGAGCCGAGCCAATGTGTTTGAGGATCGGCCGAAGGGTATTCAGGTGTTCAGATCTAATTCTGTCCGGACTTGGCACTGTGCGATTTTTCACCGACGAAATAGCATGCCGGATTTTAGAAGAGAGAACAGATAGTCCGACACATTTGCTCTCCAGTAATGCGTAAGAGGGCAGGAAGACTTGGCTACTGCAGAAGTCGGAGCAGTAATCGTCAATGATTTTCTCCTTGCCTTCCTAGAAACTGTAACACTTCCGTCAGGACGTTGGGGTGCAACCACCTTGGTTTTATAAATGGCGAAGCTTCGGCAGGCTTTTCGAGTGCTTTCTCAATCTCTACAGCTTCGACCATAACCGCTGCTCCTCTCTAAAGTCTTTAAATATCACCTATGTGCATTGTTAGTAAGTTCGAGTGTGACTTGGCCGTTGCCTGTAGCTCGTGCGACTCCACGCTGGCGTATTAGCCCGAGTGTTCCTGACGGCTCTTGATGAGTTTAAAACTGCCTTCCTTTAACACAAAGATGCTGAATCAGCCGAGCATATTCCTCGTCGATGTTATCGAGAATGGCCCCTTATCAACAGCCGCCTAATGAACTGAATAAACTCCAGTTTATGGTTTTTTGTGACTTGGTCTTTTAAATTTAGCAGCTTTCTCTCCTTTACGCGAAGAGTGAAATCTTGCCTGAACAGGGGGTTCTTTGGTCCTGCGCAGAAAACTGGAGCACTAGCTACGTTGATGAGGTACAACCCCCGATTTACTACGTGTAGTTTTAGTACCCTCTACCGGGAGACACCAACGTCCAACCTTGAGCGTAAGGCTTCTGGAATTACGAGTTACAATGGGTGGTCTTGGTCACCATAATAAACTCAGAGAGCGCTCACCCTGTTCGTTCCATTCTAATCCGTGGGTCCCTATATGACATTCTTTAGACATTTTTCTTGGTCCAGTCTTGGCGTTGAAATCTCCAATGACCTTGATGTATGGTCCTCTCTGAAGAACTTCTCCAAATCCATACAGAACGCTTCGACTCCGTCTTCGTCACAGCTTCGTGCCGGCGCGTAGACGACGAAGATTGTCAAAGCCAGTACTGATAGACTTCTGTTCAACCGCAAACATCCGATTCGGGTTGTTTTTGCTCGAATAAATCGATGTTCATGGCTAAACTCAGGTTGACGAGAACGCCGAAACCGCCGATTGCTTCATCGCCGCATTTTCCGATGAACTGTTCTTCTTCGGTGTCACAGACGGCGTTGAATAGGTGTCGCCTTCTCGTCTCAGCCAGTTCGATGACGTCGTACCTTATTCCGTTACCTGCGTGATCAACTCATGCACCGAGGACTCATATGCAAGTGCGCGTGTATTACAGGTACAGCTGGTCATCGTAGTTCTTCGAGATATAAGCCGCTTAGAATGACCCTTATATTTTAGCAACCTTTCCGTACTTGTCCTACCCAAGGGAACAGTATCGGGACTCTTGCAGGCAGGAGAATGAGGCTCGTTTATTTTACTACGTTTATAGTTTGACACCTACGTATAGTACGCTGAACTGTGAACGTGGGTGCCCCATATACCCACGTGTAGCTTGCCAGCTTCTCCCAGGGTAGATAGGGGAGCTTGTTGGAGGCGACTGCTAACGGCCTCTCGTATACTTCATCGTCACTTGATTGCAGCCTTCCTCCTCTTCTAATTCGTAGAATACAAATTGCATAAATGAGAACTCTGTCACACACGTATTTAGGAATATATCATCGTGAACACAGAAGGTATGTACCAAATCAGAGCAGCAACAATGGGGAACCTATCCCCTCGATCCATCAACGTCTCAGGGAAGTAAAGGACGCTCCATGTCCGGGATCAAAGCTCTTTGCTTCACCTGGGGACGCACCACGTTGCCTCGCGACTAACCGGCGTGAAATCCCTTTATGGGGAAGATCCATGTGATATATAATATAATACACAGTAATGAATAACTAAACAACGAAAAATAACAGGTAAATAACAATATAATAACAAAGAGCAATAAAGAAACAACATAAAGTAACGATAGCAAGTAGTAATGAGCAGTAATAATAACTAATAGAAAATAATAAATGACAACAATAGCGGCAGTAGTGGTTGCAACAATAATAACATTAATAACCAACAAAAATAAATAGCAATAATAATAATAATAATAATAATAACGATGATAATAGTAATAACGATGACATCAAGATTCTTACATCATTGAGCGACTTCCGTTTTTCCTCGTATTCCGTCAAGATCTCACCGAATGACTCTTTGCATTCACGTTTCTCTTCGTCACATGCTTCAACCTTCGCTAGCTCTTTTGTCACATTCGCTTCCAGCACAGAAAAAGCCTCTGCGTAACGCTAAAGTATGGTTATTTCATTACAGATGATATAACGTAGTATTCACCAACTGTTAAATTGGGATATTTAAGCATTCGGCACAAAAAATTAAAAAAAAACCTTCTTCTTAGCATCTTCGGCGCTGGTGAGATCTGCTTGCTGCTGTTCCAAAACCGCCTCCACTTCTTCTAGTTCCTTTGCTAACAATTTAATCTCATGTGCCTTCTCACCAGCTAATTTTTCACATTCAGAAGCGTTTAGCTAAACAGAAGCAGAATATACTGTCAAATCTAACCAAGCATACTTTAAGCAAGAGCTAGTTGAGACATCTGAAAAAGTTGGAAGACTTATGGCAAAATTTGTAAGAAATCCACCACAAAATTCCTCTCACAAATAACTTTGAAGCCTTATTCCTTATTGTTTCTACCACACATAAATGTATTATAAAACATCCTCACTTTCAAAAAATTACTGCTTCTTCGCATTTGAATGTCATATTTTAGAATGTGTTTGCTTATGGCACGAAAATCGATAACATGAAAAGCCAAGAACTTTAAGATAAAAGAGGAAAACTTACCAAAGAGATATAGTAGGTAAAAGCTATCAGCTTGCGCTCCTGGCGTTCAATTTCACGATCGCAGTTGTTATATTCCAGAAAGTTCTGTTTATCTCGCTGAAGCTTTTCCAGCTGCGGCAAAATATCTTCTGCCATCAGCTAAAAACCTTTTCGAAAGAGGTCAAGTGGGAAGAACTAAAACTACAGTACAACACTTTTTTTGCATTAAATGATCCGTAATCACACGGTGAGACTCCAAGTACTTCTTCATTTCTATTCATTTCCTCGCAAACACTATCTATGAAGGTCTTCGAACCCCTTCTTTGCGTACAGGTTCAGATGCTGCTTAAAGATTTTTTCGTCTTCGTCACGAATATCATGGAATTCTGGTCGAATTCATTCCCCTGCAAACTCGGGATAGCCGTGACAGGGGTGGGGGAGGGGTGCACAAGTATGTAGAAGGAGTAAGCTTATCATAGGCACGTCTTGTACCGAATTTTCGATCGCAAGAGCCTTGGCTGATCCGGAGTGGTGTGGAGCCAAGACATGGATAGGTGGGGTGCCTGCTTCACAATGAACGAAGTAATTACCGCTGCTCTACCTGGCCCTTGACTACACCACAATACAGAATAAATTCAACTACACTTTCCAGGACAACAACATGTCTGTTGACCGAAATTTCGCGTAGTAATATTGTGAAAAGCACTGACAAAATCGGCTCGCCGTTCAAGAAAAAAGGAAAAGACAAAGCAACAAACGAACAACGAAAAATGTTTTGTTGGTCCAAGGAAACAAGAATTTAATTGTGCAAAAAAACCAATTTTGCATCCCGTTGGTAAATTCCTATATTCTGTTATTCCAAAAAAAAAAGTTCTGAAGTGGGAGATGTACTTAGAGCTGCTGTATAATAAGTGCAGTGACGACCTAGCAAGGCTACAGCGGAGTATTTCATAGCTCGAGAAAGAATCAATCTGACAAGGTTCTTCACGTAGTGGTGGAATGTATGAGTAAATCCGAAGACTCTCGTGGATGATTAATGACAGCAAACAAATTGTATGAAATACGAGCTACCATCAGCACATTACGTAATGCTGGGTCATACAATAAAAAAAAGATAAAGCTGTTGACATTGACCCTGAGGGATGCGCCACGCTTTCGACTCCGTCAAGCATCGTTTGGAGGTGATTGAATGCATATCTGGCTTTTACAGTGACTCGCTGTGACCTACCAATGTATCGAGCCAGTGCTGCTATCCACCCAGACAAGTCTTGTACCAATTTCCCGACCCCGAAGAGATGGAGGGCTTGGCGAGCCTTGGGCGCGGAAATCGATACCTAAATGTATTGCAGGCCACGGATCTCCCTCATATGAGAGATCTCGAGCCGGTTAGTTGCGAGGCTACATCCCCAAGTGGCAGATAGGGGTTAATCGCTGACCAAAAGCGACTTTTGCATCTGTGAGACATAAGTAGACCCACGGGATGGACTACATGTTTTTGCCACGACATACTTTCTGTATTTACGAGGCGCATTCATGCACGCGTGTATGGCTGCGTTGAAGTTTATGCGAATTTTATTCCACGAGTCAATTCGGCCAAAAACCTGCATTCAATGACAAGGAAGCATATGGGAGGCGATTAGAAGTCGCCTCCAACAAATAAGCTCCGTGTCCACTCTAGGAGAGCCTGGCAAGCTACCCGTGAGTATACCCAGCCGTTATGTTCAAAGCCCAGCAAGCTATACGTGGATATCAAAAAGCTAAAAACAGTAAAAGAAGCGGGCCGTATTCACTAAACAAAAAGAGCCACCATTTTGCCAGCTTTGCGTATGACGAGTACGGAAAGGCTGCTAAAAACTCATGGCCAATGGCAACTGCAACTGGATAACAAAGAACTATGGTAACGATCGGTACCTACAATGCACGTAAAATTGCATCCGAGTCCTCGACAGAAGACTTGCTCATGCAAGCAAGAATGATAAAATACGGCGCCATCGGCCTGGCCGAGAGGAGACGACGCCACCCATTCAACGCCGTCTATGACACTGGAGAACACACATTGTTCAAGGAAATCATTGGAGATTTCAAACGCCAAGATTAGACAAAGAAGAAAGTCTGAACAAGGTCACATTAGAACACAAGAATTAGAATGGAACGAACAGAGTGAGTGGCTGTCTCAATTTATCATGACGACAAAAGCCCATCCGTAGTAACTCGCAATGCCAGAATCCGCACTCTCAACGCTGGACGTGGGACTCTCTCCCAATAGAGAGTACCATAACGAAATAGACCACATCATAGTAAACAGGTTCTGCTTAACCGCTTTCACCGTTGTCCCAAAATTCTACACAGGATCAGACCATCGCCACCTTCGTGCAAGATTCTATTTTTCGCGGAAAGGATAAAAGCTAAATTCAAAAAAAAACTAAGTCCCAGATCAACCATAGACTGGGACTTATACAATTCATTAGTCAGCTACGGCGAAGCTGCCGTTATCGATGAAGAATACGATCAGTTCATTTAAAAACTTCACTTTAGTGCTATGAAACCTGAGCATTCGAAAGTCACCAAAAGACGTCCATCTCCAGAAACACTCGAGCTGTTACGCCAGCGTAGAATCGCACGAGCTGCAGGCAACCTCGAATTAACGTCCGAACTTGAGCAGCAATGCAGACAAGCGATAAAACAAGACTTTAAGGTGATACGAGTAGCAGTAATGGTCGAAGCTGCAGAGAGTGGGAAAGGCATTCGCAAAGCCCACCGAAGATTCGCCAGTTATATGACCAAGATGATTGCACTCCAATGCCCAAGCGGAACAGTTACAGTGTCCAGAAGAGCAATGGAGAAAATCACTCACGAATACTACTCAGATCTCTTCCATAGCCACGTCCACCTCCCGTCATGTGAAATAAAAGAGGATGCATATTTTGTACCACCGGTTCTCCCTTCCGAAATCCGACATGCCATTTCGTCACTAAAAATCGAACAGCACCAGGTCCGGACAGCATAAGATCAGAACATCTGAAGAACCTTCTACCAGTCCTCGTAAACACACTGGCTCGGCTCTTCACACGTTCCCTGTCTGAATGCAAGGCCCCTACTCAGTGGAAGATAAGCAAGACCGTGTTGTTGTTCAAGAAGGGCGACCTACACGATATCGGCAACTGTCGCCCAATCTGCTTGCTGTCTGTCGTCTACAGACTTTTCACTTGAATCATCCTAAACAGGAATGACAGAACGCTGGACTAGGAACAGCCATGTGAGCAAGCAGGGTTTCGAGAAGGATTTAGTACGATGGAGCACATCCACACGATAAAAAGAATCACTGAAGCATCGCGAGAGTATAAAAGACCGCTATGTCTCACTTCCATCGATTTTAAGAAGGCCTATGATTCAAATGAGGTAGAAGCATCCTTGGAAGCCCTTTATAGTCTAGGAGTCCCTCCTCAGTAGTAAGTGTCGCAAGAGTAAAAGAGTTTTTCTATGCAAAAAGATTTTTCACGAGCTGTACATAACCACGGTATAACCATTCTACAACGATATTAACATTGGCGTCTATCGTCAAAATTATTTACTGCCACCCTCCAAAACGTTTTACGAACACTGGAATGGGATAGGATGAGAGTGAAATTAGATGGCCGGCAGTTACATCATCTTCGCTTTGCTGAAGACATTGTGCTTATAACACCAGTTATGTCTATCCAGGTCGTGAAACCAACATGCTGAACGACTCAGCTCCAGAGCTGAGCGGAAGGAAACGAACGGCTTGCGGAGCCTTAAAAGCATCTAGGATGTAGTGAAGAGGATAAAGAACACCCGACTCCGTGCCCACCTTCTCGACTCAACGGTTTTTCCTGCCTTACGTATGCGCCAGAAACCTGGTCGCTGCGTAAACAAGATGAAAAATCACTCAGCGCTATTGAACGCGCAGTCGAAAGGACGATGCTATGAGTATTTCGTTTCAAGCAATTAAAGGAAGGGATCCGAAGCTCCGACCTGTGTCAACGATCAAAAACCAAAGATGCCGTTCTGTACACTAAACAGTCGAAGATAAGGTGGATCGAACACGTAATGCGTATGAATGACAACCGATGGACAGGAGCCGTTAGTGACTGGATTCCTCGGGATGTCAAACGTACTGCAGGAAGACCACCGACTCTATGGTCAGAGTTCTTCACGAAAAGCTTAGAAGAAAAATATGATGCTTGACGAGTCCCTAGAGTGAGCACAACCCATTGGGCTACTGTCGCACGCGACAGGGAAAAGTGGAAGATTTACTGGCGTCCGCTCGAGTCACTCGACGATCAATGGGACTACAGGTGATACAGGTGACTCAGAGTGAAAGCTGGCAATTGCTTTTTTACCGATGTATACAGGTATTGCTGGGCGCCTCCGACCACAGCATTACGCGCGACCATGCGGGTCATATAATAAATAAAATAAAATTAAATAAGCTCACAATAAGCAGGGGTATTTGTTTAAAGTTGAAAGCTTAAACAATTTTAGGTGTGCACAAATGGAAGTCATTTCATATGGTTCATCAAAATTTACATTCAAAATTACTTTTTGGCATGTGAATATTGATTTTAAGGTCACGAATGTTAATTAAACAAATGACCTAACAGTTCCCACTTTCCACTAAAAGTACGATCCTACAATGAGAGAAAGTCACTCATGAAGAATATGGAGTTGATTGAAAGAGGAATTCTATAAGAACTATAATTCTATAAGAGGTTTAGCAAAGAACGAAGCTATCATTCTCCTTCCTGTAACACCTACACACCATGTTTATAGCCTACATATTGACCTGTTTATCATGAGGTCAAGGGATAAGAATAACCCCAAATTCGATACTGATATCATACCCAACCGTCAGGTCAACTTACTAAGAATGCTCGGTAACTTAACCGTGAACACCATAAGCTGTATCTCGGGAAACCATGGGGCTCAACCTACGGAACAAACCAGGTTTTAATGGCTTACCAGTCTCTCAGGGGAATATGAAATACCGAATTTGCTTGAAGTTTTAATAGAGCGTTAACAGAATTGAGTATACAGAAAGCACAGAAACAGCGCATGCAAACATGAGGACAACCCGCTTAAGACATCACTTTCATAATAGCATCATAACATTGTTCTTGGGTAGCCCGATAGGATCATGAATTATGTTCAGAAAACATGACTCAGAAGGAAATAAATCAGCAGCAAATAGTCTTCCAAGCTAGAGAATGGATGGAAGGAAAACAGAAGCGTATACATACAAACAGATTCATTAGCACGGGAAACAAGAATTTTTACTTGAAGCCATCAACAGTGAGGTAGTCCTTGGTCTCTGAGAAAGCAGCACAATAAATAGAGAACTATCAAGAAGAATGACTATGACGAGAAACGTCACAAGATCGCTAATCTTTTAACAATTGATAAAAACTAGAGTACCGTAGTAAACAGATTAATACGTGTTATGTGAACCATATTTAGAATAAGAACTAATGTGATCCAAACCTTTTCAATCTCATCAACTTTGGATTGCTTTTTGCTGATCGTATTAAGAGCACCAGTTCTTTTTGCTTCGTACAATTTCGTACCTGCAGCTTCTTCAATCATTCCAAGAATCTGAACAATTAGATTCATAAAGCTAGAAAGCTCTCTCGGCATTGATCAATCCCTTAGAGATGCACTATGTATTCGACTTCATTAAGTATCGCTGGAGATGATTGAATGCATATATGGCCTTTACAATGACACTCAGTGACTTACCGATGTACCGGGCAAGTGCTTCTATCCTCCCAAACAAGTGTGGCGCCAATTCGCCGATCCCAGGGGGATGAAAGGCTTGGTGGGCCAGAGACGCGGGGATAGATCCTACGTGTGTGTTGCAAAGCATCTCCGGCCACTGGGCCACACGGGCCATTTAGACTCATAAAGGCGAAAATTTATAAGTCTAAAAAAGTACCTCATGAGGTTTCATGTTGAGGACTTTGGTGATACGTCCTTGCATGATGAGAAAATGAGGATTATTTACATTGAGACCAACGCTGCGGAAAAAATCAGATACCTTAAAAAATGGTGCGGATGTACGCCTCCATTAAACCAATAAAAAAGCATGAAAGTCAGAAATTAGGGAGTCGAAGAAACGCACCTTTGCATTGGTTGTTGTAGAACCATTAATACTATACGTATTTCGACCATTAACAATTATCTAAACCAGGGAAAGTCCACCTCCAACCACGTTGGAAAAGCTACGTCTAACGGACCTGTCGTTTTATAGTTATTTCGTCACAGTTATGGTACCCAATAGGACCATGCTTCTTGTCCTTATTGTCAAAAGTAATTGTCACAGTTGCTTTAGTGATACCGGCTTGTCCTTGTTTGTATACTAAGTCAGTGAGTTGGCCTAAACTTATGCAGTTTTTTCCCTAGGGCTAAAACATATTAGCTGCCTATCGAATAATACGTAGTATCGAGAGAAACAGTCCAACGATATTCACCATGGCGATAGATGAACATTCTTAACAAAAAACATCGGAGACATACCTGCCCGGATATGCGTCAAATTCGTAATCCCAAGTACAAAGCAGATTGAGTCCAGTATATTCGACTTTCCAGTCCCATTAAGTCCTAAGCGAAAAAATTGATTTTTGATGGCGTCGAAAAACTAAGCAAAAGTATTAGAATCAACTATATTATTGCATTGGAATTTACATCTAACCGAAAGAATTTTGCTTGTGACTTCCGGTTAACCCGTTTTCTGGAAAGAAACTTCGAAGCTTTTTGATTCGGTTCCTCTTAATTCCCTATGGGAACAATGCACTCTACCGTTACCGCATTGCTTCATTTTCTTTCCTCCTCTGAGCCAAACCATACTTTTATGTGTCATTTTAAATCCATACAACGTTAATGCTTAAAACACCAAGCCGTTCCGAAATTCATAGAACGAAAACGACTACACGAAGTATGCGGACTACCAGAGGACAGTCACCGAGTACTGGATATCAAATTACAAATAATATGCACCTGTCTACGAAGCAAACAAAACCAGATGTTCGCCAAGTGGAACAAGTGCGAGAAGAAGGAAAACTATTGTGCTCAGTATTTGGAGGGTCACCTCTGGAGGAAAGTAGTGGGTGGCTCAGCGTTGATTTGCAGTTCTATTAGGACTAATGCTAAAGTAATCTTACGGCGAAAATTCGAAGACCTTTTGAGTAAATCGCATAACATGGCTTCAAGAGCATACAGAAACACCGCCAACCAAGATCAGACGAGTCACAATAGGATAAATAATGTGCAAAGAAATTCAATGCTAACCGTGTTAAGAGGCATGACTCTCCTTGACGGGTGCGCGCTCGTTATTAGGACTGGGACCTAGTTTCTCACCGTCTTAACCCATTTCTACGGTAACCTTGCGCAGGGTTGCATGTAGTTTACATGAACTTCAAGAAAGACTCGGCAAAAAGCTAGGGATGAAGCGCTAAATAGACGCGAACAAAAAGTAGGGGCAATACCAGTACCACCATTTCTTCGACCCTTCTTTTCACAAACAGGCCCCATAATGAAGTTGACATTAAATTTCGGCCTTTTAGGCATGAAACTCTCAAAGTTCTTAAACACTATCGCCCCAATAGATGCTGCTCCAACCTCACTGCAGTGCAAAAATGTGGTATGCGGGAGGTGCGACAGCTGATAAGATCGAAAAACATAGGACTATGGGTTAGTGGTAAGGGTGGAGAGTTCGTTGTAATTCCCCATCAGTTAGATGATGAGATAACGGAAAAACACCTCGAAGATGCTTTCCTTCATCGTCCATCGTCTGAGAAGGAATTTAAAAGTCAATACGGAAAGTTAAACAACAAATGGGTTAAAATGATAGAGGCGGCTGGGTTAAAACCATCAGTTATCTCTCAACTCAAAGCTAACTTACCAACATATCCCGTCCTGTACTTATCAAAACCCATAAGTTGGTATTCAGCGATGACCTCGCATCTACCGATCCATCATTAAGGTTAGACCTATCACTAGCTGTGCAGACAGGCCAACGGATAGGATAACATGGTTTTTAACCCTAATATTTACCCAGTCGTTGAGGTACATTCCAGCCCATCTAACGAACACCTAAATGTTCCTGGATCGTCTACGTAAAGCGTGACCCAACGGCGCGTACGAATGGAGTCCTACGACATCACCACCTTCTATACAAACATGTCGAACGACTCCGCTATGATAATCACCCGTGAGCTCCTTATACATCACGAAGGAGCAATAAACATGTATGGCTTCTCGACTGCCTAAATTGTTCAATCTTCAGCTATGTCGGGAGGTATTACGTTCAAATGAGAGGGCTGGCAATGGCACAACGACTGGCACCAAGCTTTGCCATTGCATTCATGTCTAAGCTGGAAGCACCAGTGATCGACCTCGGGCCGTTACTCTACTGTAGGTATATAGATGACTGCTTGATCATTTGCTCAACACAAGAAGAAATTGACAAATGTTTCGAGTTGCTGAACGAACAGTCAGAGTATATTATAAGTGCAGCTATAAAACGCTGTTAAAGAGGGATGTTCTAGAGAACTCGGTAACGATAGTTAAAATGCCACCGAGTAATCTGAGGCGTCAGCTAGTTCGTAACCGCCTATATGACCGTCTATGTGCAACACAAAATTGCATAATTTGCCCCAATGGTAAAGACGGTGATTGCATGAGTTCGGGTACAGTCTATCTGATCCCTTGTAAAGTGTGCGGAGACGAATACGTTGGCGAAACGGGTAGACCACTCTGCATCCGTATAAAAGAACACCTAGTCGGCAAACGTAAACCAAATACCCGACTAGGCACGCATAGGACGCAGAGACATAACGGAGAAGATTTTGAAGTAGAGGTTACGATCCTCGGGTAGGAATCGAGAACACTAGGGCGCAAAGCTCTCGAGGCATTGTGGATTAATTCCAAGAATCCGAAAATGAACCGCAGGGAGGAATCCCTCATTATGACGCATGATAAAAGGAGAAAGCTCTCGGCGTTGATCAATCCCTGAGTGATGCGCCATGCATTCGATTTCGTTAAGCATCGTTGGAGTTGGTTGAACGCACATCTGGCCTTTACAATTATCCGCGGTGGCATACCGATGCAACGAGCCAGTGCTGCTATCCTCCGAGACAAGTATGGTACCATTTCGCCGACTCCGAAAGGATGGCATGCTTGGTGAGCCATGGGCGCGGATAGCGATTAACCGTGTGTGTCGTAGTGAGGCCTCCAGCCTCTGCGCCACACGCGCCCGTTTAACGAGTGATATTGGGCAGTGTATAAGCCTGTTATTCGGATGAGATAGGAACATTACGATTCCATGTGAACTTTGTGTGGTTGGTCTCCACGTGACATATTTAGTGGAAGACTCGTAGCAAGCGGTGAGTGTACAAGGACTCTGTGTTCAATGTGATTGAAATTTTGGTTTGGTTATGGAGGCGTTTAGCCGTATAGATTGCAGTCAACTTGACCATTCCAGGCTCTGAGGGAGGCGAAATCCGCCGAAACGTCAGCTCGTGCGTAAATATCCTTTGTGCGTAAATAAAGAAATAAAATAACACCTCGTGTTTGCTAAACAGAAGTAGAAAAAACCATACAACGTTATTAAGCCCATACTTGTTCTTGAAGCACATGTTCGTTCCAGAACAAAACAAAGAAATGGAGTTGTTGGGTGAAAACTTTGCAAACGTGGCAGTAACCCAGTGAGTTGTTCAAAAATTGGGTCAAATTGTCAACTAAAATGCAGTTTAACACTTGGCCACAAAATGACTTACTTCGTTGGAGAAAAACATGAAAAAGATCTTCTAGCGTCATACTGGTAGGATGGCCTTTAAGCCACTTTTTACTAGGATACACATCGTCATAACTCATTTTACCTTTTTAAACAGAACGTTCAATATCACATGATGTCCTAGAACACCATCGACTATATGTCTTCAAGCACCGTACGACACCAGCATAAATTTTAACCAGGACGGTGTGTTGTGCATGAGGAATTCTGTGAATGCAGCTGCTTAACGTGGACGACGGACATATGGAAACCTCTGGAAATGTTATGGAAGCTCTTCCTCAAAAAGTCTGCAATTGTAATCCACCTCATCGCTTTTCTTCACGACAGCAGTACACAGTGTGAAACATACAACACATACAAAGATTCCATCCACCTTTCGTTGTACAAATTGGTAGACATCCATAAGATATCTGCCGAAAGCTATAAGAACTCTATTCTAGTTTAGAAAATGAGGCTCCACTATTGTGTGGTGTTCCACAAGACGTAGACGTTTAAGTGATTGAGATATCATATACTGTATATCATCTAAAGTGGGTGGATGTCACTAAAATCTCTTGTCCAAAGGACAAGATCGGACACTATTTTATCAGATAGCTTCTCTGGCCTCTCAAGGAATGGTTTGCTTTACATCTATTCATAGCTTCTCCATGATTACTAGAATCTTAGTTTGTCCATAACACTATTTTTCCATAACCAGATAAACTCTTCTCAACAACTTCAGTATTCATAATTAGGCAGTGATAAACACTGAAACGAAATAGCGCACCTTTTTGCACCGTTTTCCACAATAAGGAAGAGCTACATTCTTCAGGTTTATATGCCAGGGTCTTGTGCGGCGAGTTTTCTACATATAAACATCTCGCATGGAATTTTATGTGACGTAACATTTCCCGAACATAAACCATCGCTCATAATTAAAAATAACCATAGGCAATTGGACCCACAAAACCGTATAAATAGCTGAACATTACTAATACTATACAGACGAACTATGAGGCGCGTGTGACGCAGTGGTCGGAGGCACTCTGTAAAATACATGGGATTTATCCTTCAGGGATTAATCAACGCCGAGAGCTTTATCCTCCATTTATTTTCTATACAGAAGAATTCCAAGCAGGCGATTAACCCCTCGGAGAAATAATGACCTCCAGTGATTTCCTCACTCTTCGCATCCTCTCTTCCTACCTTATGTTTGTACTTGGAACAAACAGCATTCTAATAAATACAAGCGATAAAATCGTGCTTCAATAATAACCATAAAAAACACTTGATGAACGAAGTAAACAAAAATATCGGATAAAGGAAACTGAGAGGGCATACGATGAACAAACCAGTAATGGCGTTGAACTGCGTGTCAAGTCCGTCAATCACTTGTAATTTCGAGTAGGACTTGAAGCCATCGATTTCCAAGCGCTTGATATACATACCCTAAAACAGGTGACATTCCACGAAGTACTTATAAACCAAATTACTAAAGAGTATCATCAACTCTGACGAAAACTAAGACGTCAAACGTTAGCCAGACAAGACAACTGTGTCAACCTCGTGTAAGCTCGACGATTAAGTTGATTACAAGACAGCACTGTCAACGAATACAGCAAAAAAAAACCAATATGGCGGGGCAAAGTAGGCGTCGAGTCTTGGCAGTCCAAACGGAGCGATTTCGCGGTTCTTTTCCATCGTGCCGCGAAATTCGAAACTCAGGCACGGCCTCGTGCCAACGTCAGGTCGCGTCGTCTGTACATTTCCATTTATTTTTATTCTGTTTCATGTTCCTTCTATTTGTTCTCATAGTTGGCGAAGTAATAGAAATGACCAGGTGTTTTTAAAGGAACTGACACCAATCTCTGTGCACACAATGTCTCAGCCCTTTCGTGATACTACGAACAAGACGCCGGTCAGCACTTTTAGAGACTTGGCACTGCGGACGAACTCCGCTGGCAGGAATCAGAAGTTTTCTTCACAAACTGCTTCTTCAAGCCAATCTCTGTTTTGTGTGAACGGCACCTCAAAGGTGAGTCACGTGTGTGGAATTTGCATTCCACATTCTGACATCTGTTCACCATTTCGCATTCTTTTCAAGCGACTTAGAAATAGATGATCATCTTCTGAATCTTGAACAGTGTTGACATTAAGGACAATTGATACACAATGTGAACCATCCACCAAGCTTACATGAAGAAAGAGTCATAAGTGATTGAGCACTACTGGGTTAGATGCAACATAGCCCTCTCAGTTCACTTCCATGTACCCATTTTTAAAGAATTATTTAGATTATGTCCCACTCACCCGTTTTCTGGACAATATCTCCCGATGTTGCGATCCTGTGGGCTTCCCATTTTCTATAATCATGTAAGACAAGGTGTTTATAAATTAATGGACGGTCCTTCAGATATCCAGGTCGGTAACTATTCGTCTAATGTGGTGCATAGTGAACTATGCCCGAAGAGTATTTAGGATTTCGTGAAAACGAACCATCTAGACAACAATGTGTCTCCAGTGATGTCAGATGGAATCAGATAGAGTAGTTGTTCTGTATGGATTTCGGATAGCTGTGCTACTGGTCTTGTTGAAGTTTCTAAAGGTGTTCTCAATGCTCTTTTTTTTAGCCCAAGTTCCTTTCACCAACATTCTTTAACGCACTGAATGTTGTGGGTGCTTGTTGATCCAAGAGTGTTCTGTTTATTGTGACAATAGCATTTTAAAAGCTAAAATAATTTAAAATGTTCGATCTAGACGGAAATGGCATTACTGTCTTCGAAATTTCGGCTTTCTTTTGCACAAAACGCTTTTCTGTGCCGAAGGAAAAACGTGATCCGACATCTTATATAACTACAGACTTGAAACAAGACTAATTGTTGAAAATCTTCGATTGATTATCATGCAGTCAATTCCACTGTGTTACACTCCACAAAACTCGAAATCGTGTCGAATGTGGAGACCTCGAATTCTAGAACCACAGTCAGGGCGATTCGGAGTCAGGGTCACGAGTCACATGGCGGCACTGGTTCACATCTTGTCAAAAGTGAATATATCCATTCGGGCAGTTATTGAAAAGAAAAAGTCAGTGTTTATTGTCATGAGCGTATTAACGAAAGCATCAACTCCACCAACTCTACTGTTGCATATTCCTTGGAACTGCTCTTATTTAATAGTTTAGTAGCAAGTGTATGGAGTGGTTATCTCCACCAACTAACTTTCGCTACTATGAAGTAGTTTTTACTACTATAAAGTTGCCGTTGGTTACTTTAAACTTTTGCACTTTATGGCTTATAATAAGAAGGAGTATTAAATAGCAGTATCCTTATTCTCCACTTTGTTTTTTTTAACTAAGGATACAGTAACAATACTGCGATGCAGAATTTCGCTTGAGTACCATGCACACATAAATTTCCTAGGGTGACGATCATGTTTTCTTAAATCATTTTGACTGGAAAATAAGGAAGTCCTGAGATGCAAATGTTACGAGGCATTCAGTACTCATAACGGCATACATATAGGTTACAAAATGGTACTACTACTGTCACAGCTGCTAATTCCATTCCGCTGCGGGCCAACCAAGCCTCTCATCCCTCCGGGGTCGGGAAATTGCTACCAGACTTACCTTGGAAAAAAATCACTCTCTGCAGTCGAATTGGGAATACTCTAGCTCGGCTATCTCAGGACTCTAGCGACTCGACCAGCTTTCTACGACATTCAAGATGAAATGGAAATCCTCAAGCAGCAACCGAAGCCACACGTAAAGTCGGGAGATCTTTGTGAATGATGGATTTGAAGAAACGAACTAAATATGAGAAGTGCTGGGATCAGCGCAGTAGACGTGAAGACGAGTCAAATAAAATGAAATAAAATAAATAGAAAAATGTACTATCAGAAGGTTAGGAAAGTCCTCAAATTGTTACAAATAGCCCCTTGAATGTAGGAAATCTAAGAATATGCTATGAATGGCTGGCTACTGTTAGCAAAGAGGGTACTGGCTCTTACAATAGAAAATATTTTTCGCCATGAACTCTTCTAAGTTCAAGTTATTTCGAAACAGGCGTACACGATGCGACCTTTTCAATCTCTTTCCATACAGAGTGTCTTTGCAAATATAGTCAACTCCATCTTGTCGAAACAATTTCTTTTACGATTTCAAAGTTCTATAATTTGCAGGTGCTAAGCCCAATTTGCAATCAATACGCAATCTTTACCATTTACACTGGGTTATGGACTCTATACTTCGTTGTGCTATCTACTCATAGTGTTAAATTTGGTATATACTTCAGCAAATTTGGTGTATTAAAACGTTGCGTCCGCTGTTGCACGACGCGAGCGTGTCTTTCTTTCTCTTTCTTTCATCTTTCTTATTAGTTTTTTTTAGAATATTCCAGTAAATAGCTAGCGGAGTTTGCCTGTCTGTTGACATCAAACCAGTCATCAGACACTGTGCACATCGATATGAATGTACTGACAGAATGCGACTCTCCCTCAAAATGGCCCGAGGGACTTGTTGATACTCACGTTTCGATGTGCTCGTAGACTCCCATAAAATTTCTGTTGATAAATTTAGCAAGTATCTTCTATCTTTCTAATCTTATAGTTTGACTTTCTCATTGTAGCTCGTATTGTCAGCGAAATGAGCATGAGCAATCCTTTTCCATAGAGTACAACAGGATACCATGTATAAACAAGAGTGATACACCAGCAATCACTAAACCATAGCAATCTAAAATTTCTGTCTTAAGGCAAAGTCCAGTGAACGTTTTTACCTCTTCAAAAGTTGTCTGCTCCCATGAGTGTTCTTTCTCTTTTTGTATTTCTCATTCACAGAGATACTTATTACCAACCATAAATATTCCACAATTAGCAGTTGTTCTGTAGGTTCTAGGCAAGCTGACGCTATTCTTAAGGTTTACTTCTATTGAAGATCTAGTGCTTGTGAGGTACAACTTCGTTCGTCCACTTCGACTTGACCTCATTATGGTAACCCTCGTCCCTCCAGTTCACTTTATTCGGACTCTGACTAGGAGCACAGGACTCTGCTAATTCTTCTTAGTACCTTCAATTTCTTCTTTTTCGTTTATTATAAGGAGTCGGTTGAAAAGCGGGTTAAATTTGCTTAGCACCTGCATGATGCGAACATATCAGCCTCCAATTCTTGGTGATAATTGGTTGTTCTGTGGATCGGATAGCGCAGTGGTAGTGATCCTGTTCATTAAAAGGTCGGCCCAACCTACTCATGTGCTCAATCGACCCAACTCTAGACCTAACAATCCTCTTAGCCTTCAGGAGTCGGGAACCTGGGTAAAAGGCTTGTGCGGAATCTGTTTACTCATTCCAATCCACGTTATAACGCTCTAGCACAACTATCTCAGCACTCGATAGGGAACCGTCTGGACCATCATTCAACCAAATTCATAAGAAAAATGAAAAAATCCTCAAAGATCAGTTGAAGCTATATGCAAAACAAGTACTAAGACCGTCATGGGCTGTGAATGGAACGAGACGAACCGAAGACAAACAGTGGTGGAACCCGCCTCGTGTAATGTCGGATCATGGAATAAGAAAAAATGAGATAAAAATGGTCGTTCATTTGATGTCACTACGTTGAGTTTTAGTTATTTAATGACATGAATATAACTTTTCCGTAATCCGTAGACAAGGGAAATGCTCTAGACAATGAAAGCGGCGAACGCGTGAAAGAACAAAAAAACGCAGCAATAAGGCAAAACGTCTGATAAAGAGGAGGGTCGTTTTTCAGCGTTGGAGAAGTGATCTGATAGCTAATTTCAATTCACAATGTGTGCTGTGAGAAACTAGGAGGTGTCGTGAATGTACCTTAAGGTCATTAAAACTTTAATTTTAGAACCAAAAGGGCCTTCGAAGGCGTGACATCACACCTTCACGAGCTTTCGGAGGAGCGAACATATGTGGAGGCATAGGAGGAGATCGTTATATCTCCATAAGAAAGAGTGAGCAGGATTTGGAGCTTACTAACTATTTAATGAATCAGGTCAGTTAGTCTTCAGCCATTTAGTCCATTTTCGTTGTTCTAAACAGGCACAAACTATACACTTTAACGGAAAAGGTTGTCTTGAAGCAGCAATGTATGTGTCTAAGTTCAGTATGTTTGCGCACTAAGTTTTTTTTTCAGCCAGGTGATTCTACATTCAACACTTCCAACTCTGCTCCTGTTACTCCTGCTAAAAGCTATGAGCGTGAGCAAATGAAACGAATGATGAGAGGTAGTGACAATACTTGGATACGTGGAGGGCCCATCTTCACTAGTTGTGCAGGCCCCAGCAAAGTTTTAATTTTTTCGGAGTTTTGCTAGCTTAGCTCTTGTGGTTTCCTGGAATCCCGAGGTCAACCTAGCTAAAGTTTGTCCCAGGTCGTAACAACCACACGTAGTCGCCGCCCTTGTGGGTCAGAGGGAGATTTGCTATCGAACTAATTTGATACCAGAACGCGTTGGATCTTGGTATTTGATTACTCGTAGTTGGGCTTCCTGATGGAAATACCGGATTGTTCAGCTTGGAAGGGGCTGCTGGAGAATAAAACCCGCGCTGTACATCGCAGCCCGACGCCCAGGATCTCCTCCCAGCCACGATGAGGCGGTAATCCGTTGGGAAGCTATGTAGCATTATGCAACAGAAATTCGTTAGTAGATCTTGAAAAGGAATGCGTTTATGGAATTTTACTGAAAGTGAGATCAGAGCAGGTAAAGAATTCACTGTTGAAAAGATATATAAGGAAGTAGTATGCTTTAATAAATCAGTCAATAAAAAGGGGAGTGAATTTCGAGAGGATTTGTTTCTTCTGAATGCGCTAGCGTTGAATTTAACATGAACATTAACGAAAGGCTAGGAATGAATATGTTTTCAGAATGTCCTTTGTACCTTTTAGTCTTGTCGTTTTCAATCAATGATGCTCTTTCAGAAAAGAACTGCACAATTACAATAACTTTTGATTCGGCTTTTAGTGAAATCTGCTGGCAATCTGACAGATGCTTGTGAAGAAGAGCGTATTCTCTGCTACAAAAAGAACTTGGCACCTGTCCCGGCTGTAGGACACCTAAATCAAGCGAAGGTAAGGAATTTTTCGAGAAAACTTACAGCGCAGTGAAGCCGTCAACAAGTAACATTCGTGTGCTGCTGCGCTCTCATTCGCCAGTCCATCGATCAGCTAACAGCAGGCGGCACTTAGATTTCAAATTTGTTGAGTTAATTATTTTTGGTTGTTTTTTGTATCATTTCTACTTACAATCTCATTACTCCTTAGTTTGCCAAAGGCATTTTTGTAGAAGCAGTTCCTCATAGGGCGCGTGTGGCGCAGTGGTCCGAGATGCCCTGCACCACAAATATGATCGATGTCCGTGCCCGTGACTCACCAAGCCTTCCGTCCCTCCGAGGTCGGCAAATTGCTACCAAACTTGTCTAGGAGGATAGCAGCACTGGCTCGATGTATCGGTAGGCCACCGCGTGTCAGTGTGTGGACCAGACCTGCAAGTCATTGTAAAAGCCAGATATGCATTCAATCACTCCGATGGTGCTTAATGAAGTCGAATGCATGGCTCATCCCTTAGGGATTGATCAACGCCAAAATCTTTATACATTAGCTTTAGCTTTTAATTCCTCATGCTTTGATTTAGGTTCTGTATTCGACATGTATTCAACCCGCATCTGCCGTAAGGAAATCGACCAGGCATATTCCACAACATCCCGAACGTGTTTTAGATGCACCAGATTTCAAAGGTATTGTTTAAATATCCATGTGATATGCTAGTATTGATTTCTTATATGGAGCTTCTATTTATTTCTTCTATGCAGATCTTCTTTGTTTCACCGTTACAGGGTGTTTAAACTACAAAACTTGAAATGAGGAAATGAACTTGAGTGACATTTCATTTTAAGACGACTACTACATGAATGTAATCGACTGGAGCAGCTGTGGTGTGGTTGCTGTCGCGTTATCATTCACCCTTTATTTGTGGAATGCTGACACTGGTGAAATACAAGTTAGTCGAGAGTTTTTATCGCAGTTATGCAAAATAATAGTTATTGTCCCAGGTTCTCTTCGAGTTAGACGAAAACAACGAGATGAATTTAATAACAGGAGTTAAATGGTCTTTGGATGGAAAATTCCTCGCTGTTGGATTTAGGGATGGTTCCTTGAAGGTTGGTTAAGTGTTTTTACAGCTCAGTGAACTGCTTTGTATGACTGTTGTCGAACTTAGCTGTACGACCCTCTGCGCGTTTGTCCTCCGAATGGGAAACTTGAGTTACGGACGATGAAACCACCTCGACAATCTCGATGCGGTGCCCACCATTTGTTTACTAGTATTCTAATTAGCTGTATTAAATAAAGCCATTGAAGGTGTGCTTTCATGGCGCGGCGCTGTTGTTTCGGCCGGTTATCAATCTGGGCAGATCATTCACCACGATGTTCGTGTGTCCCAGCATATAACCGGGTATGTTACGTACGATTTGATATTTTTTGTAACGTTGCTGTCTAATAGAGTTGTTGGGTCTATTATCTTATTCATTTTGCTAGTGTTGCAGAGTCTGGGAAGGTCACGACCGAGAAGTTGTTGGTTTGCATTGGTCTCATAATCAAACCAAACTGGCATCCGGCAGTGGAGATAATACTGTTCGTGTGTGGGATGAAAGTCGATTAGGAAATAACACTTCGGTAATATAACTATATAATTATTCCTACATTCTGTTGTTATTTGTTGAATGTTGTATCTTTCTGATTCTAGGAGAGTTTATTCGTCCTTGATGAGCACGTTGGCTCAGTCCGGGCAGTGCAATTCTGTAACTTCAAGTCAAGTTTGCTCGCTACTGGTGGAGGAATGCAATGCAAAACGATCAAGCTCTGGAACGTAAACAACGGAGAACTATTGAAAAGCATACAGACGGGATCTGCCGTATGTTGCTTATCGTTTCTTCATTGCAAGATCAATTGCTGAAATCACAACGTTTAACCTCTAATATACTGCCTATCATTTTTTCACGGCATTTACCTGAAATACAACCGCAATGTTGCTGAAATATTTGCAAAACTTGGGCCTCAGACCAGACTCAAGCCAGCGATTACACTTTCCAGAATTGCTTACTCTTTTCAGGATCTCATATGTTGCCCTACGCACTACTGAGGTCTCTACTTTGCGTTTCTCTTAGCCAGTTTTTTATACTCACGGTGCCGTCAATAATCACCGTGAAAATTCGCATATTTGGCGAATTAAAAATTAGTTTCTGTAGTTTAGGCAACGTTTGGTGGTATCATTCACCAACATTTTGACTTCGTTTATTACCGAAATATTTAATTATGCAAACATGGGTTGCTATTTTATTTTCAGTTTCATTTAATTCCTATTCAGAAATTGTAAATTAAGTTGGTTAAAAAAATTATTGGGCTTCTGCTCTAAATGGACTTCTGAGTGAATTGAAGATGGCTAACTCGATAGCTGTTTTGTTCAGGTGAATGGCATCATCTTCAACAGGGATTACAAAGAGATGATGTCAGCGCACGCTTGTGGTAAACTTATCATATGGAAGCATCCTAATTATGCAGAAATTGCGAAATTGTCGGGTGAGTCCTTAATCAGGTGAGACAAATTGTCAGAAATTTGGGAATTTGAACAATACTACTGCCATCAATACTTATTTTTCAAATTTTTTTTGGATAGTCAGTACAGTTAAATATAGTTTA
The DNA here is from genome assembly GCA_009735665.1 of Angiostrongylus cantonensis. NCBI lineage: Eukaryota > Metazoa > Nematoda > Chromadorea > Rhabditida > Metastrongylidae > Angiostrongylus > Angiostrongylus cantonensis. The sequence goes on from MQTX01000047.1 coordinate 1,024,205, forward strand.
ACATTTTTACTCTTGTGCACTTCTCGTTTTTCGGACTATAAAGACTGTTATTTCATTGGAAACCTATATTTTCACTTCATTAACATTTTAGGTCACACGCCAGAACGGGCAATATCCATAGTTCAGTCACCTTGTGGTCAATTCGTTATGACAGCTGGTGGTGATGAAGCACTTCGAACATGGAATCCCTTTAAGGTGAATTCGGTCGTTCATTGATGGAACTGGTTTTTTACGTTTGATTAATATGAAGCCTAAAAGTATTTTCTAATGGAGGGATGAACAATTGTTGTAATATGAAGCATTGAAGACTCACGGATTGTTCCTTATGGTGTTGTACGTAGACAAAAGCCAAACAATGTTGTGCAAAAAAGCGAGATATCTGCTATTTTTTTGGTGCCACGTCTTATATCTGTTGGAAAAAGAAGTTGCCGAGCTGCTTCGCAACATATTTTATCTTCTAAACGTGGACTTTGGCACAGTTGGCCTGCAATCACATGGGATCGATCCCCGCTCCCAAGTCTTATCAAGCGTTCCATCTCTCCGAAATCTGCGAATTGGTATCGGACTTGTTTGGGAAGAGAGCAAAACTGACTCGGTAGGCCACCGCGAGTCATTGTAAAGGCCAGATATGCATTCAGTCACCTCCAACGATGCTTGATGAAGTCGACTGCACGGCGCATCTCTCGGGGTCGGTTCAACGCCGCGAGCTTTGTCCTTTTTTTAACTTAAACAGAGATGGTTCATGATTCTTGTGACATTCATCGCAAATATTTACTTAGCGATGAAGATTTACAAGCATCGAATCCATTTAAATTTTGATGTCGCTTTTTAGGTGGATAAGAGCACTCAACAGTTGACCCAGAGAAGTAAAATGTTCAGCTCTTTAACGATTCGATGATTTCCAGACTTGTCTTTGTACTTGCTTCGCTACGTATACATTATTAACTAGGCTTCCACTTTATTCTGGTATATGGCCTTAAATTGTATTGATCCGCATTTTCCTTCATTTATAAGTCTTGTTCATGCTTACAGCATGTTATTTTTGAAAAGTCATAGATGCTTAAAGTATAAAGCTGTCTGATTATTATTTGTTCGTAAATGTTCCAAACATTACGTCACTTATGGTAATTTCAAGAGGTGTGTCCAAAGTGTTTTCATATGTTCTTCCCAATAAATGTAGATTTTGTAGTTTCCTGCTGATCTAATAGTGGTGGAAGAAAGCCATGTTTTATACTATTTGCTGTGGGAGTCAAGGATTTGTACCGCTCAGGTCTCCAGTGTAGTATTTTAAAATGTAACCTTTATTTCGATATGACATTTTGGTATGAGAGCGTGTGGCGCAGTGATCGGAGTCGCTCTCCAATACATATGGTATCGATCTTCGCGCCCGTAATTCACCAAGCCTTCCATCCCACCGGGTTCGACAAATTATTACCAGACTTTTTTGGGAAGATAGTAGCCCCAGCTCGATACTCGGTAGGCGACCGTGAGTCATTGTGAAAGTGAGATGTGCATTCAGTCACCTCCAAACGGTGTTTACTGAAATCGACTGCATGGCGCATCCCTGAGGAATGAATCAACGCCGACAGCTTTATCTTTATGACCACTTTGGTAATAATTCTTCACAATGATGCGCTGGATACGATTACAGGATATTTGGACTGAGGCTGGTAATTGAAGTCTCAAGGAGGTTTTTATATCGTGAAACCTTTGGAGCTATTTTTGGTTCTTCTGTTGAAGAGAATTTGTCGCATATTGATTAGTCATGGAGAACTGCAGTGTACATTGGCACGAAGGAGGAACAAATATGAGCTTCTACGTAACCTTAAGAAGCAATTAAGTGCAACCATGCCTTCCTTCATTGCACTTTCAGTTTGAGTGGAAGCAAGCGAATGTTATTTCTGTTCAGTAAGGGGCAATGGGTAAAACAATAGTTCACCGCCTCATTGCTACTGAGAAGCGATGCTGGGTGTCGAACTGCGATGTTCGGCGCATGGTTCACTCCACCGCCAGGTTCATACTCAGTGTTGCTTCTCGATAGTTCGACGTTTACACATGGATTACCAGCAAGTAATAAATCTCTGTTCTAGTAACGGCTAATCATCTATCTGTTTTATCCGAATACAGAAATCTTTACAACACAATTTAATTTGCCTTATTGCTGAAGGGAAAGGTGAGCTTATAATCTTGTAACGTGCCAGTATTTTAGAATCCTAGTTGTTATTAGTGTGACTGTATCAGATGTAACTCAGGTGTCACTCTTCTCAAAAATGTCTTGTTACTGCTAGTGCGTCACTTCCTAGAATCAATATTTCTAGAAGCATAATTAAGCATAAAGCTCTTAGCGTTGATCAATGCCTGAGGGGTGCACCATGCATTCGACTTCATTAAGTATTTCTAGAGGTGATTGAATGCATATCTGACCTTTACAATGACTTACGGTGGCCTACCGATGTATCGAGCCAATGTGACGGATCCCACCATGATTTACCTTTTCCATGAGTTTTGTTGATTTAGCCATTGTGGTTCCCTGGAGTCCCGAGTTCAGCCCGGCCAGACTCTGCCCCAGGTGGTCGGGTCTTCACCGCCACAAGCAGTCGCCGCCCTTGTGGATCAGGAGGAGACTTGCCACCATGTGACTAGTTTGATACCTGTACGGTGGTAGATCCTGATAATAGTTAACTTTTAGCTGGCGTTTCTGATTAAAACGGATGCAGCCATCATCACTGCTGAAATATATTCTCCGTTTGACCAGAATTTTGCTGTTGAATGATTTTTTTTCCTGAAAGTACGAAGTAAAAGTGGTAAATTTTCCACGTCGTCACCATAGTCAACTGCACACCTTTGTAGATCGGGGAAGGTTTGCCTTCCTGTCATTCCTGATTTTGGTTTACTCCTAGCTATTTTCGGAGCAAAACTTCAAAGTCCTCTGTAGTCCTGGTTGTTATTTCGACACGAGTATTCGCTCTTGAGTAGCTTTCCTCTAGCAAGTTAACAACTCAATTCATCTAACCGTGCCTTCTAATGGTTCAATATTTTCATCCACTTCTATCTTTTCTTCAAAAATCTATTTAGGGAACATCTTGTGAAGCATATCTGTTCAAGTTTAACAGCTGCTTTTATTGTTCCTTGAGTAAGTTAATACTGGTAACCATTTAAAAATTGGTTTCTATTGTGATAAGTGTTTTTTTTTTAGAACTTCATCCATTGCTGTTTTTGTTGCTATGCACGCTTGTTGGGTCGTCAATTCATTAATGTCTCGATCCTAAAAAGAACATAAGGAAACTGAGATCTGTAAGTTAAATGTTTAAAAGTAGAAAGAGTGATGAATAAATCAAGAAAATAGAAGTGGAGAAATCTGCACATTTGATACAGAAAGGATGCGGCTACAAGTGGCAGTGGTGAGTACGGAGTTGCTATGCAGATGATGGATAAAGGATGAAACTCTCGGCGTTGATCAATTCCTGAGGAATGCGCCATGCATTCAGCTTCATAAATATCGTTGGAGGTGATTGAATGAATATCTGGCTTTTACAACAACTCGCAGTGGCTCACCGATATATGGAGTCAGTACTGCTATCCTCCCAAACAAGTCTGGTACCAATTTCCGGACTCCGGAGAGATGGAGGGCTTGGTGAGCCACGGTTGCGGGGATCGATCCAATGTGTGTCACAGGACACCTCTGACCACTGCACCACAGGCGCCATTTGCTTTGAGGGAATCAGGTAAATCATTTGTCAGCTGCTAGGCCATTGTATAGAACGTGTGGAATCGTTACATTCATCGCTTCTAATATGCTACAAAGTGGTCGTCATACCTAATTTTGTGAACTAATGGATTGTTTATGTTTGCGTGATAGTGATATGTTTGTTTAGTTTCACTGGTCTCCGTGTGATGACCAACAATGTATACGTATACATATATATATAT
>MQTX01000047.1:1028279-1097201 GCA_009735665.1 Angiostrongylus cantonensis
ATATACATATGTATATGTAAATGACCTAACTAACGATCTGCCTTCGTTTGTCTAGAAAATTATCTGTTGTCACAGATTTGAGGATTCTGCTCTTTTTTACTTAGTGATTATTTCTTAGTATTCGATTGAGTCGCATTTTCTGGTAGCAATTCGTGATATGATAGTGTTTTCATCCTTAGTTTTTGTTCTATCGTCTTCTGTTGAAGAGTTCTTCGAATCAGTTGAACATAAATTTACAACTGAATATCTTTAAGATTTGTTCGTCGTATAAGCGATGATACGATATTTTTGACTTTTTGGTTTTTTTGATTTTAGAAGTTGAGATTCTATTAATGTCTTGAGAATAGCGTCCTAGACTACAGTAGGTGGAACTACTAAGCTCGTGTTCTGGAGCTTATGTAAGCTAATCAGCTTTAGATGGACGCTGCTCGTGCGAATGCCGATTGTGCGTTCTTAGGCAAGAAGCCGTTTGGATTTTTAATGGCTTTGCAAACGGTAATCAAGGTTTTTTTTTAAAAGTCTTTGCTTTTGGATAAGTTGCTCAAATTAGGCAGAATAGAATCTGTCAGTTGTTCCAACTGTGGAACTGACAATTATTGTGTAGATTATTTCGTGAGTTTTACCGAAGCCTTTTTTAGGCGTTCAGTTTATTCATCGTCTTACTAGTAGTATTTGCTCCGTTCGTGTTTGAAGGTGTGAGCTTTGTAAGCGCTTGTGCGTTCACACTCTTCTGTTCCTCTCTAATCTACAATCTGTTCCACATTATGGGATGGAACCGGAAGGTTTGGTGAACCAATCTTATTCTTCAACTTGAATTGAATTTCTGTAATTATTTGTAGCACTCTTTGCATTATATAACATCGCGTCTTTACGAATCATATATGATTCATATTCCTTCCAACCGTTTGTTTTGCTGGACAGTTTTAGTTTTTGTTATACCCTTCGTAATCAACCACTATCTTATCTACGACAAACAGTTGGCAGCTCGTCGATTGAGTAAAGTGAGGAGAGCTATTCTTTGCACTAATATTTGATCCAGGGTGCGTGTGGCGCAGTGGTTGGAGGCGGCGCGCACGTGAAATGCGCCCATGGCCCACCAAGCCTTCCATACCTCCGGGGTCGGCAAATTGGTACCAGACTTGTCTGGGAAGATAGCAGCACTGGCTCTATACATCGGCAGGCCACCGCGAGTCATTGTAAAGACTAGATATGCACTCATTCACCTCCAACGGGTACTTAATGAATTTGAGTGCATGTCGTATCCTACAGGGATTGATCAAAGCCGAGAGCTTCACCTTTTAATTATCACACAGCCGTCACGTCTGAAACGAGAAATGGAGTATAAAAAGTGGAGGGATCTTCGAGTTCGTTATCGTTACTAGCTCAGAAGTTCTTTCCATTCTGGATGTGGAAATCTCTTATCGGAAAGTAATTGGAGAGAGTACGCGTACAGTTAATCACTCTTCTGAATTTTCTGTATCGTTGTTGTTGTGGCAATTACACTTCCAAAATGCTGGGTTATCTTTCCATTCGTGCATGAGCTATTGAATACTGCGTAGTTAGGGATAAGAGATCGTAAATTGTTTACAAATGGGAATTTTTATTTCAAGGTCTTCTGCAAACACTTTCACGACTGTGCAGGAAAAGATTGGGCTTTGGAAGTGGCCGTAAGATGTTCGTCTTCACAAACGGTGATAGACCATCGCGGACCTAGGGGTTCACCATATGTTATGTAAAAAGCTAAAACTGTTTGCCTTCCGAAATCATCCATGCGATCACAAAACGGTTCCATTTTCGTCAACGTAATGAGAAACTCAACGGAACAACAACAAAATTTCTATCCTTTCCAGGAGAGTAAGAGTGCAGCACAGTAAGCATACAGAGCTCATGACAACTTCTAAAAATAGCAAGAGATTTGCCTTATTATTGTTACATTTACACGAACCAGCATCATATCCTGGAGAGCAAGGAAGCACGGACTGCCAGTGATGATGACGACCTGGGGCAGACTTTGACCTGGCTGGTCTTGGGACACCAGGGAACACAATGTCTAAACCAACCAAACTCCGAACAGTGGAGATTATGCTGGGGCCAACCAGTGAGGACGGGCCGTCCAAGTATCCAAGTAGGTAAGATCTGTAAAAAGACTGCAGTTGTGAGCACTGTTATTTGACGTTAATTACGACCACGTCGACCCAACGTGTCTTCTTAAGCTGCGCTTGAATTCTCATGGAGTCCACTCTATAGTCCTTTTCGTCCCTGTTATAGTCCCCGTCCCATCTCTGGGTCTGTTCTCATTATATGACCGGCCCATATATGTTTCGAAGATGAGATGGATTTCGGAGATCAGTGTTCCGCAGTCAGGCTAAATATTGTGGCATTGTAATAATTGTACCTAAAGTATTTACTTTACAATGAACTATTCCTAAAAATTTCTTCGTGTTTGCTACCTAGAGATGCGGTCTTTTCAGCAGTTTTTAGGTAAAGTCTATATCTACGGCCTTTATACCTCACTTCTTGTAAATGTTACAGATACATTCTAAATAGAAATATTTGATTACATTCGGCTGAGATCTTTATAGCGTGTACGATCCCCACTACAGACACCTGCCATCCGAAGTTTTGCAAATATCTTAGCCTCATTGCAGTTATATTCTAATCATACCCTGCCGTAGGCGTAAATAAAAATTAGCCTCATTGTTTTTTATATTATGGCTTCAGCTTAGTTGGGTCCAGTGCCGATTTGCGTTCCACGGACCAATCTCGTTGATTGGTAATTGCTGGCAGCACTTATAGTTTGAACACGGCTTAAATGAAAGCAGAACGAAGGACACAAATGATGTGGTGGTGAACGCGTTATTCCTCGGGAAGCAAAATAACGTGTTCGATCCCCACCGCAGACACCTGCTGACTGGAGTTTCGCAAATATCTCAGCCTCACTGTGCTTATATTGCAAATCATAGCCTGCCGTAGGCACTAAATTAAAAGTAACTATATTTGTTTCATTATCTGCATCTGGTATAAACCTGGTTGGCACTATCTGAAGTAGGTAGGGAATCACAATATTTTGCTATTTTCCTGTAACAGCTAATAAAAGGCCTTCGCACCATTAATACTGTACCGTGTTCTGCAAGGGCGTGACCACTTCTAGGGGTAGGAACAGTATCATTTTAGGATTAAATGTAAGTAGTTTTAGGTGCAATCGCATTTAGATGTTGATCCTTTCATTGTGGTTTTTCAGCATTCTCATTGAAGATTCTCCATGCGTTGAGTGATCTCGTACCATTTCTATTGATTCAAAATGTGGATGAGTCTTGTGCAGCTGGTCTTGGCTGTCATGGGTTGTAAATTTGGCTCGAATAGAATGAAACTAATGACATTTTAAACCTGAATCATATTTAATGAGTGACTAAATGAATTTATGTAAATCTGAAGATATGATCAGTGTATGTTTCAGAATCAACTGCCAAACATTAACACTACCGTGGCTAAGTGTCGAAGAAACCTATTTTTCATCACACAGAAGTGTCCGGTGTACTCCAAAGCATGGGAGCGTACATATAAATACATAGGCGTTACATAGACATTACGATTCAATGTGAATTCTGTGCGGTTGGACTACGCGACATACCCGGTGGAAGCCTCATAGAAAGCGCCTCTGAGGAAAGCGAAGTCCGCCGAAACGTCAGCTTATTTGTGAATAATAATAATAATAATAATAATAATAATAATAATAATAACACCTCGCGTTTGCTCAACAAGAATACGAAGAATTACTTGATCAATGCCGAGATTAATAGAAAGTCGGTCGTGGAAGGGCCAGCAAGATACTTCCGACTTGTAAAAGAAGCACTGTCACTAAGGCAAAAGATCATCTTAGCCCGACAGCCGATACACTTTCTCTGCCGCTGCCTAGAATACATAGGCGTTAGTCGAAATATAAAAATCCACAGAAATAGTGGAAAATGAAGAAGAGTTATACAACGAAAATCGATCAAAAGAGATGTGGCTATTTTTGGGGTGGTGAAGTGGTCAGTGCGAATCACACATGCTTCGTAAAAGGCGCGACGAAAAAGTATTCAATGAGTTTCATTCCTCAAAAAATTACATATCGTCGATAAAGTTTTAAATGTTTTTGCATGGAACTGTTTCACTATTGGAATTTCAGGTTCTTCAGTTACCAGGAGGCATAAATGTTTTTGTCCCATGTACTCTGTGGGTTAGTTGATGCTTAATGACTTCGAATTCGATCTTCTCTTGAACTCGTGATTGTATTTGAAGGTGTTTGCTTTCTCTGTCATATTCTTCTTCTTGTTCTCATTCAATACTCTCATATGTTTGGTTGGATTTTTCGATTCATTCCGGTTCACAGTACGCCTGATTATCACATATTTTTTCTTGTCGGTGAGTTAGTAAGATTTTCTAAACTGATTTGCTTACCTATGGCTGAGTGTCTGTTACTTCTTCAAAAATTCTTGGTTCTGCTGAGCATACCTGGCTCTTCAGTTGTCGCTATTGAAACCATTTTAATTAAAAACTTAAAGATTGCACTTTATAGTTTCTGACATTTTACTAAAAGCGGCGTTGATAAATAGTTACAACAAGGAACCTGTTGATTGTCTAGCTTATACTACTTCGACACTTGGATGACACATCGTCACTGGCTGTGCGGACCCCAGCATAATATCCACTTCTTCGGAACATTGCTGGTTTAGCCACTATGGTTCCCTGGAGTCCCGTGGTCAGCCCGGCCAATGTCCGTCCCAGGTCGTCACCACTACAGGCCGTCGCCGCTTTTGTGGATTAGAGGGAGATTTGCCACCATGTGACCAGCTTGGTACCAGGACGGTGACGGATCCTGATGAGACTCTGCCAAGGTGATGAATCTCCCTGTTGTACAACGCAGCCCGAGCACCGACACCGAAGAATACCTCCCAGCCACGATGAGGCGGTAAACCGTTGGGAGGCTAACCGGCTTATATAAATAACATTAAGGAGAATCGGCAAGTTTGATCTGCTAGGGCTGTACCATATTACCTGTTGTATGAAACTGAAACATTGTTTTCAGCTAGCATGCGCCGCGAATGCGTTTATATGTCTTCGCCTCGGAATCCTTCTATTCAGAGCCGCACCAAATAGCCAGATACTTGCCCTGACTACAGTAATAATTGACGGTGACAAAACCTCCAGGTTAGTTGTAGTATCTTTTCCTGGACTCTTTTCCTGAATAATTTTTCCTCATCATTATCGTTTGTTTGTGGTTATTATTGTCATTGTAGGCTATGCAAGAGAGAGCCAAGTAGTAAGTGAGAAGTACATATTTTTATTATTTAATACCACCGATGTTAAAATAAAAAAGGATAGAGCTCTAGCCTTTGATCAGTCCCTGAAGGATGGGCCATGTATTCGACTTTACAAGCTATCGTTAGAAGTGTTGCACATCTGACCTATGCAATAACTTGTGGTGGCCTATCGATGTAGTATCCAATCAGACAAGTCTGGTGCCAATTTGCCAATTTTGGAGAGATGGAAGACTTGGTGAGCCTAGAGCGTGGGATCAAACCAATGAGTATTGCAGGGCACCTGTAACCACTATGCTACACGCGCCGCATTACTGATGTTAATCACTTTTATTTTACTGTATATACCTTTTTCTTTATATGATCCGGCTTTCTTTACAATACCGATGCCAGTCCTCCGATTTGGTGTGTTGTCTCATTTCCATCGTCCACGAGAGTCTTCGTGGTTGTGCGTGACTTCGACTTCCTTTTCCAGACTTTGTCGTCTTCATAAAACTAGTTGAATGCTGAACTTGTTGATTTTGATTGGAATCTTGGGATAGCAGTGCTAGGATGATCACAATTCACCAAACTATCACTATCAATTATGTTAAGATCAAATTATATATTGAACTATTGCGTTATATATACATATATTACACATTATTATATCATGACAGTGTCGCCAGCAAGCCGAGAGTTTGACAGGGATTTAATATCGATGTTTATGCTCTTGTCGTCCCTATTGAATGACTTCATTATCCGCTGCAACGCAGCAGTAAACAGCTTTCGCGGAATAATGTAACTCGTTCGACCTCTCCGTATTGGGATTGGTGAGGAGAGAATGGAAAAGCTGTAATTTCTGCCGCACTTACAATAGCAGTCATCTGGAGTTCTTATACAGGACGGCTCCATTTTTTGGTCAACGAATGCTGGTGGTATTCCAAGTAGTCAATAAAGGTTAGTGAAAAGAGTAGGTGGTGAACTCCAAACAAATCTCTCTGACCCGAGTACGGTTTGGAAGTTGTCAATGAAGCAGAGTCCTTGTCGGAATTCGGCTTGTATACATGTAATTTGTGGCCTCTAGCCCGAAGAATGTCGGCGATGATATTATCGGGTCCTGGGGCTGTGCTTCTTTTCAGGTTTTCAATCGCATTTCGAACTTCAGAGAATAGAATCTCGGACGGGTTTTCTCCAGCGGTGAATTCTGCGTCCGAGACGGGGATACGGAACGGTAAAGATCTATACAAATCTTTTCTGTTACTAATTCTATTTCATGGCGGGGTGTGGCGCTGATAGCAGAACTTTATAGTCAAATAGATTTCGACGGCAGTTTTTTGCAGCGGTTCGCTTTTGACGTTCTTCTAACGATTTTATCTTTCTCTATCCATATATATCTTCTTTCAAAGATTTCCTACAACTGGCATTTATAATCAGCCGTGTTAGGTGTGTTGCAGTGCGACCAACCGTCAGTTTCTTTTTTTTTTCGAATAGCTCCTTATTGGCGATAGAAATGGGGTTTGACTTTTTTGAGGAAGTGAGGCGAATTCGGCACAAGTTTTAAGTCCTTCGACAAACAGCTGTGGTCTTCCGTCGGCCTGTTATATGAGGAATAATTTGATTGAGAATATCCTCGTTATACACGACATAACTTCATCTTCTTCTATCTTCTTTCTTCCTCTTTCTTCTTTCTTCCTTTTTCTTCTTTCTTCTTTCTTCTCTCTTCTTTTTTCCTTCTTTCATTTTTCTTCTTTCTTCTTCTTCTTCAGGGGCCGCGATAAGAGTTCGTTTCAAGGTAATGATACCTTAGGGTTGTTTCCTATTTCGTTACAGTTATTTCATATGGTTGCTGCATGTATGCTGTATGCTGCGCGTTGTGAATTGGAATCAACTAATGTTGACCAGATCTACACTCTTCATTTTTCCACTATGTATGTATTTTACTTAGATGCTTCCATGGCCCGTTCTCACTGGTTGTGGAGACTCCAGCATAATCCTCATTCTTTATTTTTTCTTTTGGCTTAACCATTGTGGTTCCTAGGAGTTGCGAGGTCAGCCAGGCCAAAGTCCGCCCCAGGTCGTCTCCACCACAGGCAGTGGCTGCCCTTGGGAATTTGAGGGACATTTGCTATCATGCGATTAGTTTGATACCAGGAGGGTGATGGATCCTGGTATTGGTTAACTCTTAGCTGGGCTTCCTGATGCAAGAGCCTGACTTCTCCTCAGTTTGGGAGGCCCTGTCGGCCCTGTTGGGGGGATCAGCCCCTTTCCCCTTGCTGTACATTGCAGTCTGGCAACCAGGAACACCTTCCAGCCACAATGAGGCGGTAAGCCATTCTGATATATATATATATTTAATTATGTAACTCTAGCTTATAATTAGAATAGTTAGTACGGTAATAAAGGTCTGTTTCACTTAAAGGAATTCTATGTTGACTATTACTACATTGCTATTATTCTATAGGCCCTACTTGTACTACTTATATAAATACTTTGCTTATATATACTTTTATATATATATAAATATATATATATATATATACTTTGTGAAGCTTGATGAATGGTTTTAAAATTTAGGCGATTTCCATGTCGTTATATATTTTCTCGAAAGCAATATGATTATTAGAACTTGAGCTAGAGTTTATCATAGTGTGAAGTGAAACCTACACATGAAGTAGAAAGTAGACAAGTTAGGAAACGATGGTTAATGTTTTATTTTTAACGATGTTATGTGAAGTGTTGTTTTCACAGGATGGAGGGTGCAGCAGCTCGGTTTACCCCTGCGACTACTCCTACCAGTAATCCAGTTTAATTGTGCTTGTATTGGTTTCCTTTCCTTAAGCATTTACCTCATTTCAGCATAAGCATTCAGTGGATGTTTTGTGCATCTCCGTATGATGCTTTCATTATACTAGAGTTTTTTATTTCGAAGTGTTTACATAATCTTTCTATTGGCTACGCAATGTTTTACCTATGTCCCTATTGTCGTGTCTGTTTCCTTTTCACGTTGTCAATAAATTAGGTTTGCGCTGGCAAATTGTTCTTCGGATACAACCACAATTTCGTTGTATTCCCCTTAATCCCCGACCATAAAAAGTATTATGCAGAAGATAGAAAATTAAGCATTGTTCTTCGGATAATTTACTGCTTTCTTGGTAAGTACAGATGGATTGGTTCTGTTTTTGGTTATTTGGTCGTGAAGAAAACTGAATTGTATTTCGAAATCAGTTTTCTTTTAGCCTTTGTGTGACCAGTCAACACGCATTCTTTCATTTGTAAGCTTACACGAGGTTCATAAACAACCTTTGTTCGATTAACGGTCCAACATCGTGGTTTCATCAGCGCCGGTGATCCTAGTCGATGGTACACAGTTTACCTTTTTCGATATGGATTCTTTGTCTTTGTATCGAGTGGGATCTTCTTGAGTAGAGTATCTCTCCATGGCGATAGTCTCACCCGGTGATGCTCTTTTATACAGGACGATAGGTGTTGATAATAATGATTGTTCGGTGATAACGACTGGTTTTTTACGAACAGTGCTTGCTGCAGAAGTCGGTATCGCTATAAGCTACCATATTGCATAACAATGCTTCAAAATCGACTTTCCCTTAGCCTCGGTATGACTATTCAATATTTATTCCTTCAGTGAGCTATTATCAATGGCGTGGTTAGTAGAAATTCGATGGTGGAGATTATTCCATTTCCTTCAGATAATTTGTGAAAACCCCACACCGATTGTGTTTGGCGTTGTATTCACATAATTTTCACTGTTTTTTCTCCATGGTCGACGTAGAAATGTTTGTAAGAGGAAGGTGCGACGGTCTTCGAAGCTTGTGGACACCTATGGAGTTTCAGTATTGCTTCACTAGGAATTCAGTACAGAACTTTTCTCAAGATTTAAAGATGAAAAGTTCCACTGTTGTTTTTACCAATCTTCAAACTCGTAGTTCCATAAAAAATGACCCACTTGGGTTTGACCAATATACTGAATAGAGTGAGTAAAGCCGTTGTCGTACTACTACAAAAGAATCTACGATGGTTAAAGAACTAATACTGTGTGCAACTGGAAAGGGGAGAAATTTTAGTCATTCCACACATCTCACTTGGTTTACATTGAAGTTGGCGTACCTTGTTCCTTTAGTAATATTCCGCCCTTCGTATTAAAGCCTTATCGTAGACGACTAATCTGTAACTTGTTCAACGGTTGGTAGTAATTTTGCCTTTATTTGATTATTTTATGCGATCTGTCTTCACATCTACTGTGCGGATTCCAGCACTTCTTTCATCTTGGTATTATTGCGGTGTTTTAACTAACAGACCACCATGATTGCTCTCCTCATTATCAAAGAATAGTGGGATCTAAAATAATTACCTTGTCCGGTATATTCGTAATCAACGAGCAATATGAATGCAGTGGTCGTAAATCTAAGCATTTTATGTTATTACTTCATAACAGTAGAGAACTTCTCAACGGTTTGCCGCCTCATCGTGGGTGAGAGGTGTTCCTGGGTGTCAGGCTGGGATGTACAGTGTGGGATTCATCACCATGGCATGGTCTCTCATACTGAGAGAGTAGTGCGTTCTTATCAGGAAGTCCATAAAAGTGTAAACCGATACCACGGTTCCCCATCGTCCTGGTGTCGAACTATTCGCATAGTGGTAAATCTCCCTGTGATCCACAAGTGCGGCGACTACCTCTGGTGGTGACGACCTGGATCAGATTAGGCCAAGTTGATCTCAGGACTACACAGAAATAATGGAAGAACATAAGCGAGAACATAAAAATTGTAACCGCTCCAGCCACCAGGGTATGGGAAGATCTAAAGGCGTAAAGCGGTGAACAAGCGATGTTCTATTATTGACTAGGTTTTAGAAACGACCTCAAGGATCAGTTCAGTTTCTGCAAATACATGATTAAGATGTGATTGGTTCAGCTGGCGCTATCATTAACAACTAAGATAAAAATTTCGTTCAGGCGTCCAAAGGAAAAAAAGTAGAGCTAGACATCCGGTGGATCTCTCTTGCTTGTAACTTCGCTGAACGCGGAAGAGGAGTCAAGATCAAAGCGCAAAAAGACCAGGAGTTAACGAATTAACCACTCAAAAATCCGCAGTTCCTATTCCTATTGCACACGTTTTGCTCTAGTTTTTGCTCGATGAGTACTACCACAGTCCCACCTTATCCGATTCTAATCAGTTGCCAGTGATTTTCTTCAACGGAAGCGGAACAATGGAGGGGAATTTCACGTACCTTTGCTTCAGTTAGAAGCAAATGAGTCTTCAACGGTGAAAAAGAATTTCAGACTTGAAATTGTTTCCTCTTTTTTTGGAGATTAAAAGTTTGCAGAAGAATGACAATAAAGATGGTTCTCCAAATCGACAAAAGATACACGACGAGTGGTTCTAAAGGGTATATGCGTTGCTGCGGCAGTAACTCAAACAAATTACAACTTCTCCAAGGCACGAACTGCTAGAAGCCAATCACTTCGTTGATAAGAATGATGGCACGGTTCGGAATCCCCACGAACATTAGTGGAAATGGAGCTTGCAGAGGAAAATAGTTTTTGCAAAAAACCTTCGAACGTTTTCATTTGTTTATCAAATCAATTTCTTATGAGAATAGCTGCATGAAATTCGTCATTTCTTATATCATTCTTTTCTTTTCTTGAAAGGATAAAATTTAAGTTTATCGATCACATTACAGCTCATTTCTATCAACCCATTGTGTACTCGACGGGGCTTCTACAGATAATGAGTGCAGAGCATATTGTCAGGGGTTGATATCTGCGCACAGAGCTTATTCTAGTGCTCTAGTTTCCTCTTCAGTAGATTTACTACAGGTGCGTAGTGTTAAACGACCCTGTCTCATTCGACTAATTTCTCCCTTCATTGTCGCTGGATAAAGGATAAAGCTCACGGCGTTCATCAATCCCTGAGGGACGCGTCGTGCATTCAACTTCATAAATATCGTTGGAGGTGATTGGATGCATATCTGACCTTTACAATGACTCACAGTGACCCAGCGATGTATCGAGCCAGTGCTGCTATCTTCCCAGACAAGTCTGTTACCAATTTGCCGACCGTGGAGAGATGGAAGGCTGGGTGGGCCCTGGGCCCGGGTACCGATCCCACGTATGTGTTGCGGGGCGCCTCCGACCACTGCACCACACGCGCCTCTGTTGCTGGATAGTAACAGAAGTCTTCGTCCCGGATTTTATGCAGATGAGCAAAATCCAGCTTATGGTATTTTAAATTGTTCGTCTGATGGTTTCGGTCGTGACCGAAATCTCTTTTCATCAGTCCTGCGAAGAGAATGGATTATGAGAAGCAAACAAACCATAGATGAAACATTTTTAAAGGAAATGTTTTTCACTTCTTTTCTGTGAATGCACATAGCAGTGATGGCTCTTCTCAGCTTCGTCGTCTTTTATGAACAATCTCAAAAAGTATGCAGTGCTTGTCCAAGGAGTTCAGGCACCACAGTTTTCGAATCAAAGAGGATAAAAGGACTAACGAATTGTTACGGTAATACTAATTACAATCACAACAATAAAGTAGAACAAGGACTGGAAAGATCATATCAGACTGCGGGAGTTTCGTTTTAGACAACAAATGATGTCGATTTAAAGTCTTTACTACAACACCTGCTTCGCAATGGTAGGTGTTGCGGTGATTTTCCCTTTCTACACTACTATCTGAGTCGTTCAGGTGTTGGGAGCTTAGAAATTCTTGTTGATAAACCTACTTATCATATCATTCGCGCCTATAATCTAATAACCAAAAACAGACTGCATTGTGCAGAAATCTTCAGAAATGAGGGTGAAAGCATCAGAAGGAATCTAAATGTATTGCGTTTGTGAAGGACAAGAATAGTTCAGAGTGATCACATAATAGTTGAGACAGACAGAGGAAGATGACAATGTATATGTTAAAAAAGACAAATGCATCGAGTTTTATTAACAGCAATACTGTAGTGGATTAAGTGATTTGAACTGGCACTGGTCGAGCATCACCGCAGTTGTTCTCGCCACCCACTCAAGCTGTTCATGGGGCCACTTAGTTCCTAAAAACATCAACACCACCATTTTTATGGTCCACATTCGCTTTTATAAAAGTATTGCTGATTAATATCCACCTGCTGTATATCAGCCTAAGTAAGTGGAGATCTCATCAGAACAAGACCTTTCATGCATAACTCTTCTTTGTGCCGCATGCCTTGAGGAAAAGAATAACGAAATGCTCAGCATTGTCGATGCCATGCTACAATAAGACCAATATTCAGACTTCTTAAGAGAACTAGCGCATTTACGATAATCGTTGATTTCACATGGTAGCAAAAATGGGTCTACGGCTTAAACATGGCATTGCCCATTTCTTTGGCAATAAGCGATAAATTTTTGACAGCTTGAAGAGCTGCGAAGTAGTGCACATTTCAAAGATCTAGAGGAGTCTACGGTGCTGTTTGCTACAGTTCACTGTAACTTGGCCATTCAAGGGCAATGTTGTCAGCAATGGGAAGCATTTTAGAATTATCAACTATTTCGTTATCTCTTCTATCCGACTGTCCCTTACGTAACCACAGCCCATTATATCAGTCGGAAATGGAAATGCAGTGAGTCATTAGTAGACTCGTTCTCGCTAATTCTCAGTAAGTAGAGGAATCGAGAGGTTGGTAACGTGACATAGTGTAACGAAGAATTTGCTCTCCGACTCAAGAAAGGAATAAATTTTCTAAGAAATAGCCTTCATTTTGAAGTTCACTTGAAATCAAAACTTTCGGAAAAAAGTTCTTGGCGTGACAAGATAAGAGATTTTGTATATTATTGTTGGGGAAGCTTTCCAGATCACAATATCATTTAAAATAACGAGCTTTCATTTTACACAAGATTAGGCCAGTAGTCCAGCTGATCTACACGAACTGCAGCAGAAAACATAGGCCTGTAATGTTCGTATGTATTGACGAGTCCCTTGTGTCCTTTAGAAGTGAAGTCGTCTTCTTCCAGTGTATCCTACAAATAGTGATCTCAGATCAACTTGTTCTTAATAGGTGGTCACACCTAGGGAGTTTAGTACTTACTTGAAACAACAACGCAAAAGCTGGCGGTACTTGGCGCAGAAATCATGCTGAGAATATATCGCAGATGATGACCATTGTTAGTGAAACCCGATGAAAAACCAAGAGTAAACTTCTCTAGCAAATCATCCACAAGAAGCTGGATGAAGAACAATGCTAGATTAACTAAATTAAGATGGCGTATTTATAATACTGCTGAAACTTAAAGAAAAGAATGACATTTTTATGACGCACAGTCTTCGAGGTGACCGCTTCTGCGAACTCACGAAAACCGTAGGTAGTTAATTGTAGGCAAGAATTTCAGGATTTTTGCAAGGAATTTTAATTATGTTGGAATATTCATTTATTTTATTTATGTAAAACTGAGGGGCGCGTATGGCGCAATGGTTGGAGGCGCCACAACGACACACACGCGGAATTAATCCCCGCGCGCATGGCCCACCAAGCTTTCTATTCCTCCGAGGTAGGAAAATTGGTACCAGACCTGTCTGGGAGGATAGCAGCACTGGCTCGATACATTGGTAAGCCACCACGAGTCATTGTAAAGGCCAGGTATCCATTCAATCACCTCCAACGATACTTAATGAAGTCAAATGCATGGCGCATTCCTTAGGGATTGGTCAACGCCGAGAGCTTTATCCTTTAATATTTAAAACTGCAAGATGTTGCGCTTAGATTAAAAAGCAAGACTTGGTAACTGTTTCGAAAGACGAGACGTGTTAGACTCCACTAATGATAGCATCCTCTGTAACGCCAGACCATTCTGAAGGATCCTCTTCATTCATTTGTCTAGACTATTGATCTCACACAAGGTTGGCTAACGTTTCGTCGTCTTCGTGTTATCTAGAGTCGATAGCCAGAGCCAATGGTCGACAGTGGTTCGCACTCATATTGTGGGTCTTTGTAGTCGGAAGGAGTCCAGTCTTCTTCAGTGGAGTACCACTTCGTGAGTGGGTGTCTTAGTGTATGTCTGGGTTGTATTCTACCAGTCATTTCTGCCAAAGCCTCCCAATCAAAATTCACTGAGAAGTGAATGAGGAGAGGTTAAAAGTCGCATTCACTTAATAAACTCCATGAGTATTTCAGGAAAGATTGGCAAACCACCCTTGAATATGGCTAGGGCACAGGTTAAGAGCACTGCAAACCAAATGGTGATATGGCTAATTGAACATAGCAAAATCATGGATCCTTATTCTCTTCTGAAAGAGTGGTAGATATGGTAGCATTGGGTAATATGAGTGCAGAGAGGCCGTTAAACCCGCGAAGGGGTTTCAGGATGCGTAAATCAAAAAGGAGTAAGGTAACGATCTGTGTTCACGCTTCGTTCTCATTTGAATCCGATTCCTTCACTGAGGAATAGATGGTTTAAAGTGGACAGATCAGGTGTCATTTCATCAGACTATCCAAGATGGAAGGGCACGTGTGACGCAGTGGTTGGAGGCGCCACTGCGACACGCACGTGGAATCGATTCCAGCGCCCATGGCCCACCAAGCCTTCCATCCCTCCGGGGTCGGCAAATTGGTACCAGACTTGTCTGGGAGGATAGGTCTGGGAGGACAGCAGCACTGGCTCGATACATCGGCAGGCCACCGCGAGCCATTGTAAAAAGGCCAGATATGCATTCAATCACCTCCAACGATACTTAATGAAGTCGAATGCATGGCGCATCCCTCAGGGATTGATCAACGCCGAGAGCTTTATCCTTTATCCTTTTATCCAAGATGGAAGGCGCTGCCTATTCAACGCCGCCTATGATACCGGAGGAGAACTCTTCCTTGCAAAACGGAGAAGTTGGAAAATGGGCATCATCAGCAAAACATGCTTGCAAAGGAATATCGACTGTTCGAACAACTAACCGGACGCTTGAATGAATTCGAACATACACCGATTCCGGCAATTTTTGGTGTCTACACCGCAGATGAAGCCATGAGGAAGCTTTCTATATACACACTGGGCAATATTCAAGCGAATACCATACCCGTTTTATTTACTGCCTGCTCTTTTTAATGGCAGGGTATATTGCGAAATATAACTTCAATGATGCTGAGATATTTGCAAAACTCAGGACCGCAGGTGCCTGCAGTTCACCATTCCTCATCAGCACATTGCCTCGGCCTATCACAAAATTTCGAAACCGTGTCAACGATGAAAAACCAGGGAAACATTGTATCTCTACGAAAATATAGAAAATCAGTAGTACTCGCCACTTAGTGTTTGCAAACGACGGCTTATGGATATACACCGCCCCAACAAGGCTCCATAGAAGAATCCACAGCAGGAATATGACCGATCTTAGCGTCACAATTTTCACAAAGTTTATATCAGAAGGATATGCCAGTCAGTGATTTCCTAGAGCAAGAAGAACTCGATATGTTAGTTTTGATCATCCCTGAGGTAAATCAGTTTTCACTAGAGCCGATTAGAGCCGATCAAGGTCCAACGGGAGGATAGGTGATACAGATGATTACTTAGACATATTTTATATATATATATATATATATATATACACGAATCTGCACTCACAGATAGCGTGGATACGGTTTTGACGCTGAAAAACGGCCAAAAAAATGTAATATACTCAATGTGGGTGTTTAGCGTGCTTATCGAGCCGAAATTCTACAAAACGACTAGTGGTGAGGTCGTTTGGAGGCTTCACTAGCACTAACTTAACTTACAGGGTAGTATTCTTGTTTCGATAAAAGTCGTCTTATCTCTACCTAGAGCACCTGTTGTATTGGGATACAATTTGACGCCGAAAATATATACATTGACTTTGGAATGCTCTAGAATATATGATATATTATATATTTCTCCTCTCTGCTCAATAGTTTTGTCTTTTGTTGTAATCGGTAGCACTCTATCGATGGGTGCTGCTATAACGAAGATGACCTATGTTCCAATTAACATGAAACTCAGATCTGAAGGAGTACATGCACAGAGTAGGTACGGTTCATTTAAACAAAATCGCCATTTTCCTAAAATTTTTGCAAAGACGTTGAGCTCAAATTCCACGGAAACGAACGAACACGTGGCGTCACGGATGACCGATCACTGATGACGAAAGCGTTAAACAAAAATCACATTGCTGTCCTCTCTATTTGCAACAGCTGCACAGACCCATGTAGCGTTGCTAGAATTTTCTGCAAGGAAAAGACATTCATTGCATTGTGAAATGAATAAACGAACTGTAAGTCATCAGACACCAAGAATTCTTTCTAATAAAACCTTGCTTGTACTGTCGATGAGCAAACTAATTGCGACACTATTGCACATAAAAGGTAGCAACGACTGGAAGCAGTTTGAATATACCTTTGCTATGGTAGCCACTCATGGCAGCAGCTATTCGTTTTTGTTGTTTCCTTTTCTTTCTTTTATGTAAGGGTCTACAAATGAATATTTACCGTCACTCAAAACCAGTGATTAACATGTTGTAAAAGTTGGGAAATCTTAAAATTTCTTTACAGGAAAACATCTGAATTGGGTCACATGTTATATTTATGTTCCTCCTAACGGTTTACCTCCTCATCGTGGCTGGAAGGTGTTCCTGTGTGTCGGGCTGCGATGTGTAGCTGGGGGATTCATTCCCTGGCAGGCTCTCCTAAGATCAGAAGGAGTTCGGCGTTTCCATCAGGAAGACTAGTTAAATGTAAACTAGTACCAGGATCCGCCACTGTCCTGGTATCAAACTAGTCGCATGGTGGCAAATCTTCCTCTGATCCACAAAAACTGCGACTGCCTGTAGTGGTGACTACCTGGGGCAGACTTGGCGAGGATGACTTCGGGATTCCAGGGTACCACAATGGCTAAACCAGCAAATCCCAAAAACAATGGAGATTATGCTGGGGACCGAATAACCCGTGAGGACGGACCATCCAAGTAAGTGCCCAAGTAAATTATATTTGTGTTAAAGACCACAAAACTGTGTGTATAGCAAGTGCTCATGAATTTTTGCAGAATTAGCAATTTAATAAGTGGGAGATTCTGTTGGATTAGGTTTGAAAAACGTTTATACTCAGTTTTCATTTATTCTTTTTTAAGAAGTGAAAAGATGCGACAATGACCGAAATTGCTGTACATTACCAAACATCTGCCGTAACTTTTCGTCGGACTGGCATCATTCAAAACAGATATCGGGATATTTAAGGATGAAAAGAACCCTACTGTTCACCGCTGCCACCGCTGTAACATTATGTAACATAACCGACGTCGGTAGTAAAGCAAATGGCTTCTTTTCCGAGCATCAGGATGGGAAGAACGCGAAGGCAAAGGTCACAAGCTCAAGGTAATGATTGACGTACAATCTTGCACGTCCTGAATAGGAATTGTAGACCGAAAATCGCTTTGAAAAAAACGTCCTTTTCTCGATAAAGCTTTCTCGGACTTGTGCAACGATAAGCGAAGCCAAGATCGTTCAAGGAGGATCGGGAAGAAATAGGCAAAGCGATGAAAATGCCGTTCCCGTGCTTCTCATCGTATAGCTATAGAACACCTTTAACAGGATATCGTGGCAAAATCGAAGGATTACGATCGAAATCCGGGTGAATCGATAGCCGAAAATAAGAAATGGTTGAGTTATGATGCTTCTGTGTAGTTCTGGTGAGCTGTTTCAGAAGTCGGGCGGGAGAAGTCGTCAAGGATGTTCAGAGGGATAGTCGTCCAAAAAGGTATGCAATGAAGGACTATGGAAATAGGACAACGACATGGCCGGGTAACGACGTCTTCTATACGTTCAACACATCAGGTTAATTCTAGGATAACTTTTTTGCCTCTAATTGGACATTTGTCAAATTCTCTCTGAATTACCATAGAACGTCGCCATTTCATGTTTTCGCGGGCATTGAAAAGATTTCGAAAAAGATTTGGAAAAGGTCTTAAAAGTAATTAAAATATTTATGAAAAATAATTCTTAAGAAGTGTTTGACGTAGTAAGTTGCGTATTAGTGTACCCTTTCAGGCTCTGAACAAGGGGATCCCGCTGAAACGTCAGCTACGATTGTGTTGTATGTGTGTTATTGTATGGAAGTAAACGTATGCTGTTTAACAACCGCGCGATTGCTGAGAGAGAAAACAACGAACTCATAATTCAATGCCGAGGTTAATAGAAAGTCGATCCTGAGTACTAAAACCAAACAATGCTGTTAATAAAGGATAAAGCTCTCGGTGTTGAGCAATCCCTGAGGGATGCGTTCTGCATTCGACTTCATGAGCATGGTTTGGAGGTGACTGAATGCATATCTGGCCTTTACAAGACTAGTTGCCGACAAGTCGACTAAATAAATATTATCAAATGGAAAGTAATGTTCTCTATTGCAACTATATTTTTTGTGTTCTGATGGTGCTGAGTGCCCTACATTCATATCCAATCCTAATCATCGGGCACGCCAGTAAATACGGCAAATATAACCAACAGACACCACCGGGAATAATCCCAGGCACGACGCATTGCTTAGGGGCGAGACCTTGCAACCCGTGACGCGACCCAGCGACCCACGCCACTCGTTCGGATCTAGCCACGCCTCTTAGCAGGGATATTTGCCTTCTGACGACACGTGAACATCGCCATCGTTCCTCTTCATCGATCTTTCTCTAGATTTCTCTCCTTTCATCATAACTGATTCGTTTCATTAGACGGGAATATTGTTAAATAAAGACTCATGCTCTTGCCTCACTTATCTAGGATTGCTGTAGCCGTGCATCTCTTGGATAAATATCACCTCATCAATGCGTACCAATGTTTCATCGTACTGGAACACGAGTTGCATATTATTACACTTTCTTAAACCATGCTAAATTAGCGCCTTAATAATAACGCCGCTGCATGCCATAATGTTTGCTCATCATCCAATTGGCTTGATTGTAATCTCTTCTACAGCTCGCATCTAATGCTTGTATATCCAATGCATCATTACTCGTGCTTGGTCACCGCAGCTCTGCGAACAACTAAATCTTTTGTAATACTCCCTTATTCTCATACTGTTAAACTGAATAATTATACTCATTCATAAATTGTACATTCTTACAACATCAGCTATATTAGATTACTCTCTCTTAAGCGTTATGAGAGTTTAAACTCATAAGCGCTCCACCATACACTATACATCGCCGCGCTCAACCTATGGTTCTTCATCATCTCTATCTAGCCTCTTGCCTTAACTCAGCTTTAGTAAACAGCGTAAGAGTACTGTAACATGCTGAGTGATGTCATGTGTACATGTCATTAACGACGTCATACCCTCCTCCATATTGTACAATTGTATAATGTACATACATTTATAATCTCATTGCGTTGTTGTGTAAATATTATGTATATAAACGGTTTAATTACCCAAGTTTCAGGTATCCAGCATTGTGACTGCCAATCAAGAAAAGTCCCGGGTGGCACAAGCAAAGACGAGCAACTGTTCCGATCTAGTCTTCTCAGCTACTTGGTATTTACCTAATAGCGAGTTGTCCCCAACAATTCTGGTGTATTGGCCGCTTGAAAGGAAATCTCCAACACTAGTGGTGGCTTACCAATGTATCGAGCCAGTGCTGCTATCCTTCCAGACAAGTCTGGTACCAATTTTCTGACCCCGAAGGAATAGGCTTGGTGAACCTGGACGCTGGGATTGATCCCATGTGTGTGTCGCAAGGCGGCTCCGACCACTACGCCGTACTCGCCCGATTGTTAATGCGATATTTATTTGGTAACAATAGACACTACGGTGGAATCCGTTCTGTTCAGACCAATCTGCATCGTTCGCTCTGTAGTAAACTAATTAATTTTAACTGAACAGTGTGTTCATTTATGTATTTACTTTAATGTTAGAATTCCAGGCAGCTTCGTTCAAAAAGTGTTCAAAATGGGCGTAAAGGTATGGACTGACTCCACCTGCATCAATTTTGTGGAAGACAAGAATGGTTCGGCCTTTTTCAAGTAAGAAATGGCACCAATAACCTCTTTTGGTCAGCCACTTGCAGCTCAGGACAAGGTGGTCGTGGTCAAGGAAGTCGGTTGCTGGTCCGATAATGGACGAGTAGGCGGAGAACAGTTTCTTTCACTTGGTAATGGTTGCGAGAAGGTGTGAGCTTCTAAAATTAACAAGTTAAATAAAAACAATTTTGTTCTGAAATTTCGGTCTTCTACGGAGCACTTTAGGAAGGAATAGCTGTGCATGAGGTTGGCCACGTGCTTGGCCTACTTCACACAATGACACGATATGACCGCGACGATTACATGAAAATCGTCATGCAAAATGTTGACGTAGGTCGATGTGGAAATACTTGTGATTAAACTTTCTGGAGAAACTATAGCTACGTACAGCCCGTTAACATTGGAGAATTTGGAAAAGTTAGCGAGGAACTGACGGAGGTCTATGGACGATCGTACGACTACGGCAGTGTGATGCACCATAATGAGCTGTTTGCACTACCGGATTTAAATTTTACGCCGAGATTAACATGTATCATCACTAGTTCCTCCATTAATGGTCACCCTATCATGATTGCAATAGATCCGTACCATCAAAGAACAATGGGATCTGAAAGGATTTCCTTCACCGATATCTTTGTAGTCAACGAGCGCCGTGGATGTAATGGTCCGTCTTGTAATCATTTTGTAGATGAATTCAAAAGCCCTAGGAATAATCTAGCTATTTAGCAAAGTGTAGAAACTCCACTTCTACAAAGTGCGTGAACGAGGGCTTTCCTCAGCCTCGAAACTGTTCCACTTGTATTTGTCCAACTGCTTACGGAGGTACTCTTTGCAATGAAAGGGCAAGAGTGAGATCACGAGGAGGACATCAGTGCGCTGTGCAAATCTAACGTGTTCCAGCCACCAGGATGTGGAGAGTATCTTGTGGCAAATAGAGAGAAAAAAAAAACACTTCTCTTCAGATTTGGATCTCGGTCCGGTCACAATGATCACTTCGACTTTTGCAATTACATGATTACGGTAGGATTTTATCAGTCGGTGTTATTGCTGAAACTAAGATATAACTGCCACTAGGCGCCCAAGAGCACGAAGATCAAGGTGGACCTCCGACTCCTCACTCCTGCATACGAATTCCTTGGATGTACAGAAGGAGGAATCGAGATCAAAGCTCAGAAAAACCAAAAGCTAACGGGTTACCGGTGATGGTCAATCTTTAAATTCTCAACTTTCTGTTGAGAAAGAAGCATAGTAATTTGTTTGTAGAGAAGCCTCCTGATGCCTCGTGGCCCAGTGAGAGCCTCGTGCTTGTGGTGATTTTCCTTCTTCTCGAAAATGAAGAGAGGAAAATGTGTGCTATAGATAATGCATACATGTATTACTGCGGTGGTAGCTCATACTACTAGCAGCTTACCCAAGTAAGGCGCTGGCTCATTTTTTGGTGAGAATCATGAAATGATTTGGCACAAGCGTTAGTGGTGAGAGAAGTTTCAGAAGGAAATCGTGCTGGTGACAAACTTCTCGCGATTCGACTAAGATGCCAGGCGAGTTAAAGCTATCTGACATCGCTCTCACAACATTTAATGTACATGTTCAGCTAATCTACTGGTTTTTTGCTAGGGGAGCTTGTCAGATTGTTTTCGTTTTTCGTGCGAGGAACGGAGCTCATAACCGGTGACGCGACAGCGCATTGATGGAATTTAGTGCGTACTCGATGCATGCGAAGAATGCGGGAATCTCGGATAAAAGCACCTACCCGGAAATAGATAGAGCAAAATCTCTTCTATAAGGGTTTGCCAACTTTGAATCATGGATGTAAAAATCTTGAAGGAGACATTTTAGCACATCGTTGCTGAAGAGTCTTCGGAATGAGAGCAATTCTTAGTTTTCCAGGTTTCTTCTGAAAAAACTCAGACAATGAATATCGTCTGTATGAAATATCACTTCTCATTCACCTTACTAGTCAGATTTCGGATTTTCATTTTTTAAGCATCTGGACCACTTTATAGTGAAAACAATCTCCATCGACTAAACAGCCGTTGAGAATGCCTTTAAATAATTCATCGATACTGGAATCGACAATTTCAATATTAATGGAGTCATAGAACTTGTGTTCTAATAGTGCCTGTTTCGATCAATAAAAATTACTATGAAAAAAGTTAAGGTTGTTTAGAGTTTACATTTACATCTAAAATCGGACATTTCATGTGTTACAACCTAATGTAACGTTGAGTAATCTTTCACCTAGCTTTCGACCGTTCGGCCTTTAGAACGGCGTCTTTCAGTTTTGATCGTTCGTTGACGTTGACGCAGGCCCGAGCTTCGGATGGCTTTCCTCGCTTGCGTGATGCGGGAAAACGTAGTATCGTCCTTTCGACTGCTCATTCAGTAACGCTGAGTGCTTCTTCATCTTGTTCATGTAGCGACCAAATTTCCGACGCATTCGTTAAGGCAGGAGGAAGAATCGTGCAGTCGAAAAGGTGGGCACGGGGTCCAGTGTTTTTTGTTCTCTTCACTACATCCTCCATTCCCTTGAAAGCTTCGGCATAAAACGGTATTGATATGGGGGGAACGAAGAGACCATTTTCTACTTTGTGAAGAATATTTTCAATCTTATCATTTTATCGCACTTTTCTCTTGCCACACTTCCAATCTGTTTCGTGTGTCCGTTTGGTCAGATAATGTGTGTATGTGAACATTGCAACTCTCGCCCTACATCGATGCTATCCCTATCGGTCTCTGTAAGTTCATGTAACAGCTAAGCTAACCCACTTCCCAGGTGCTAACGTTTCATTGTTGTGCAAAAGCAAATGTTTACATTTAAACAATATGAATAAACTAGATATGTTAAATCATAGAGAAAATGGAGCCTGCTTAGCACTTAGTCATTTTCCTAAGGTATATTTGCGACTTCTCAAAAAGAATTCTTCCGTGTCGAACAAATGGTCGCACCATTTTCGCAGACACCAACTAGAAGTAATTCGCAGAAATACAGAGAGTCTACACATACAAATAGAATACTTCTATCAGCACCTAGTTGTTGATTACAAAATTTTTAGTTTTATGGTCTTATATTCTTGCTAGGAAATACTACACGGAAAAAGTGAAACACACGCTGCAGAAGAGAAGTTGCTCGCATTGCTGCAAATGAAGGAGGACATCGACCGGAACCTACTGTTGGCCCAAGAGGTTTTTGATATACGGTGGACCTCCAAAGCACTTGGACACAGTCACCGCGGCACTTGTCATCATTTTGAGTGGTGGGAGGTGGACGAGACACAGTAAGTGGCTCTAAGTGCATTTAATTTTAAAAAATAGGCAGAACATCCGAATTATTGCACATGTCCAATCACAAAGTTCCTGAACTTCTTAGTACCTGTCGGATAATGTTTACCTATAAAGATTTGCTGGAAATGCAGAAGAGGTGTTCCCAAGCGACATGATAACATGTTTTCCTCATAAACAACACCAACTGACTCCTTGCAACTATGATGCATACATTTCCTCTCGTTTTTATTCTTCTAACAGAGATTTTCTCATCTGTAATTTTTCAATAATAATAGTAAGAAGAAGGTAGGACATTTCAGTAGAGACACGAAATATTAAGAGAAATCTTTGTCAGATTCACAATGATCTGCACATGTTAAAATTCATACGTAGCAGAGAACAGCCTATTTTTTTAAATTTAAACCTGGAAGGAAATCCATTAGAATATCAAACACTGCTTTTGTAGAAAAGCCAAATCCATTCTGTAGTAGGATGGATGCGAGGACTGTTTTCTTCAACAGTATATTTCCAAGAAAACGGTTAAATTATTGCCTAGTCGACGTTCAAGTTGTGGATACACAGAAGTTTGCCCTACTTCGGCTTGATTCTTAAATAATGCTATATACATCACCTGTATTATCTGTAATTACGTTGATCATACAGTGACTCGAGCGAGCGCCAGTAAATCTTCCGCTTTTCCCTGTCGCCTACAAGAGTAGCCCAGTGGGTTCTGATCCCTCTAGGGACTTGTCGAACATCATATTTTTCTTCTAGGCACATCGTGAAGAACTCTGACCATCGGGTCGGTGGTCCTGTAGTACGTTTGACATCCCGAGGAATCCAGTCACTAACGGCGCTTGTCTATCGGTTGCCATTCATACGCATTACATGTCCGGCCCACATTATCTTCGACTGTTTGGCGTACAGAACGGCATCTTTGATTTTTGATCGTTGACTTAGGTCGGAGCCTCGGATCCCACCTTTTACTTGTGTGAAACGAGATTCTCCTAGCATCGTCCTTCCGGCAGCGCGTTCGATAACGCTGAGTGATCTTTCATTCTGTTTACGCAGCGACCAGGTTTCTAACGCATACGTTACGGCAGGGAGTACCGTTGAGTCGAAAAGATGGGCACGGAGTCGGATGTTCTTTGGTCTCTTCACTACATTCTCGATGCTTTTGGAAGCTCCCAAGCCGCTCGTTTCCTTCTGCTCAGCTCTGGAGCTAAGTCGTTCATCATATTGATTTCGCGACCTAGATAGACATAACTGGAGCATTCGGACGTATTCGTTCCGTCGAGCGTGAATGGTGCTACCAAACCAATCCGTTTCTCATGAACACCGTTTTTGTGAGATTTAGTCGGTGACCCTTCTTTCCACAGGCCTTATTAAAGTCGACAAGCATATGTTACGCTTGGCTAATGCTTGGTGTTATAAGGACGATGTTATCAGCAAAGCGAGGGTAATGTAACTGCCGACCATCGATTTTTTTATAGATACGAAATTATATAGATACAAATGTGAAAGTCTGCGAAATTATATCTACGACATAACATAAATGAGTGTGGTTGCAATACAATATACAGAACTACTTGGATACTTGGATGGCCCGTCTTCATTGGCTGTGCGCGTCCCAGCGCAATCTCCATTTTCTGGAATTTTGCTGGTTTAACTATTGTGGTTCTCTAGAGTCCTAAGCTCAGCCTGGCCCAAGTCAGCCCCAGGTTCTCACAACCAAAGGCAGTCGCAGCTCTTGTTTATCAGAGGGAGGTTTGCCACCATGCGACAAATTTGATGTCAGGACGGTGGTGAGTCTTGGTAGTGGTTTACTCTTAACTGAGCTTCCTAATAGAAACACGGCTACAATACAATATAAACAAAATACTTACGATATATACGATATTGGTACTAGCCTTGTAACAGCCCGTGGATAGATCAGAATATCGATTCTTAATGCCGAGGATAAATGAAAACAATGGCTTGCATCCACACAACAACATAGACTATTACTGTTTCATTCTTACCCTCTTAGAGAACGTCTTCAAATGACTTCTTAATATGCTGACTTGTAATTTACAGTGATCGGTAGAACTAGCTGAGAGGCAGGCGAAACGAAGGAGCTCATGGTGTGGTGGTGAGTGCATTACTCCCGGGAAACGACACCAGCGCGCTCGTTCCCACCGCAGACACCTGCGGACCGGAGTTTTGCAAAGATCTCAGCATCATTGTGACTACTGAGCACATGCTTTTCCATAATGATGACAACATTTTTGCCGCAAAAGCATTTTTATAGGTGATTTTTTTCGGATTACTTCACAAATTTTTTGCAAAGTACACGAAAATTCTAGTCTTCGCCATTGTTGAGCATTGCTAAGGCTATAGTCCGGCTTTTCCATCAGGAAGTCTAGGTAAGAGTGAACCAATACTAGGACCCATTACCGTTCTGGTATCAAACTAGTCGTATGGTGGTAAATCTCCCTCTGATTCACAAGGGCAGCGGCTGCGTGTGGTGGCAAAAACCTGGGACAGACTGTGGCCAGACTGAACTCGGGTTTCCAAAGCACCACAATGGTTTAGCTAGCAAACCTCTGAAAATTGGAGATTATTTTGCGGACCGCACAATCCGTGAGAACGGGTCATTCAAGTATCAAGTAAGTATTAGATATTAAATAGATACGCTCTTTGCTTTACAGTGCTTGGAAATGAGAACATTAAGAATTAATTGCTTCTACTACTCATGTTAACTACCAAATACGGTGTGGTACACGCGCGATATGGTATTTCAGAGAAATATTTATGACAGAGGCAAATGGAGAAGGTGATTGTAAACAAGCGAAGATAAGAAAAGCACGTTGGAAATGAAGTGGGTGGCTCATTTATAGTTCATCGTTCATTCGAATAAGTGGATATGGACAAGCAGCTTTCAAACGAAGTCTGGTGCCATTGAATGCCCCCTCGAGAAGACATTAAGTGCTTACTACTTTTCTTATGGGACGTGTGTAGTGGTGAAAGGTGCCCTTCAGCATGAAGGTGGTCTCTAGTTCGACTCCATTCCTCGTGTACACCAGGTCCTTCCTACCTTCCTACCTGAATTGGCAAATTCGTACCTGAGTTGTATGCGAGAGCAAAAGAGCAAAGAACGCACACTTGGTACATTGACAGGGCAATGAAAATCGTTGCATGGAATAAGTATACACCCAGTCACAACTGATAAAGTCGAATGCATGGTGCAGCCCTCAGGAGTTGATCAACGGTGTGTACTTCATCGCTTTATCACTTTTATACACACTGGAGAAAATCTGCCGTCAGTAATTGAAGAACACATTCGGCGAATGTTTCAATATGATGTTACGCACAAATGGAGACTTTCTTGTACGAACCACCGAGCCAGGCAAACCACGAGCACTTATTTTATCCGTTGCGGTCAGACAGCAACTTGAAGATCAAGGAGTAGCTTGATGTTCAATTTTGCCACAAATGGTATCGTAGATTGTTGAATTCATTGAAGTAGATGACAAATTAGAAAATCTTTTGCTGCCGCTTTTTTTGAAGTGCACATATAAGCATTATGGAAAAAGGACGAACTGAACCACTGAGCCACCGAACTCTACATTTTGGCACTCTATATTTGGCACTCTACATTTGGCACTCTACATTTGGCGATGTGCCTAGCCGTGCCAGAAGTTTGAATTTTGAAGGTTTTTGAGATGAACGTAGACCAATCAGCAACATTATTGTGAACACGGAAAACGTTATACGGAGGAATTGAGGCAAGAATGAAGAATGCCAACCAGTTACTTAAAAACCTTCCTGTGTTAGATGCAGTGCTCAGTTAAACAAGTATAATTGAAACCATTGGTAGTTTGCACATTGGAATAAGACGATATCTGTTATAAAGT
Organism: Angiostrongylus cantonensis; assembly: GCA_009735665.1. Taxonomy (NCBI): domain Eukaryota; kingdom Metazoa; phylum Nematoda; class Chromadorea; order Rhabditida; family Metastrongylidae; genus Angiostrongylus; species Angiostrongylus cantonensis. Next base: position 1,055,706 of record MQTX01000047.1, read on the forward strand.
TCATCAATCTTCCAAAGCAAAAGGCTTGAACTCGAACTAAATGGAGAGCACTTCTGCAGATCTTTTGCGAGTAGGCGTCATGACGTAATAGGAAGAACTGCTCTAACAGCAGATTTTCATTGCAGTTTTCTCCGTTATATCTAAGGAGAGCTGACTCTGAAATGTCAGCGGTGAACTGAATAACAACGTAAGTAGGTGATTAGTCATCCCTTGAACTGGTGCGATTTCGCCATGATTTAACCCTTCTATTCCTTGTATTTCTTCAGAAACTAAAGCTTTCATCCAGGGTGTCCATTGTGTGACTAACATTGATACTGATAACATCTAAAGCTGTAGGAACTCCGTGTGTTCAACTCAGGACATTGACTTCAACTTCGAGATCATAACCTTATCAAGAGAATCCGTTTTGAATACGACCATCTGAGCATACTACTGGAAGGAACGAATAAAATTACGTCTTCCAGTGGTACCCAATGACGATTCCTAATGATATAGCTTGGATTCCTTTCTCTCAACTGATAATAACCTGTGCATCATGTTTTTTTTTCGACAAAGAAAAGGTAGTAAATATCCGACCTTCGCACTTGCCAACCGAATTCAGTAGGCGATACCTGTATCACCTGTCACCTGTAGTCCCGTTGATCATCGAGTGACTCGAGCGGGCGCCAGTAAATCCTCCATTTTTTCCTATCGCGTGCAAGAGTAGCCCAGTGGGTTCTCCTCGCTTTAGGGACTCGTCGAGCATCATATCTCTCTTCTAGCCTTTTCGTAAAGAACTCTGACCATAGGGTCGGTGGTCTTCCTGCAGTATGTTTGACATCCCGAGGAATCCAGTCACTAACAGCCCTTGTCCATCGGTTATCATTCATACGCATTACGTGTCCAGCCCACCTTATCTTCGACTGTTTGGCGTATAGAACGGCATCTTTGATTTTCGATCGTTGACTTAGGTCGGAGCTTCGGATCCCATCCTTTACTTGTGTGAAACGGGATACTCATAGCATCGTCCTTTCGACTGCGCGTTCGATAACGCTGAGTGATCCTTCATCCTGCTTACGTAGCGACCAGGTTTCTGACGCATACGTTAGGGCAGGAAGAACCGTTGAGTCGAAAAGGTGGGCACGGAGTCTGGTGTTCTTTGTTCTCTTCACTACATCCTCGATGCTCTTAAAAGCTCCCCAAGCCGCTCGCTTCCTTCTGCTCAGCTCTGGAGCTAAGTCGTTCATCATATTGATTTCCCGACCTAGATAGACATAGCTGGAGCATTCGGGAATATTCGCTCCGTTGAGCGTGAATGAGGCAAACGAAACCAATTCGCTCTTCATGAACATCGTTTTCTTGAGATTTAGTCGAAGACCAATCTTTCCACACGCTTTATCAAAGTCCGCAAGCATGCGTTCCGCTTGGCTAATGTCTGGTGTTATGAGAACGATATCATCAGCAAAGCGAAGGTGTTGGATCTGCCGACCGTCGATTTTCACTCCCATATTATCCCATTCCAATGTTCTCATGACGTTCTGGAGGGTGACTGTAAATAATTTTGGCGAGATTGTATCGCCATGCCTAACTCCTCTTTTGACGTCAACGTTAATATCGTTGTAGAACGGTGAAATCTTGGTTGTGAAATTATTGTATAGCTCACCAAGAATCTTTATGTACTGAGTAGGGACTCCTTGACTACCAAGGGCTTCCATGACTGCTTCTATCTCAATTGAATCAAAAGCCTTCTCTAAGTCGATGAAAGTGAGACAGAGCGGTCTTTTGTACTCTCGCGATACTTCAATGAGCGTTGTTAACATGTGAATGTGGTCCACCGTCCTAAATCCTTTTCGAAACCCTGCTTGCTCGCACGGCTGTCCTTCGTCCAGTGTTTTGTCAGTCCTGTTTAGGATGAGTCGAGTGAAAAGTTTGTAGACGATAGACATCAAGCAGGTTGGCCGATAGTTGCCTATTTCGTGTAGGTCACCCTTCCTGTACAACAACGCGGTGTTGCTGGTCTCCCACTGAGTAGGAACTTCCATTCAGACAGGTAACGTGTGAAGAGCCGAGGCAGTGTGTTTACGAGTACTGGTGGAAGGTTCTTCAGATGTTCTGGTCTTATCCCGTCCGGACCTGGTGCTGTTCGGCAATCATCTTGGTCTTGCAATTGGCGAAGCTTCGGCGGGCTTTGCGAATGCTTTTCCCAGCCTCTCCAGCTTCGACCATTACTGCTCCTCTTCTCTCTTTAAGATCTTCTTTTATCGCCTGTCTGCATTGTTTCGCAATCTCGGACGTTAGATCGCGGTTGCCTGCAGCTCGTGCGATTCCACGCTGGCGTATTAGTTCGAGAGTCTCTGGAGACAAACGTCTCTTGGTGACCTTCGAACTCTCAGCTTTCATGGCGCTAACGTAAAGATGTTGAATGAGCCGATCGTATTCCTGGTCGATGTTGTCGACAACGGCATCTTCCCAACAGCCGCCTAATGAGTTGAACAAATCCCAGTTTATGGTCGTTCTGGGACTTCGGTTTTTGAATTTAGCAGCTTTTTCTCCTTTCCGTGAGAAATAAAATCTTGCACGAAGGAGACGGTGGTCTGATCCCGTGTAAAATTTTGGGACAACAGCGACATCGAAGCAGGAATGGATAGTCTGTAAGGATGCCGCACTTACTGCTAAACTGGTAAACCATTTACTCTTCGCCTTTTAAGAGACGGCATTCGGCCGGGCTACACTTCAGTGGCGTGAGTGGGGCACCAGCAGTGTTTCATAAATTTCGACATCAGAGGTTAAGGCTAGTAACATTGCTTTATTGCAAAACCTAATGCGAAGCGTTTGTCGGTATAGGGCAAAAGAACAAAATCTAAAAATGTACAGTTGGAAAATTTTGAAATCGTGTGAATGAAGCACTTTTCCGGCTGCACATGTACGTATAAACAAGCCGTTGTTGACATCTTCCAATTCTGTATTTTATAGTTTCAAGAGGTGATCTCACGCAACCCGATTGTTCGTCAAAGTTGGGGGCTGCCTCATGTGGAACTAACGAAGGAGGTGGGTGAGCATTCTTCTTTGGGAAATGAACTGTATAGAAATGTGGTGGACTGAAATGACAGTGCAGAGAAGGTTTCTGAAATGCGATGTCGCGTAAGTTCTCTTGTGCTATTCTTTTTTCCTTGCGGTAATAACACAGTACAACAGAAATAGTTTCCACGGTATAAATTGGGGTTCCAAGTGTTGGAGTATAAATTGGTGTTTCAAATATAAAACGAAGAAGCTGTGCATAATTATTGTGCTAAGTTTCAGGAAAAGGTGCTTTTGATGAAGTGCACGCGGGGAAATTAAAATCGAAGAATGGATCTAAGGTTCCAGTTGCTGTGAAACTTGTGCGTCATTTACTGCACACCTTCCCATTTGAGAAAAGCAAAGCTTCGTATTGGTGTAATGTCAATGCTGTCGTGGGCGAAACTGGAAGTCCTAACAAAGGAAGAAATTAAAGAAATCATCCGTGAAGCATGCCTTATGAGAAATTTCGATTACCCGAATGTACTTAGATTCTATGACGTTGCTGTAGAACAAGAACCTCTTATGGTGATTATGGAACTGGTAGGTTCACGAGTCTGATGCTTGATAATTCAAAGAAACTTCTACATCTCATTGTTATCTGACCGTTTCGACTCCGACCCTTGGTAGTACTTTTGTGTTGTTCATAGTCGGCAGTAAATCCACCATCGAGCTATGATAGACACCTAGCGTCATTTTTATTTTGCACTGTTTTTCACAGATTTTAAGGTGAACTGCGGTGCGTTAGACTCATACCTTCAAAAAATGAACTACCCATGGATAAGTGGAACGAAATGTGCTTGCAATTAAGAGTTACAGAGTGGAAGACATTAAGCTTGCTATAGTGAGAGCAACACTTTAGAATGAAATACCTACATGCCAAAAATGTTCTTCACAGAAATATTGTTACAAGGAAGTGCTCATATGGAGACAATAAGGTGGAATTTTGCTTTATTATACATGCGAAACGGATAACCTTACAGGCAACAGATTCAGTGCTCTTCAAATGTAAGTATAATCCTAAATCAAGACAACTTTCAAGCCGTGATGTCGTTGTGTTAACGACGTAGATTGTTAAAACCGGCGTTGATTCACATCTCTTCAACCGTAAAAGTCTGATTCGAGATGTTAACTGTTCGAATAAATCGATGCTCATGGCAATACTAGTGCTGACGAGAAGGCAAACACCTCCAACTCCTCTACTGTCATATGCTCGAAGAACAGTTTTTCTCCGATGTCATAGGCGGCGTTGAGTACCTGTCGTCTTCTCGTCTCGGCCAGTCCGATGACGTCGTACCCTATCCTTCTTTTCTGCATAATTAAGTCGTCCACCCACCGAGGACTCAGATGCAGATGAGCGCGCATTGTAGGTGAAGATGGTTACCGTGATCCTCCGAGATCTAGACAGCCTAAGGCCGTCTTGAGATTTTAACAGCCTCTCCGTACTCGTCCTAGCTAACGCTGTTATATCAAAAGCATGTTCGAGGTCAAGAGAATGAGGCTCGTTTATTTTACTGTTTGGTTTTTGATACCCAGGCAGAGGCTGCTAAGCTCGGAACGCAGTTGCTATGCATGCTCACGGCTGGCTTGCTTTTTACTCCCAGAGCAGACCTCTCGTGTTTTCTCCTGTCACTTCATAGCAGGCTTTGGCCTGATTAATTCGCAGAATATAATCCGCATGAACGAGAACTCCATGTACGCCTGCAGCAATACATCTTCGTGAACAAAAAGGTATTGGCTAAATCGATGCAGTATAATCAAGGAGTCCATTCTCTGGATCCACCTGCGTCTCAATAAAGAACAAAGGCGCTCTTGATTCACGATCAGCCTCCTATCCGTCACCTGGGGACACGCTGAATAGAGTTGCAACCATCCGGCACCAGATGCCTCTGAGGGAGATTCATGGATGCTTTGATGTTATTAAAAAATTGCGTAGCACAATGAGGTTAGGAGGAGATGAGTTAGCGCAGTTCCTAGTGATGCAGTTCATCAGCAAGCAATGTGTTGCTTCGAGCACCTCCCTGGCGCTCTACTCCATTCGAGCTATGAAGGCATCAGCTCTGGTATCTTCAAGATAGCAAGAGGAATCGACTCGACCAGTACGAATCTACGAGATTCATGAAGATGATGAGAGATCCTCAAGTGCCAACAGAAAGCAATATGTGAAATGTTCGAACATCTCTATGAACGAGAAAGACGAAAAGCGAATCGAATGCGAGAAGTGCTGGAATTTGCACGGTAGATGTGGAGACGGGTTTTGCAAAATAAAGTAGGTAGAATAAATGAGGTAAGGAGACATGCTGTTTTGAGTTGCATGGGAGGTGGGGGGCGAGGGCAGGGTTTCGACTCCTGCGCGAGTAACTTCTGATCATTAGCCTATTCTTGACTGTTGCAACACAGGAAGAGATTATTAACACACTGCTTTCTAAACGCCATTCCATCCATTTGTTAACTCAGTATTTTACATCACAGGTCAAACAAGGCTATCGTATGGAAATGCTGCCCAATGTCCACTCAGATATTCAAACATATATCAAGGCTTCATTTCGCTGTTATGTATTTCATCACTAACTGCAGCGGTAAATAAAGTCAATACCTGCACAATAGAATCTCGTCATCGAAAACCAAGAATTGCCTAACGAAAATTTCCACGTTATCAATTTCTCAAAAGAGCACCTCTACTCGACTTCGAAAGTTCACAATGCATGCCGTTAAGGTAAAATACGTCGCTAAATTTTCTTCTTCAGTAAGCTTGAAAACACTGTTTTTCTCTCGTTTTTTCAGACTTAGCAAGGATACCACTCTCAGACGCACCCTGCCTTGTTACAGGTTCGCTGTTGGTCGGAAAATCCAATTGATCGCTACACAATGGCGGACCTGGCAAAGCACTTACAAAGAACGCTACAAATTCCGAGGCCGAAGTTCGTGGAGACTCCACACATGTAATGTCGAATTAAAGGTATTTTTATATGTGTATATATATAGTAATTTGCAAAATATTTATTATATTTGTTATAAATATCCATTATAAGAGAAGAATGGAGGCAACGTTACACAACTCCTAAGCGCTTGTTCGTCTCTGAGCTCAGCCAAAGACTGGTCGCTTTTGAGCAGTACTTCCGGCAATAAAATGCTAATCAACATATTACGGTAGTGCGGAATACCAAACTGCTGGAACAACAAATTTTTTTGGAAACATTATCAGCGGTAGTTTAATTTTTGGACATTTTCTCAGCAAGACGAGGTTGAGTGTCGTGGGTAGGGCTACCATTTCGCGTTAATTCAGTACTGTTTGTATTACAACATTAGTCTAAGCATCTTTTTCAAACGGAGTGGCCCTTTTTCCATTGGCCAATGCTGGAGTGCTACTTGTAATACTATAGAATTCATTGTTTTCGTAAATATAATTTTCTATTGTGATCGCTTTCACATGATTCCAAAAGTCTTACTATGCTAATTCATCAGCAAACAACCGAACAGTCACTGCAATCATTTTTAAGATGCAAGCTTAGTTCTGAAAATTCTTGTGAACGTGATCTCGGTTCAACCATTGCGTTGATCGTCGTCAGTCTTCTCACAGAATCCTTTTTAGGTAGCCGCAAAAGTCATGGGAAAGGCACTTGCCAACCATTCTTTTTATGCTTTCCAAATGAACACTAACTTTCGATTCCTTTCGATTCACTTGTTCTCCGTTTTTTTTTTGCGTTCTTCCGAATTCTCTATGAATAGAAGGCTTCGATTACCGCCTTCAACGTCCGTCATCGCTTGCTGATGAGTGCTCACGACATTGCTCTTCTTAAAAGCTTATCACCTGTATCCCTGTTGTCCCGTTGATCGTCGAGTGATTCGAGCGGGCGCTGTAAACCTTCCATTTTTCACTGTCTTGTGCACGAGTAGCTCAGTGGGTTTTGCTGGCTCAAGGAACTCGTTGAGCATCACATGTTTGTTTTACGGTTTTCGTGAAGCACTTTGAATATCGGTTTGGGGTTCCACATACGGCACGTCTGACATTTCGATGAATCTAGCCGATAACATGTTTTGTCTATCGGTTTGCCATTCATATGCATTACGTGTGCGGCCCACCTTATCTTCGAGTGTTTGGCATAAAGAGCGGCATCATTGATTTTCGACTGCTGACGTTGGTCGGAGCTTCGGATCCTATCCCTTACTTGTGTGAAACGGGATACTCCTAGCATCGTCTTTTCGGCTTTGCGTCCGATAACGCTGAGTGTTCTTTCAATCTGCTTACGCAGCGACTAATTTTCTGACGCATACGTTACGGCAGAAAGTAGCGTTGAGTCGAAGGTGAAGCAAAATGTGGGCACGGAGACGGGTGCTCTTTGTCCTCTTCACTACATCCTCGATTTTCTTGAAAGTTTCCCATGCCGCTCGTCTGCTTCCGTTCATCTCTGAAGCTAAGTCGTTTAAAATGTTGATTTCACCACCCAGATAGATATAAATGAATCATTCGGAGATAGTCGTTCCGTTGAGAATGAATGAGGAGTAGGAAACCAATCCGCTCCTCATGAATATTGTTTTTGTGAGATGTAGTCGAAGGCCAATCTTTCCACAGGCTTTATCAAAGTCGGCAAGCATACGTAACGCTTGGCTAATGTTTGGTGTTATAAGGATGATGTGATCAGCAAACCGAACATGATATAACTGCCGACCATCGATTTTCTCTCCCATATTATCCCATTCCAATGTTCGCATGACGTTCCGGAGGGTAAATAATTTTGGAGTGATGGTATCGCCTTTCCTAACTCCTCTTTTGACGTCAGTGTTAATATCGTTGTAGAATGGTGATACCTTCGTTGTGTACAGCTCACGAAGAACTTTTGTGCACTGAGTAGGGACTCCTAGACTATCAATGGCTTCCATGACTGCTTCTATTTCAATTGAATCAAAGGCCTTCCACAAATCAATGAATGTGAGACAGAACGGTATACTCTCGCGATGCTTCAATGAGCCTTGTTATCGTGTAGATGTGGTCCATCGTACTAAATCCTTTTCGAAACCCTGCTTGCTCACATGGCTGTCCGTCGTCTAGTGTTCTGTCAACCCTGTTTAAGATGAATTGAGTGAAAAATTTGCAAACGACAGACAGCAAGCAGATTGGATGATGATAGTTGCCGATATCGTGTAGGTCGCACTTCTCGAACAAAAACACGGTCCTTCTGGTCTTCCAACGAGAACGGACTTTGCATTCAGACATGTAACGTGTGAAGAGCCGAGCCGGTGTGTTTAGAAGGACTGGTGGAAGGTTCTCCAGGTGTTTTAGTCTTATCCTGTCTAGAGCTGGTGCTGTTCGATTTTTCACCGACGAAATGGCATGTCGGGTTTCGGAAGGGAGAACCGATAGTATAACATATCCATGCTCCTTTATTCCATATGACAGAAGGCGGACGTGGCTATCGAAGAGATCTGAGCATTATTCGTGGATGGTTTTCTCCATTGCCTTTCTGGACGCTGTTATTGTTCCGTCTGGGCGTCGGAGTGCAATCATCTTGGTCTTGTAATTGGCGAAGTTTCGGTGGGCTTTGCCATTGCTTTTTCCAGCCTCTGCAGGTTCGGCCATTACTGCTGAGTTTCCCTCTTCAAGACCTTTTTTTATTGCTTGTCTGCACCGTTCTGCAAGTTCGGACGTTAGCTCGCGGTTGCCTGCAGCTCGTACGATTCCAGGCTGGCGTATCAGCTCGAGTGTTTGTGGAGACAGACGTCTATTGGTGACTTTCCAATTCTCATGTATCATTGCTCTAAGATGAACGTGAAGATGTTGAGTGAGCTAATCGTTTTCTTCGTCGGCGTTATCGACAGTGACATCTTTCTAACAGCCAACTAGTGAATTGAGTAAATCTCAGTTTATGATGGTTCCAGGACTTCGGTTTTTTAATTTAGTGACTTTTCTCTTTTCCATGAAAAATAGAATCTTGCACGAAGGAGACTGTGGTTTGATCCCGTGTAGAATTTTGGGACAACAGCGACATCGGTTACGCAAATGCTTCTATTTACTAGGATATGGTCTATTTCGTTAGAGTACTCTCCATTTGGAGACTCCCACATGCAGCGTTGAGAGTGAGGCTTATGCAATTGTGAGTTACCCTGGATAGCCATGAACCCGTCATGATAAACTCAGAGAGCCGCTCACCCTGTTCGTTCCATTCTAATCCGTGGGTCCCAATGTGATGTTCCTCAGACGATCTTCTTGCTGCAACCTTGACGCTAAAATCTTTAATGATGACCTTGAAGTATGCATGGTCTTCTCTGTAGAACTACTCCAAGTCCACACAGAACGCTTCGACTTCTTCCTCGTCGTATTTTGATGTCGGCGCGTAAACGACGTAGATTGTAAAAGCCGGTATTGATCCACATCTTTTTAGCCGTAAGCATCCGGTTCGGGTAGTAAGTTATTCGAATGAACTGATGTTCATGGACAATCTCATGTTGACGAGAACACCAACCTCGCCGACTCCTTTACTATCACATGTTCCGGGGAGCAGTTCTTCTCCGGTGTCACAGGTGGCGTTGGATAGGTGGTGTCACCTCGTCTAGGCCAGGCCGATGGCGTCGTAGCTTATCTTTCTCGCTTGCATGAACAAGTCTTTTATCGAGCACTCGGATGCAAGTGTACGTTCATTGTAGGTGCAGATCGTCACCATAGTTCTTTGCGATCCAAGCAACTCCCATTGGACGTGAGATTTTAGCAGTCTCTGCGTACTCATCCTACCCAACGCTGCCGAATTGGGGGCTCTTTGGAGGTCAGGGAAATGAAGCCCGTTTCTTTTACTGTCTCTAGGTTTTTCGATATCTATGTATAGCTTGCTGGGCTCTGAAACTAGGACTGGGTGTGCTCACAGGTAGCTTTCCAAACTCTCGTAGAGTGGACATGGAGCTCATTTGTTGGAGGAGACCCCTAACCGCCTCCCATATACCTCTCTTTCACTTGAGTACAGGCTCTTGGCCAAATTGACTCGTAGAATTCAATCCGCATAAACTAGAACGCATCCACACACGCGTGATCTTGTAAATACAGAAAGTATGTGCCAAATCGACACAACAGAAATACGTAGTACATCGCCTGGATCCACCTGCATCTTAAGAAAGCGCTGGTCGCTTTTGGTCAGCGATTAACCTCTATCCGCCACCTGGGGACGAACCGCGTAGCCTCGCGACTAACCGGCTCTGGGAATCCCTCATATGAGGGATATCCCCGACCAACGCTCATATCAGAAGGAAATTCTGTAAAATGAGAAATGCGCGTTTAGAAGCATTTCTCTGTTCTCACACTTGAAGTTGCTTCATCTTCATGTCAGTGATTGAACTAGTGTGGGAAAAGGACATCGATTTAATGCTTTGAAAATAGAAATTAAATAATGCTTTACCTTCCATTATCTGCCTATTACAATTTTCACGGCAGGTTACTAAGCGAAATACAACAACAACGTTGCTGAGATATTTGCAAAACTCTGGACCGCAGGTGTCTATGGTGGGGAACGAACGCGCTATTGTTCTTTCCGGGGAGCAACGCGTTCACCACCACACCAAGCGAGTCCTTCTAGAAAATAAATAGCTGAGCAAAGAATAAGTTTAAAATAGTGAGTAACAATATTATGAGCAGTAATCACCTTAGTACAGTACCTCTGTGCAAAGTTTGTAGCCAGAAATTCCTCCATTATTTTTCAATCAGCCCAGTTTTAAAGAAAGATCTCATAAAGTGCCGTCTTTCTGGCAGATTATCTTGTAATTCATAGCTAACTTCAATCGTTAACGAACTGCGGCAAAAATGCCAATCCCGCTGACGGTTTGATGACAGCATTAGGTAGAAAACTATATGAGAGAAACGTAGCGCTAGGGCTTCCGTGGCTCAGGGTGTAGTGCGCGAGCAACCGGAAAGATAAATGGCTGTTTGATCTGACTCACGGTCCATGTTTTGCGGATATCTCAGTGTTGTTGTTGTTTTAAAATTGTTAGTGTTCGGTGAGATACTGCTGATCTTCAGCAAAGTGTTGAAAAGTTTGAACATTCAGGGCTTGAACAACCATCATTCCGCTTCATTGAACAAATATGATTGAATACGACTTCATAAATAATGTTAAAATTCAATGATTTAATGCATTACTGTCTTCACGAGTAGAGAGGACTTGAAAAGGGTGAAGTCGACAGTGTGCCCTTGGAAGGTCCAAATCTTTATCTCTTTAATCTCCTTATCAGAAGGTGCTGAACAATATTTCCCGGAATAACTACCGACTGTTAGCACCCGTTCTCTGTTCTCTGCATCTCGGGCGGATCAAGCTCCGTACGGGGTGTTTAGCGCAATCCACACTCCTCTATAGCATTTCCAACAATGTTATCAGTACTTCGAAACCGACTTTCCTTGAACCTCGGTGTGCTTAATCAATACGTATTCTTTGTTATCAGTACCAACTTTATAGGTCTCGTAATATCAATTTGTTACAAAAGAACCGATTTGTCATTTAGCATTTTTCGAAGCTTTTCGAGCATGTGCGGTGAACTGTAACTAGAGATTTGAGACGACTGGAAACTACTTTTCTCGAAAATTTCAGAAAATCTCAGTATTCATTTCCTGAAAGTCTTAAGGAATTCTGGGAATTCTGTATTGCAAAAGGCATTTTTGCAAATTCGAGGCTTTACTTGACGTATATTGAACATTACTGACCGATAAAAAATGGTCTCAGCGTTAATCAATCCCTGAGAGTGCGCTATGCATTCGACTTCATAAGCTACCGTCGGAGGTGATTGAATGCATATCTGACCTTTACAAGCCTTCCCGCTTCTTCACGTATTTTTATGTAGCAATCTCACGAGACCACGCACGCTTTCTTTGCACTGAGCTCAATGCTTACACACTACTCTATGTAGAATAGATCGCACTCATTTTTTCGCCCTTGCAAGTTTGCCCGAGTGAAGTGTGAGCAAATTCTGTCTTCTTTGCCTTGTACATATCGTCTAGGTCGTCCTTTCATATTTTTTTCAAACACTCCTCGCTCTTGATTATGGTGGAAAGAGCGCCGTCCACCGTCCAACTTCGATGCTGCCGGCTTTTGTTAGCCAATCATGAGTCATATGCCCAATATATGCCAAATATACTTTAACATTTCCATATGTCTGTTTCCACGCTACATCAGCCCAACGAAATTAACAAAAGAGAATATTTCGTAAAACTTTGAAAGCAGAGTATAACTTTTCACGAATCACGCTTGGCACGATATCCATATTGGGTAGGGCAAAGGAGAGACCTATGAGTAAAACGGAAATACATTCGTTGCAAAATGGCGCACTTAATTGCGCATTGATATCAACGCATACTGCTGCAGAAGGGCTAAAGATTTTAGTCCTTTCCTTGTTTGGTTTAGTTCTCTATCTTTCCTGCCATAACCAGAAAAAGGAATTTGGAAGACAAAAATTAGATTTAATAAAATTGGATGTCAAATTTTGGGACGTTTTAGGGAAAGCTTGGATTTTCTCTAGTCAGTGATTAAAAAAATTTGCTGGAAAATAGGCACCGACGAAAATATGTTGGTGAAAAATTCCAAAAATTATTCTTAACCTCACAAGTGCAATGCCCTCTAACAAAAACAAGGCAAACTAGAACTACTAGTTGTCAAAAAGTAATGTTCGTCTAATCAGTCTGCGTTCATCAACGACGCCTTGCGAGGCGGTCGTTGATGAAGTGTTCGGCGTTTAGTTACTTTACAACTGCTTAAAATCATCTTGATTTTTGGGATCATGGCGTGCCCACCAGCATTTCCAGTTATGATGGTCGAATCGGTTCGGTGCTTCGGGCTTGCTCTCACTTCCACAATATTCGATATTCCTTGCACCACCATTTTAATAATGTTTCGAAACACTGGGCGCGCTTTCATTCCACCCAAGTTTTTCAGTCAAATGTTAAGTCAGAAAGAACCGTGCGATGAAGGAGCAGGATGAGGAATGGAAGAATTCTGGTTTCCTTTCATTAGCTGTTGTACCAATTGGAAACTTTTGCGAAACGTTGTACCCATGGCTCTCCTAGGGACACCTTAGCATAGCTATCGCACTGTCCAACCAAGGATCGACTCGACCAGCATTTAACGACACTCATAAAGAAGGCCAAATTGCCAAAGTAGCAAACGAATCCACGCAAAAAATCCTAAATCGGTTGAAACTTCCGTGCTCTCCAGGATATGATGCTGGTTCGTGTAAATGTAACAATAATAAGGCAAATCTCTTGCTATTTTTAAAAGTTGTCATGAGCTCTGTATGCTTACTGTGCTGCACTCTTACTCTCCTGGAAAGGATAGAAATTTTGTTGTTGTTCCGTTGAGTTTCTCATTACGTTGACGAAAATGGAACCGTTTTGTGATCGCATGGATGATTTCGGAAGGCAAACAGTTTTAGCTTTTTACATAACATATGGTGAACCCCTAGGTCCGCGATGGTCTATCACCGTTTGTGAAGACGAACATCTTACGGCCACTTCCAAAGCCCAATCTTTTCCTGCACAGTCGTGAAAGTGTTTGCAGAAGACCTTGAAATAAAAATTCCCATTTGTAAACAATTTACGATCTCTTATCCCTAACTACGCAGTATTCAATAGCTCATGCACGAATGGAAAGATAACCCAGCATTTTGGAAGTGTAATTGCCACAACAACAACGATACAGAAAATTCAGAAGAGTGATTAACTGTACGCGTACTCTCTCCAATTACTTTCCGATAAGAGATTTCCACATCCAGAATGGAAAGAACTTCTGAGCTAGTAACGATAACGAACTCGAAGATCCCTCCACTTTTTATACTCCATTTCTCGTTTCAGACGTGACGGCTGTGTGGTAATTAAAAGGTGAAGCTCTCGGCTTTGATCAATCCCTGTAGGATACGACATGCACTCAAATTCATTAAGTACCCGTTGGAGGTGAATGAGTGCATATCTAGTCTTTACAATGACTCGCGGTGGCCTGCCGATGTATAGAGCCAGTGCTGCTATCTTCCCAGACAAGTCTGGTACCAATTTGCCGACCTCGGAGGGATGGAAGGCTTGGTGAGCCATGGGCGCAGGGATCGATTCCATGTGCGTGTCGCAGTGGCGCCTCCAACCACTGCGCCACACGTGCCCTTGGCTGTGTGATAGCTATGGTAAAAAGCATGAGAACTTCGTTTCCACGTCTTGCTCGTTTTTTATACGGAGGCGGTTAGGAGTCCCCTCCAACAAATAACCTCCATGTTCACTCTGGGTGAGCCTGACAAGCTACCCGTGAGTATATCCAGCTTCCACGTTCAGAGCCTAGCAAGCTATACTTGGGTATCAAAATGCTAAACCCGAAAAAAAATGGACCTCATTCCCCTGACCCCAGCGTTGGACGTTTCGCAAGAAGAGTAGAGAGAAGATGCTAAAATCTCATAGCTGCCTGGGTAACAAAGAACTATGGTGACGATCTGTACCTACAACGCACGTACACTTGCATCCGAGTCTTCGATATAAGACTTGCTCAAGCAAGCAAGAAGGACGTCATCTGACTGGCAGAGATGAGACAACGCCCTCCATTCAACGCTGTCTATGAAACCGGAGAAGAACTGTTTCCCGGAACAGGCGGCACTTGAGTCGGCGTTCTCGTCAACCATGAGTTTGTCCATGAACATGGATTCATTCGAATGACTTACAACCAGAACGGGATGCTTACCGTTAAAAAGACGTGGATCAATACCGGCTTTGACAATCTACGTCGTTTACGCGCCGACATCAAAATACGACGAGGAAGAAGTCGAAGCGTTCTATGTGGGCTTGGAGTAGTTCTACAGAGAAGACCATGCATTCTTTAAAGTCATCATTGGAGATTTCGATGCCAAGATTGGACCAAGAAGGAGGTCTGAGGAACGTCACATTATAAACCACGGATTAGAATTGAACGAACAGGGTGAGCGCCTCTCTGAGTTTATCATGACGGGATCATGGCAATGCATGGTAACCCACAATTCCAGGAGCCTCACACTCAACGCTAGACGTGGGAGTCTCCTAATGGAGAATAATGCAACGAAATAGAACACACCATAGTAAATAGAAGCATTTGCGTAACCGATGTCGCTGTTGTCCCAAAATTCTACACGGGATCAAACCACAGTCTCCTTCATGCAAGATTCTATTTTTCATGGAAAAGAGAAAAGTCACTAAATTAAAAAACCGAAGTCCTGGAACCATCATAAACTGAGATTTACTCAATTCACTAGTTGGCTGTTAGAAAGATGTCACTGTCGATAACGCCGACGAAGAAAACGATTAGCTCACTCAACATCTTCACGTTCATCTTAGAGCAATGAAACATGAGAATTGGAAAGTCACCAATAGACGTCTGTCTCCACAAACACTCGAGCTGATACGCCAGCCTGGAATCGTACGAGCTGCAGGCAACCGCGAGCTAACGTCCGAACTTGCAGAACGGTGCAGACAAGCAATAAAAAAAGGTCTTGAAGAGGGAAACTCAGCAGTAATGGCCGAACCTGCAGAGGCTGGAAAAAGCAATGGCAAAGCCCACCGAAACTTCGCCAATTACAAGACCAAGATGATTGCACTCCGACGCCCAGACGGAACAATAACAGCGTCCAGAAAGGCAATGGAGAAAACCATCCACGAATAATGCTCAGATCTCTTCGATAGCCACGTCCGCCTTCTGTCATATGGAATAAAGGAGCATGGATATGTTATACTATCGGTTCTCCCTTCCGAAACCCGACATGCCATTTCGTCGGTGAAAAATCGAACAGCACCAGCTCTAGACAGGATAAGACTAAAACACCTGGAGAACCTTCCACCAGTCCTTCTAAACACACCGGCTCGGCTCTTCACACGTTACATGTCTGAATGCAAAGTCCGTTCTCGTTGGAAGACCAGAAGGACCGTGTTTTTGTTCGAGAAGTGCGACCTACACGATATCGGCAACTATCATCATCCAATCTGCTTGCTGTCTGTCGTTTGCAAATTTTTCACTCAATTCATCTTAAACAGGGTTGACAGAACACTAGACGACGGACAGCCATGTGAGCAAGCAGGGTTTCGAAAAGGATTTAGTACGAGTACCACATCGACACGATAACAAGGCTCATTGAAGTGTTACGAGAGTACAAAAGACCGCTCTGTTTCACTTTCATCGATTGACTTAATTGAGATAGAACCAGCCATAGAAGCCCTTGATAGTCTATGGGAGTGAAAATCGATGGTCGACAGTTATATCATCTTGGCTTTCCTGATCGCATCGTCCTTACAACACCAGACATTAGCCAAGCGTTACGTATGCTTGCCGACTTTGATAAAGCCTATGGAAAGATTGGTCTTCGACTGCATCTCACAAAAACGATGTTTATAGGGAACGGATTGGTTTCCTGCTCCTTATTCATTATCAACGGAACGACTATCTCCGAGTGATTCATTTATGTCTATCTAGGACGTAAAATCAACATGTTGAACGAATTAGCTCCAGAACCGTGCAGAAGGAAACGAGCGGCATGGGGAACTTTCAAGAGCATCTGGGATGTGGTGGAAAGGACAAAGAGTATCGACTTCGTGCTCACTTTATCGACTCAACGGCACTTCCTGCTCTATTGTATGCGACACAAACCTGGTCGCTGCGTAAGGCATCTCACAAAAACGATGTTTATAGGGAACGGATTGGTTTCCTGCTCCTTATTCATTATCAACGGAACGACTATCTCCGAGTGATTCATTTATGTCTATCTAGGACGTAAAATCAACATGTTGAACGAATTAGCTCCAGAACCGTGCAGAAGGAAACGAGCGGCATGGGGAACTTTCAAGAGCATCTGGGATGTGGTGGAAAGGACAAAGAGTATCGACTTCGTGCTCACTTTATCGACTCAACGGCACTTCCTGCTCTATTGTATGCGACACAAACCTGGTCGCTGCGTAAGCAGGATGGAAGATCACTCAACGTTATCGAACGCGCAGTCGGACGGACGACGGTAGAAGTATCTCGTACCACTCAAGTGAGGGAAAGGATCCGAAGCTCCGACCAACTTCAACGAGCAAAAATCGAGGATGCCGTTCTATATACCAAACTGTCGAAGATAAGGTGGGCCGAACACATAATGCGTATGAATGAAACCGATGAAGAAGAGCCGTTTGTGACTGAATTCCTCGGGATGTCAGACGTACTGCAGGAAGGCCACCGACCCGATGGTCAAAGTTCTTCACGAAAGGCCTAGAAGAAAGATATGATGTTCGACGAGTCTCTAGATGGTGCAGAACCCACTGGGCTACTCTTGCACACGATAAGTAAAAATGGAAGATTAGCTGGCACTCGCTCCAATCACTCGACTACCAAAGAGACTACTGGTGATATAGGTGATGCCGATTGCTGCTGAATAAATACCCTAAGGAAGATTTGAATGTAGTGCGTGGCAATCTCTATATTGTCTACTGTGCCATAACTGAAGAAGAGACCAGGTGATACTTAAAAGTGTATTCACATTTTTTCTTCTGCTTACTCCAATTTGTATAAAGAATGGAGCGTTCAGCCTTTTTGAGATGGAGCATACATCCAACTTTATCAAGCATTTCAGATGTGGGAAAGCCAAACATGCAGCCTACTTGACCAAACTCGAAATTTCGAAATTGTAGAGGACAAATTTGAATTTTTAAAACATTCGACGTAGGCTCGACAGCCGCGAGAACAATCGTACATTGAAGGACACCGTCTGCGCGGCTCCAGGAAATCCTCCTTGTTCGGCTTCTTTCGTATTCGAAATATATGCTCCAGCGAGAAAAAAAAAAGTGAAAATAATGGAAAAACTTGTGTCTGGGTTCTCAAGCTTCGTATACTCTAGTACTTTCACTAACACTTTCACTTAGTGAAGTCATAGTAAGGACAAAAATACGGCTTGCCGAATGCTTACTATAATATGTGGTATGTGATTTATATCGAAACATAGCCTAGCCAGAACTTTAGCGAATTCCGTTGACGAGTGAGTGCTGGTAGAAGTGATTGATTGAACTAGCTGCGTGAGGCGAAAAGAAGTACCCGGATAGTGTGGTGGTGAACGCGTTAGCCCCCGGAAACGGTAAGAGTGCGTTCGTTTCCCACCGCAGATATCTGCGGTCCGGAGTTTTGCAAATATTCAGCATGATTGTAAGTGAATGATTTTTTTCATTGTTTTTCTGGAAGGTAACTGTCTCGTCTGGGCGTCGAAGTGCAACCATCCTGGTTTTGTAACTGACAAAAGTTAGACGGGCTGTGCTAACGCTCTTTTTAGCGTCAGCAGCTTTGGCCGTGATTTTTTCCTTGCTTTTTCGCGTTGGCATATTAGCTCGAGTATTTCTGGAGGCAGAGCTCTCTTGACGGCTTTCGAACTCTCAACCTTCACAGCGTCAACGTGAAGAATTCGAATAAGCCAATCGTGTTTCTCGCGGATGTTCCAACGACGGCATCTCCCCAAGAACCTTCCCAAAAGTAAGAGCCGATTAATGATTTAAATAAAATCCAGTTCATGGTGGTTTTGAGATTTGGTTTTTTGAAAACAATAGCTCTGTCTTTCCTGTCAGAAAAAGAATCTTGCGCAAAGGAGGTGATGATGCAATCCCGTGAAGAATTTAGGATTTCTAAGAACAGTGGCACCAACTGGGAATACAATCAATTCACTATAAGATGCAATATTTCTTTATGGTACTCTCAAACTTGGGAACTCCGTCGTGCTGGGTTGTCAGTGGAATCTAGGAAACTGCGAATTGCTATGAATGCTCTTGTTCGTTATGATAAACTCAGCCACCTGCTCACTCTGCTTGCTTCATTCCAATTCCTTTTTCTCAGTGTGACTATTTTCGGATTTTTTCAGGGTCAAATTTTAGCGTTGAAATCTCCAATGATGCTTTTGAAGAACGTGTGGTCTGCTATGTAGGACTTTTCTAAGTACATGTAGAATGCCTCAACTTGTCAAAGCTGGTATTGATCCACAGCTCTTCAACCGTAAACGTCCGAGTCGGGTTGTTACTTGGTCGAATGAATTGATGTTCATGCCATACTCGTGCTGACGAGAACGTCGGCGCTGCCGACCCGTCTTCTCTCGTGTGTTCCGAGAACCGGTTCTCCTCCGGTGTCATAGCCGGCTCTGAGTGGGTGGTGCTCAATTCTTCTATCACAGCCTCAGCTTTAAGCGAGCGTGTATTGTAAGTACAGACCCTAACCTTAGTTCTTTGCGATTCAGACAGCCTAGAATGGCCTTACGATTTCACTAGCCTGTTCATACTCTTCCTGTTCAACATTGCCATATCGAGAGCTCTTTCAGGTTTTCGTGGGAATAATGCCCACTTTTTTCTATTTTGGTAGAGGTTGGGTAAGATATGTGACAAATGGGTATGGCGGAAACAAGCAGTCAATTATCTGTATCCTTCTGCATCTCAGAGAAGCCTAAGTTCGCTTTTCATCCTCTGCCGACCCTCTATCCACTACCTGGACGTTCCAGGTTGCCTCGCCGTTAATCGCAGTTGGATTCCTCTACAAGGAAGTTTTGTGGAAAGCCACAAATAAATGATATAATTAAAGGATAAAAAAGTAAAGCTTTCACCTTTGATCAATCCCTGAGGGATGCGCCACGCATTCGACTTCATTGAGTATCGTTTTGAAGCGATTGAATGTATATTTGGCCTTTAAAATGACTCGCGGTGGCCTACCGATGTATCGACCCAGTGCTGCTACCCTCCCAGACAAGTCTGGTAGCAATTTACCAACTCCGGACGTATGGAGGGCTCGGTGGGTCACAGGCGTGGGGATCGATTCCACGTGTGTGCAAAGAGGCGCCACCGACCACTGCGCTACACACGCCCTTCAAATTATAACTACAAGTAGAAAATGCCTTTATCTGCATGACAATTATGCCAGCCGGGATTTCATGAAAAGGAACAGGAACTAGGCAATGAATAGTCATATTATTGAAATTTCCGACGCGACAAAGGTTAGAAATAGCGATGTTGCGGGAACACCAGTCAACAGAAAAAAAAACGACTTTTTATCATCGTCACGTAACTTGGCAGTAAATCAAGATGACAATCAGATCTTTATTGTACTACAAGGGGCCAAGTGCATGACGAGATTCTTATCTGCCCTCTTACCCAGTAGCGAAACTTGTATGGACATTGTATCTTTTTACTTGCAACCAACTACATTTCCCTTTTTTCCCACTGAAATAAAAGAAGGTGTTTGTTTTTAAAATTTAGATCGCGTTTGCTTTTTATATTTTTAAAAGTTTAATAACTACTTCAGAAATGCTATCGAACTATGCACATTTTTTTTCCTGTTCTTTTCACTGGTTTTCCCACCAACTACCACTTTTTCAGGGCGAAAAAACGCCACATCATATTTGAGGCTTCGTACAACTCTAAAAAGCCTTTGGCGGGATTCCAACCCTTCAGCAAGTGCTTATTTGATTTTCTTGTCTTTAAACTACTTGACTGTTAGTGAAAATGTTTATAATTCCTACCCGTTCGAGAAACCGACGTTAATGCTAACTCTGTGTTATTGAAGACTGTTCGTAATCATGTTAACTTTTATTTACTGCCTATTAAAGTTTTCCACAGCAGGGTATTATTTGTGATTCAACTACATTGATACTGAGATGTTTGAAAAACTTCGCAGCGCAGGTGTCTGCGGTGTGGAACCAATGCGCTATTACTCTTTCCTTTGGCTGACGCGTCAACCACCACACCATAAGAGTCCCTCGTTTCGTCTATCTCTCAACTAGTTCTATCATTCAGTGACATCAACAATCACCCATCAACGAATTTTATCTAGAAAGCCCAAATTGGCACTTATCGAAAGAACCATCTGAGAGACAGGAGAAACGAAGGACTCGCATGGTGTAGTGGTGAACGCGTTAGCCCTGGAAAGGGAAAAAGCGTGTTCATTCTCCACCGCAAACCCCTGCGGTCCCGAGTTTTGCAAATATCTCAGCATCATTGTGGTTGTTCGTCTCTATTTGCTTTTATTAACACAGTGTCGACAACGTAACCCGAAATGAAATGAGTTCACTCCTATCCTGTATCCAGTGGTCTATCCAAGACCTTTTCCCGTAGTTCTTGCATTCTATCGATAGCTTGTCGAACTTAGATCCAATAGGATTAGGTCGTGGAAGAATCTCTTCTATGGTTAATAATTTACAAAAGAATCTTAAGAAGCACGTTTTCAATTCGCGATTGTTATTGACGACTGAAAGTTGGTGTATTAATAATTGTAATGAACGGTGTTGCAAAGAGTGGTTGCAAACTCTAGTAAATTCAAGGCAGTGAACTTTGTAAAATGTGAGATTTATTCACCAAACTCAAAAAATCGATCGTATATTCGATTTTTACTCAAATCAGATGACAAAACGTGGGGATGAATGCTGAACTTTTCTACTTTTCCACTTCTGTGTTACTCCTTTGCGCTACTCCTCCTTCCATCCATCCACTCTTCTGCTCTATTCCTCTAATCCTCCTTCTCCCACAACTCCTATATGATCACATGCTAACATCCAAATCAAAACACTGGGTGCAAACTTATTGTTAGTACTAGACATCAGGCTGTCAATAAATGGAAACGTATCTAACCGGGCTCAAATAGCAGCATTAAGCAGCTGTGTGGCAAGGTAGTTATTATCGTCAGTTCAGAGAAAGAAGCCACTCTTTTTCCGATCCTTCATGTTTTTACCGTTTTTGAATTCTTAAAGCACTGTTAGAAACGCAGCTCGCCAATATGAAACGAAGGACCTGCACAGTAGGGTGATGAACGTGAACGCTAGTCGCCAGAAAGGGTAACAGCGCGTTCGTTCCCCACCGCAGACACCCGCCGCCCGGAGTTTTGCAAATATCTCAGTATCACTAGTGTTGTATTTCACATAGTACCATGCCTTGAAAAATTGTAATAGGTAGCAAATAGAAAGCTAACAATATGACGCTTTTCTTAACTTTTCGTTTCTTGGATTGCTTTAGTGCTCTTTTTGTTTAAATTATTGAAGGGCGCGTGTGGCGCAGTGGTTGGAGGCGCCACTGCGGCGCGCACGTGAAAATGCGCCCATGGCTCACCAAGCCTTCCATCCCTCCGGGGTCGGTAAATTGGTACCAGACTTGTCTGGGAGGATAACAGCACTGGCTCGATACATCGGTAGGCTTCCGAGAGTCACTGTAAAGGCCAGATATTCAATCACCTCCAACGATACTTAATGAAGTCGAATGCGTGGCGCATCCCTCAGGGATTGATCAACGCCGAGAGCTTTAGCGTTTTTTATTGAAGGCATCAGCTCACATCATCTTAGGTTCTGTTATTTCAAGGTTCTTGAAGATAAAACTAACCTTCTAGTAGAGCGAGAAAGGGAGATGCCACTATCTTTCCGAGTTGATTCGAGTTTCCTAAACGGTCTCTAAGAATCCCCTTACTTTTCCAAGAGTAAATGCTTTTTGCTGGGAACTAATGCTCTTTTTTAGAATGATTACATTCTAGGACACAGTTGTGATGAATGCGATGTGATCATTAACGAAGTAATTTAGGGCAGACCTGATTCTATGGTTTGTCGATCATAATGGATGCACTGGATATTACGTATGATGCACCTAGGAGAAGAGGATATCAGTGACCCAACAAGGAGTTCTTTGACTCGATTTCTCGGTTTTGTGTGTTTTCACATGGTGCTGCTAAGTACGCGTCGCGTGTAACGCAGTGGTCGGACATGCCCTGCAATATACATGTGATCGAACCCCGCACCCTAGGATCATCAAGCTTTCCATTCATTCGGAGTCGGCAAAGTGGTAGCAGGCTTGTCAAAGAGGATAGCAGCGCTGACTCGATACATAGGTAAGCTATAGCGATTCATTGTAAAAGCCAGATATACGTTCGATCATGTCCAGCGGTTCTTAATGAAGTCGAATGCAGAACGCATCCTTCAGGCATTAATCAACGTCGGAAGCTTTATCCTTTATCATTTACGGTGTTATTCATTTTTTCAGAAATCTCCATGTTTTGCTTTTCCTTTTGCTAACATGCATCCAATTCCTACTTCTTTCTTCTTTTCTTTTGTTTTTAGTTATCGTTCTAGGAATGATTCTCTTCCGTTGTTAAGACCCACATTTATAAAGACAACATAGTCGGAAGACAGTAGACGAAAAACTTTTCTTCTTGAGAAGATCTAAGACAAGAAAGTTACGTGAGCAAGTGCTGGATCAGTATACCATCAATTGTGCTTAGTTCTCTCCATGTGCTGCTAGATGTCCAATATACTGAATGTACATTTGTAACGGAAATAATGCTTCGCGCCTCAATCGTCTCTTGGTGCTAAACATGATATTGATTCACACAGTGATTCATAATTAAATGTCAACTTCATGGTTATTCATAGTAACACTTTGCATGACCATCTTCTCCCCATTGTACAGGAGCTTTTTCTTCTTCAATTCATAGTCGTAACCACCACTTGATTGCATCAAATTGCCATTAGACAGTATGATAACAATCGACTGTTGAACGTTTGCTATACTTTGACGGAATGACTGTGAATGTAGTCCGCAAGATCTGCCAATTTCGGAACACTCACGCCGTTCATTGATGACTCTTTTCTTTGAAATAAAAGTCCTTATCAAAAAGAACCGATGCCACAAAAACGCGCTCAGATCCATTTCCCAGTTTCGCTGAGAGTTAATACTACAAAGTTCCTTGTGTTTTTCTCACACTTTTTTGATCACTCCATCTTCACGACAGAAAATCTCGACGAAATGGAAAGAGACGTGGTACGGTGACCCTGCACTTGACACCCACCATAATTCCTTTACAAATTTAGGATCTGTAAAACAGAGAATCAATTCAGCGTGAGAACAAAGACATCATTACGTCATTTCCTTTCACGAGCGTGAACTCTGCGCTTTTCCATGCGCACATCTTCAAACATCCAATATATTACGACCCTACCTCTCTTTGGGTGGAGAGGATGGAGAGGTAGTACTCGTCAGGACAATTCCTGCTGGGGTTGGGGTTTTTAGGGTACCACACTGCTTAGCTAACTCATCCTTTTAATAGTGATGCGTGATACTTTGCATACCACCGCATTCCGGGCCACATCATTCCCTATATTATATTTGATATAGCAATTGAATGAAAACCCATTGTGGATACTTTGTTGTGGCTTTTGGGTTCATTTGTACTGTGAATTTCCAGACGGATAGCTAAGGTAATTTTCAGTATGCCCATTATTTTTCACAATTTATGCATTTCTGGAGCAATCTCAGCATGGGCGGATCATCGGCGGAATGCTCCTGTGGAAGCCAATGGCGATGATGTCTTCAGTTCCTAAGCACATTTGAGCAGAACGAAATGAATCGATTTAGTGTCCAGATCGACACGAAGCATTTTTCTTTGAACACTTTATTTTCAGCAAAAGAATTTTAATGTGCACTTGCGATAACGACCTTGTTCAAAATCGTAACCGGCTTTATTTTATTATCGTCAGCACGAAATCATTTACACTCCTTCAGATTACATCGTTAGGCTTTTCATGATTTTCTTCCGTTTATCTGATTTTGTTCCTTATAAATAATTCTCCTGAATCTCTCCATTATACTCCTCCGATCCAATTTTCTTCATTGGTTCGAAGAAATCTTTACTGACTAGTGATAAATTCAGAAATCCTTCTGTCATGGCTTTCATCCTTTTTGGGAAGTTCTGATTTTTTTCTGTTCTTTAATTTTCATTTTTCCTACCATCTCCTTCTAGGAATTCTTCAAGTCGCTTTATTCTTAGCCATAATCATTTTCAGGATGCAGTTTCGCCATAAAGCCGTCGCATTTTTTGCCATTCCACTACTCCGATTACAAACAATATTATTTTTTTCTGGTCTGACATATCTATTGATCAGTTTGTTTCGAAGTGGCTTCTTCAATTCATTTCGAGAGCAAGAGAACACGGGAAGACCGACAATCATCGTTGTGACACCAACTCACAAGAGAAAGGAGCGCATAGCAGATATGCTCAGGTAAGGAAAAGTGAAAGCTCCATTGATTATCGGAAAAAGCCGCGTTGTCCAGCTGAGAAAATTTGCAATCCCGATATAACAAATCGCTACGTGCTAGCAATTTTACGAAATTACTACCTTCTGCCATTGTATGTTAAACCAGAATCTACTGCATAATAGATCGGTGTCACGCCACCCACCAAAATGTGGAGCATGGCGTGTGCTTGGTCGTTACAGGCATTTCCTTCGATTTATGCCTCTTTAATAAAGGTTGAAGGATAAAATAAAGGATAAAGCTCTCGGCGTTGACCAATCACTGAGGGATGCGCCATTCATCCAACTTCATTAAGCATAGTTTGGAGG
Organism: Angiostrongylus cantonensis; assembly: GCA_009735665.1. Taxonomy (NCBI): domain Eukaryota; kingdom Metazoa; phylum Nematoda; class Chromadorea; order Rhabditida; family Metastrongylidae; genus Angiostrongylus; species Angiostrongylus cantonensis. The sequence goes on from MQTX01000047.1 coordinate 1,081,077, forward strand.
TGACTGAATGCATATCTGGCCTTCACAAGAACTCGCGTTGGCCTACCAATGAATCGAGCCAGCGCTGCTATCCTCCCAGCAAGCCTGGTACCAGTTTGCCGATCCCAAAGGGATGGAAGGCTTGATGGCCTGTGGGTGCGAAGATCAATTCCACGTGTGTGCTGCAGAGCGCCTACGACCACAGCGCTACACGCGGGTTAAACATTTGAATATGGAATATTAAATTTCAATGGAAGCTGTGAAATTTCAAAAAAATGCTCTACAGTGGGAGCAGAGTCCGTTTCTGAATTGGTTTCAAGTTGAAGTAAATCTCAACAATCAGTGGTGTTTGAGATTTGGAATTGAGTGAACTCATACTGAAAGCACCTATTAGAATTGTCGATTACGTAGCACTAAATGTCTCATTTTCCGGTTATCACAGACGCTGAGTCACGTTCGCAATTTGCATTGGATAGTGGTGGAGGATGGCAACACAACCTCCAATCCAGTTGAACGGCTTCTGAAACGAAGTTCTATCCCTCACGTCTACATCGCTACCATCACAGCGCCCGGAATGCCTAGTAAGACATCAGTTGTCCTTCGCATATCGCTCTTCACTACCTTCTTAGATTACTTTGGTAAACATTGGCTGCTGATATTCAAAGGGCAGCTCCAGATACTGCCCTGTGAAAGTTCTCTCGATGCTCATTAACGACTTTTTCTACTTCCATGACAAATATAACTGGGTAGCTTTCAGTTTCGGTAACTCCCGTTTGTAGTCGAGTGCCAGATTTAAGTTTAACTCATAGACGTCAAAAACATGGAGAAACTTCTGTGAAGTAATCGGCCTTTCGTGCTTATGAACTCTACAAAATTATGCACTCTGTTGGATAATTCCACTTTGTATATTATTGCCAATTTCGAACCAGTTCGCTTCTGTTCCTGTTTCTTTCATCTTTTCCAGTCAGTCGCTCAGAGAAGAGCAATAAGCCGGCATGTCTGGATCCACTTAATGTTTAAGTAGACCATTATTTTCCTTATCGAGGTAGTCATTATGATAGATTGATTTTATCTAAACGATTCACTTTTTATGCTGACACTGTCAAATGCGGCCTCGTTTTGACTTTCGAGTAAGGAATTCTGAATGGATTCAGAACGAGGCTGGACGCATCGCAACTTGGCCTTGCAGTATATTAGGGAAAACTATCGCTCAGATTTCGACGCACTGTTGTATTTTGCCGACGACGACAATTCCTACGATGTCCGTCTTTTCGACAATTACATACGAAAAGTAAAGCGCCTGGGAATCTGGCCAGTTGGTGAGTTCTCTGCAGGCGAAAAATTCTACTAGCCGAAGGTATTCGAGGTTGAGGATCAAAATTTTCAACCATTTCCATTATTTTCATTATTATATGCAGGAAATTGGCATTACATTATACTATTACAAAATTGGTAGCTGTCAAAGTGTTGACTCACATCTCGGAACACAAAGCTCAGAGAAACCATTGCTTTCCGGGGAAAATTTTCCAAAATTCAGAACAAACATAATGTGGTTTTGTACTTTTCCAACTCAAGACTGCTGTTTAAATTAACCGATATTTTCAACTAAGTAAGTGCCCGATTTCCTTAAGCCGTCAATGTCCATCAAAGGTTTCATAGCTTACGCGATCTGCTAAGGTTCACATGTAGTCTTGAAATCTGCCTATCGCTTCGACGGTTAGTGCCCACTGTCTGAATTTTGTGCTCACATAGGCAGCAATACTAACTTGAAAATGTTTTAAAAAGCGAAAGAAGTAAGAAGAGTAAAGAGTGAATGAGTAAGTCTGAACGCTTGGGTCTGTAATATTAATCCACAAGGCCTTCAGGCTCAGACATCATTGTACCCGTAGTGTAGCAGGAATTCGTGGTGCCCATTCTTTCAAGACTTATGGTCATGATATTACTTCCTACCGATTTTATGCCATCTTTTTATGCTAATTTTTGTCAATAGAGACTTCTCTAGATTGGATTACTGTAAATAAGTCGAACTTTGTAAGTTTCAAAATGTCCGTCCGTGCTCAGAGACCGATGAAATATGAAAACGAAAAGGTCGTGTCGATCACAATAATGCGAAAATGGAAGTAATAATCGATTTTTAAGATAGCGAAGCATGATCCAAGAGGGAAAAGTAGTGGTGATAAAAGTGAGTGGCATACGTTTAATTCGCAATAGTTCGTAGTCGAATGCACTAGGACGAAATCGGAAATGCGCGCGTTGATTGCACCGCCTTGGTACTCGATTCGGTTCCTTTACACTGCTCCAATCTTTCATGTATTTGCTAAGAGATATTGGTAGGAATGTAATTAGCTCAACTTAAAACACGAGTAACTTCCTTATGGTAACTTATGCTTTATACACCATGAAACTATAAAACGGATTACCTCAGAAGATTGTTTTTTGCACTGCCGAAATGAGGAACTATCAAGAAAGCACTTTCAGGTTTGGTTGGAGGAGCTTGGGTAGAATCTCCAAAAGTTGGAAACAATGGTAAGGTGGTGGGTTGGGATGTCATGTACGCACCGCGTCGAGAATTCGCCACTGATATGGCCGGGTTCGCGATACACCTCAGGGAACTGTTCAGGGTTAAAAAGTTAGTGTATTTTATAGATCTTACGGTTTCTTGAGCATTTTTAAAGAGCATAGATAATAACTCTGAGTTTAAAAGATTGTGTAGAACACAAACGGCTTTTTATGGTGAGCTGTAACAAGTTCGGTCCAATTACTCATCGCATCCAATCCGAAACACTTTCATCACAGTGGCGCTGGCGATGTGGTGCCCCTTAGATCGCAAGCGAATATCGCTCTACATTCCACTTTGTCTATTATTTACAAATATCTGCTAACGTTTTGCTTTTTTAGGAGTGCATAATTAGTACACTACTGGTACCACCCTACTAGTTTTCATAAATTCTCCATAAATCTGTCGTTTTCAGCGCGACGTTCAGCCAAGAGTGCGCCAAAACGGCAGGACTTGGACCGGAGTCGTGCTTTCTGACACAGTTCGGATTCAAGAAGCATGATGCCGAGCCGTTTGGATACAACGATTTTCCGAAAGACATCTTGGTATGGCACACGAAGACCAAAAAATCGACCGGCTCAGGACCCACCAGAGGATTCATCATCGAATAGGCTACGGTTTCGCCGCGTCGTTCCAATGATCTCATATCACAAAGTGTTTAAATCACCATCCCGGTTCATTGATGTTGAGTGAAATTTAGTTACTCGTTCTGTTTCTGCGAGATTCCCTATTTGTCGTTCCGTAAACAAGCTCTCTAAACTCGTATTTTAACAGAAAATTAAGTCGATACCAGCTGAAAAGTCAACATTCCAACAGCAACGTTCATTAAAAAAATAAAAACCGTCTAATAATGAGACATAGCACACCTCCGTTTTAAACTAATAAGTTATATGTTTCTTCAAATCCAGCAACTCGTTCTGCCTCTCATGCAATAATAGAAGTCTGAACTTGTCGAAAAATTGGAAGTCATGTTCAAACAATTGCTTAAAAGGTTGTCCAGATCTGGCAAACGAGTTCATTCTCCAACGCGACCCTATGATGTGCCTAGATTGCTTGCGTGTGTAGCGCACTAATTCGAGCTGTGAAATTGTATGGCCCTTGGTTCAGTTGGCCACAGCTTGACGAAGCCCACTATGTCGTTCCTAGGTATGCGATTTTGTGACCGATTTCCCTGCAAAGAGCTCGCTCAAATCCATAAAAGTCGGCTTGTGTCTGTGGCGAATACCTGGGAACACTCTTCTGGTGGCTCCGAGAACTGTACCGAGAATCTACTCAACCTGTACCTAACATAATTCATGAAGAAAACAACCATTGTGTGCCATTGAGATCCGTCGAGGGTGGCTTCCAATTTTAGGCGAATACCTTGAGAATGCAATTATCCGATAGCTTGTAAGATTTCACCTAAAAACCTTCTATTTTGAAGAAATTTAAGAGAAGAAGCATAGAAAGATACGAGAGCAAATATTCATCATAAATAATACGAAGTCAGTTAGGCGGGTTCTTACCGTATAAAAAATTTTCCCATACTCATAATCGAAAGCGCAAGTACAGATGCACTCGTGAGAATGATTATGTGTACAAGTGACATTACTATAAAAGTTGATCAGGCGTAGTGCATACAGACAGATCAGAATGTGCACACATCTGAGGGAAAAACATGGTCTCTTCCTCACCACATTTCCTACCCGCTAGCTCCGATGCGATAGGTAGCTTCTCAACCAACCTATCGAGCGAGATCTCGTGCATAAAGAGTGTCACGGAGGTAACGGAAATGGAAGAAATTCAAAAATGTATACAAGCAGTTTCCATTCTTGTCGTCCAAGAACTGTACTTTGAGAGATTTCAATTGATAAATTAGAGCTCTCTGTAGCACATCGAATGATGAAATCACGAAGATCACATCAAAGGCATCATTGCCGACGTAAAAGTAAGAAGTTTTGAAAGCACAGAACGACATTTCTCAAAGTATCTCCAGCTCACTGTAAACTGTCTGAGATGTGCAAATGGAAGAATTTGATTATATAAGGTAGTTCGCAATTATTCTTGCCAAAATACTCACTAATTGAACTAAAATCAATGAAGAGAACCTGTGTTCCATGGACTATTAGGAAGAGAGAGTTAGCAACTAGATACCCATTGTTATGATAAATAGATTTTTTCAAAAGTCGGGTAAAACAGGTGACGGTGCTTTTGCTCTCCAGAGTATAGAGACTGGAGAGGAACTGAGAGCTAACTGAAAGCAATGGAGGCGCTGCTAGCACCCACCAGATTCCTTTAAATGACTACTGAAGAAGCATGGAATAGCTGGTGTGGTGTAGGAAACGAAGTCGTTAAAGTTATTTGCTCAAGATTTTAATTTATAATAATGCAAAGGGTAGCAGCTATCGCAGTGGTAAAGGTGTCATTCAAGGCAATGGTTAAATATATCTTCAATCCCACTAAGCTTACCATTACTTCAGGGTTAGCAAATTGGTACCAGAGTTCTCTGGATTCGTCTGTCTCGGCTATACTTGGATTCTACGGACAGCCAACTTGGGAGTACTCAACTATTGGAATATTTTCTACTGGCTTTCTTAGTCTTTCTGGATAGATGCCAAGTTTATTCATAGGAGAGAACAACCAGCCGCCTCCTTGCTCTTTCAGATCATTTGGTTCCATGTCTTTGGCTCGTGTTTATGAAGTCACACCCACTGACGCGTGCATAAAAAAATTTATGTAGATCAGTAATTAATTATTCTAAGATCATCTATGGTGTGCGCAAGCAAACAGCGAGCATGTAATGGAGCTATTCTATGTTACATCACTTCATACCAACGTGTCGAATGACTCCCCGAAGTAAGCCACTATCGAGCGGCTAGAAGAACATGAAGAAAAGTAAGAAAAGAAAAGTCAATACAGAAAATCGAGAAGCCGCAAAGTGCCTTCTTTCTCATAAGTTTTCAGTCGTATAGCGGCCAAATAATCATCCGTGGTCTATTTTCATTACGTGACCCGCCCATTTGTGTTTCACTTTCGATGCATATTTTTTTGACTTCTGAATATGAGAACCTCCCAACAGTTTACCACCTCATCGTGGCTGGTAAGTGTTGCTGGGTGTTGGACTACGATGTACAGCAGGAAGATTCGACCACATGGCAGGATCTCGCAAGCTGAGGAGTCCGGCGTTTCGCCTATCTAGGAGTAAACAAATACCAGGACCACCGTCCTGGTATCAAAGTCGCATGGTGGAAAATCTGCTTTTGATCCACAAGGACTGCGACGACTTGGAGCAGACCTTGGCCAGGCTGTGCTCTGGATTCCAGGAAAGCATAATGTCTTCACCAGCAAGCCTCCGAAAAATGGTGATTATGCTGGGACCTACACAACTAGTGATGACGGGTCGTTCAAGTGTCAAGCATCAAGTAAGTAATATGAGATAGGTATCGAATACTTGAGCTACGCATTCCGAATTGGAATTGTGGGTGCTACCCAAATTCAAGAAGCCACTGTTCAAGCTCTTTGTGGGTATTCCGCAAGGTTCTTGACGTGGTTGAAACATCAGTTCATGTTTGTGATGTTACATGAATGAGGTGGTCTCTATAATCAAAAACCATCCCATTTCTTTTGTTTGTTTTCGCACCACGGGTTCTTCATGAAGTGGGTTTTCTTTTTATTTATGCGCATTCCCATCCTTTGTTTCGCTTCACTTTGACCCGATTCATTCACAAGCCGAGAAAATCCTCCCTCCTATTGCCGAAGAAAAACAAGACAAGTTTTGAATTTCCAATATATTTTTAATAAAATCCTCTCTATATATAACCGGAAGATAGAGAAAAACCTAAAGGAGGACTACAAGCTGCTTCTCAAGAAACAAAGAAAAGAAAAGAAAAAAACGAGACTGAATCTTTAACCCACTGCAACGCTTAACGCAGATGATAATAAGTGCCAGACTTAGAAGACCTCAGGAGACCTTTGCAGGAGAATACACAACGGTATAGCTAAAAATGGAGCGGATAGGACAATGGTAATGATGTCCGTCATCAAGAGCATGGTGCCAGTTCGATTCCGCTCCGGGCTAATCTAGCCCGTCCCCCTAGGGTAGGGAAATTGGTGCCAGACTTGCCTGCGAAAAAGTCGCTCACTGCAATCCAATTTAGAATGCTCCAGCCCGGCTGCTTCAGGACTCCAGGAAGAATAGTTCGACCAGTAATCTACCACATTCAAGATGAAATGGAAATCCTCACGCAACAACCGAAGCCACACGTAGAAACTTGGGAGACCTTCGTGTACGACGGATGCGAGGAAACCAATTGGATGTGAGAAGTGCAGGGATCCACACAGCAGATGTGAACACAGACCAAATAAAGCAAATTTTAAAAAAATAAAGATAAAAATAGCCAAAAAAAGATGTTGGAATCAGCTCGAAAACGATCCAGTCTGACGTTGTATCGGAATCGTTGTGACGACAATGACGACGACGACTATCAGCCCTGATGGATGAAGACGAGGCTATCGCTACATCCACCCGTGATATGAAATTCATAACGAATCAGGCGGATGAATATCTTCATGCCCCACAATATCCGTCCCGGACAGAAAAATTCTGGGTGATAAAACCGTTCGAGATTCTAAACTCCGAAGCTGGCGTTGCGATGGAAAACATGAAGAAAGCTGCAGTTTCAAGATTTGATAATATGTTACAGTAGACTTCATTCGAGCTGAAGGCGTTAACCATGTGAAGTTCTCATAAGCCGTACGACATATCACTTTCAGAACGAGTGGAAAACATCGAACGCGGTGAACCTGCCCAAAAAAAGATGACCTAAAGAATCTTCATAACTAATGTCCTATTTATTGCTTCAGTGTTCTCGTCGAGGTGTCTGCAAAGTCTGCATTTTTCTGCATATCAAAGGCCCTAGATAAGCCACAGCCTGTTGGAAAAGCAGGATTTCCATAGCATTCTGATGCATGGATCACATACGAATCGCATCCGGGCAGTTAAAAAAGCGTTTGATGACGTTGGAACGAAAGCAACCCTTTCAGTGCTCGTCTATCAAAGAGACGACAAGCCCTATGAAAGAACACTAGCTGACTGTTACTGGAACTGCAGCTCAAAAATACAGCTTTTCTATAGATTTTTTGGCACCCTCATCATATTAAACGGGGTTCAACAGGATCGCAGCATATCGGTAGAGTTGTTCACTACCTCACAACATTCGATCAATTTCAAGGAGTAGAGCATACATACAAATGGCAAACTCCTCCGAAGTCTTCGTTTTGTTGATGACATTATCATCTTTTCACGGAGCATGAGTGAAGCAAGGCTCGGTGAAGCGAGAAAAAGGATGGTATTGAGCATAAATTAGAAGAAAACCCAGTTCATGAAAAACCCATGGTGCGAAAGCAAACAGAACAAAGCGGATGGTTTTCTGATTACATTACATAAACCACCTCTAAACCTATCATGTAGCTTCATAGACATGGGCTGATATTTGAACCACGCTAAGAGCATTGCGGAATACCCACAAAGAGCTTGAACGGTGGCTTCTGGAACTTAGCTAGCACTCACAATGCCTATTCAGAATGCGTAGCTCATATCTTCGATACCCATGTCATATTCGGTATCTTGGAACAAATGCATCGATATTGAGACACAAATGAGCCTATCACGTAATACGAATAGACGATGGATAATCAAGAAGAACAGTGGAGTTGCACTTCAGCAGAATTCAAGAGTCCTATTAGACGACCACTCAGACGATGGGCGGACAAGCGGTTCGTCGCTAACTTCAACTATCTGCCTTCGCTGATAGGGAACATTTGTACGGCCACGGAATGTGTTTTCCGATCGCTTATCTCAAGCTGACCATCACCACTGATGACGCTGGCGCGAGCGGGAACCAAGTGGAGACTGCTAGGGCCCGCAGTACCAGTGAAGATGGACCATTATTTCGACTGTATAAAAGGTTATGTCTGATTGAGAAGCGCAGTGGTTAGTGGCCCCTGCAATACACCCAAGATCGATCTGCGCACTCCAGAATCAGCAGGCCTTTTATCCACTGGGGTCGACAGATTGGTACCAGGCGAGTCTGGGAGACAGCAGCACTGGTTCGGTACATCGGCAGATCACCGCGGGGTTGATTAAACCCAACAATTTTTTCTCTGTTGCTGATACGAGCACTAAAACGTAAAGCGCTAAGCTGATTTTTGACAACAGACGATAATTTTTCGATCACTGGGGAATATGAGTAGTTGAGGAATTCACACAACAGCAAACGGATTCTGCCTTATTGCTTAAAGGCTGAGTATAACTTCTGCGAAGCGCTATTTTTTTACATTATCATCAATTAATTTACTCCCGCATGCCTAAGACCGCAAATACAAATGACACATTATAGGCAAAGAAGTTATGGAGGCCTCTATTTCACTCAATGGAGCTCACATATGTTGAGTTGGAGCCATTATAATCACAACAAATGCGCTGGGCCCAATGCAGCTCATGCGTTGCGCGCGAAATATGGTGGCTACTGCTGAACTGAAAGTCCTTACTTGATCTGCATCAAAATAGGCTTTTAGAAAGGCTAGTTTAGTGAAATTGCTTCTTATGTTTTATGGAAGATAGTTCAATAGAGAGTCTTGTTCTTCCTATTATTTACAGCTTAATAATTTCTGTGAATGCGACAGTTTGAAGTGGAAACTTGGATATTAAAAGCTCACATAAACAGTAAATTAAAACTAGAACAAGCTTGATCAATATAGGTTCATGTAAGGCAAAGATTAACTTGAAGAGATAAATATGCTGGGAGCAAAAGGCAGGCACTGTAAAAGTGGCATCTAAACGAATGCAAGAAGCCCTCTGCATCCATCCCTTTTGGGTGGGTGGAGTTAGAAACCTCATAGTTTCTCAGTCTCAGTGTGACAAAACTGATTTAGTACGTGGATGCATCTGAGAAGAACACGATAGTTTTACAAAAACGCTAATCCAATTGGCGACAATGTGTTCGAGAAATAACATAAGAGCAGAATAGAACGCATACAAAAGAGGAAACTGTCCGAAAAGCTCTATAGAGATATAATTCAAGTTGAACTGTGAAAATAGAGAGCACTTGCTACTCAGTGAAAAGAAAGAGTCAACTACAATCTTCTAGGGTTTTTTCTCTCTAAATTGACACCGGTAAATGATGATAGAATAGCGAAGTAGAGGAGATTCGCTATGAGCTAGAGAATCGTCCTTATATATTCAGTCCTCTCCAGCTCTTCTTTTCAAAAGTTAACGCCTGGTCAGACTGCAGAAATACGTAGGTTGGCAAAAGGAACTCCGAAGGTCAACAATTCACGAACATTTTCAGAGAAAACAAAGTTTTTCGATCTTCATATTCAACAACGTGATCGATGGAAAAACACAACAGCACTTGATTCTATCTCCAAATGAAGGTATCGCTACGCTAGCATTAAGTGAGGATTCGTATTCAGCAAAGCTTCAATTCCGAAATGCATGCCACAAAGTGCTCTGTACCACAATCTGTCTTAACTAATCAGCGTTACTTCTACAATCGCTACACAGCCGTTTTTCTCTTCGAGTGTTTGGCAGTAATTTAAACCGTAAACTGCGATGTGCACAGAGTTTTTCATTAGCAACCTCTAAGATGAGAGGAATTTCGACGTTTCCATTTCGCCGAAAGTTCAACTAAGAGTGAAACAATGGAATCAGACACTGCGACCTCGTTGGATAGCTCTAGTTCACATGTGTTGCCTACCTGCCTATGGTGATGACCAAAGGTACCCTATCGAAGTTAGCTCGAGACTCCAAGAAGAATAAACAAATAGATTAACCTGAAATACGCCAATATTAGTGCCATACAGTGAGATCTTGTATAGATGTCAGTGGATAGGAGAATTGGTGATACGATTGCACAGGAACCGGAACAACTCAACACGTTTGCAACGCAGCATGGAAACTGTTTCTTGTTCTTCATCTATATCACCTGTACAATTTCCTTTGAGAACGTTGCTCACACTATCAGAATGGCCACAAAACACGTCGTTTAATGTGATGGCTCTACAAAATCGCAGCAGACACCGCTATGAAATACCAGTGTTATAGGCTCTGAAGCATGTTCTCTTCGACCCACATGAAATCCAGCGTCATCGCGTGGTCGTCGTCCAGGTTTAAAATTTCCAACATAACAATATCAACATCATTAAGCTTTACTTAGTTATCAGTACAGGTAAAGAGGGTAAATTAGAACCGGAAAGCCTGCAGTACAGATTTGTTGTGCAACACTTCAACGCCAGAAAGGGAGATTTTTCTGTGGAAAATTGCTATTCGTGATAAATGGCTTCACGGCAAAGGAACCGTCTATTAGCACGACTGAATTGATAACATTCTCAAAAATGGAAAACAATGGCCCTAAATATCCTGGTATTTTTGTTTATTATAGAGCTGAAGGAGCGCTTGTGGCAGTGTTCCGAGGCGCCCTGCAACACACACACACGTAGAATCGATTCCCGTGGTCATGGATCACCAAGCCGTCCATCCCTCCGGGGTCAGAAAATTGGTACCAGACTTGTCTGGGAGAATAGCAGCACTATCTCGATGTCACGGCGAGTTATTGTAAAGGCCGGATATGCATTCAATCACCTCCAAACGTTGCCTAATAAAGTCGAATGCATGGCGCATACCTCAGGAATTGATCAACGCTGAAAGCTTTAAGGGTGCTGAAACTTAATCCGGAACATGAAACAGTTAAAACAGTTAGATAGGCGGAAGAGCCCTAGGTCATTTTGAAAGTTCTAGGTCTGTTGTGAAGGGCATTAAAGTGAAATTCATAAACAAATATAGGTTCAAATGAGAACAGGTCGGCTTCGATGGAATTTGAATGTGCAACTCTATAGTATTCTGATATTTCCTCCTTATTTCGAGCGCTAGGGGGCGGCGCGGCTAGCACAGTGGTAGTGATCTCTGTGATCACGAGTATGGTGCTACTTCGACCCCACATCGAGCTAATCATGCCTCCCATCCCTCCGGAGACGGCAAATTGGTACCGGACTTTTCTGGGAAAATTCATCTTCTGCAGTCCAAATGGGTACACTTCAGCCCGGCTATCTCAGGACTCCAGGGAGAATTGCTCGACCAGCATTCTACGACATTCAAGATGGAATGAAAATCCTCAAGCAGAAGCCGAAGCAACACGTGAAAAAACTTGGATGATCTTCGTGGACGATGGATGCGAGGAAACGAATTGAATGTAGGAAGGGCTGGCATCCGCACAGAAGACGTGAGAATTGTCGGACTAAATAAAATAAAAAACAAAAATAGATCTCAAACGTTAACAATAATGACTGTTGCTTGCTTTATCTTTTTTTGTGGTCCCTGTGAAAACATTGGCTGACTAGAATTTACTCGCACCTGCTTCGACATAATCATCTAGACAGACTCTTTGCAATGAGGTATATTCTATTTCGCCATGGTTTTCATACCTTTTATTTTCGATGTCGCTTATAATCTTTTGCATTATAACGTTGGAAGAAGCGAGACCTGAAATGTTGATTTCCGTATCCCTTTCTTGATTACACAACATTTATAGCATTCCTAGAGTATTTTGATTCCACCAGGCTCTTATGGAAGGGCATACGGAAGGCATTCAGGGATAAAGCAAGTGCAGCTAGTACTCGTTCACTCTTTCTTGATGTGATGCACCATAGTGCTCAAACACTCACATGCCAAATATGTTGAAAACGAGTTCTTGTTAAGAGCATTCAGGCAAGGAACTTCCCTTTCAGTTCCACAACAAGGACGGCACAAGCGGTGAGGCGACACGTTTTGAAGGCTTCCTCATTACTACATGCTTCGAATGGTAAATACGCTTCTTTCGTCTCTATTCATCAGAGCATAGATAACTTCAAACAAAAATCGATTCCTGATCTGAATCTCCTGTACGGAACTGAGATATTTTAGAGTACGCGGCCATCACTGTATCTCTTTATTTCTGTTAAAAGGGCATTCACTAGACATTTCAAGTGCTTGATATTACGAGATCCTCGCTGAAGAGCATGTGCAACATAACTTGAAAAATCATAGTCGATTTCGTCGAAACTTCCACATGTGCATGAATTTGAGCTCATCAACTTGCAAGTATTCCAGAATTTTTTATATGAATGTTCAAAAGCTGCTGGATTCAAAAGCTTAACTTCTCGGAATGCTTTCAATAACTTTTCGAGGACGAAAATGATTCTTCTGTAGTCATACGAATCTCATCTACTATTCAGCAGCATTTTCAAAGAAACAATAGGGCCATAATTTGCACGGTCCGTTTGCCGCAGTCTGAAGGAACTTCCTTCTTTCGCGGTCAGCTTTGATTACTTTTCTGCTTGACGGCAGAAGCGGTTTCACTGTGATCGGTGTTTAAATGTATCTGAACCGCTCCATGTGTACACACACTGTACACTTTGACTAAATGTCTCTTTCCACTTTACAGCCATGTTAAAGGAGCTTCTGTATATTGTGCTAACTGAGAAAAATTTTTATTCGGCAACGTTTTTTTATTTCCTTCGACTTGTCTAGGCACGAAATTTGTTGTTTATTGCCCATTTAACTGCAAGGAAGCATGATTTTGATTCTCGGAATCATTTTTCTTCTAATCTCCTCATAGATCATGGAGTTCTGGTGTTCATGCCAAGCTGACCTGGGTTTGTTATAAGAGCATTCCCGGCGGATTTCGCCTTTACTGGAGCAGTTTTTGCGTATCTCCAACCTGTTCAGAGGCCATGGAAAGGGGAAAACCGGACGGGCGGGGCAGCTGTTGCAAAAAGTGCCGTTCTTACTACCTCGCTTCATAATTAGAATAACCGGCTTTTGCTTCATTTTGTGTTAATAAACATTTCGCTCTTATGAACTGTAATTGGAGAGTTAACACGAGATTTTAAGAACGCACTTTTATGTTCGATAGCTAATGCTTCAGCGTCTCTGCTTTCTTCAAGCCCTCGACGTATTGCCATGTAGCGTTATGAGTATTAACCGTTTTTGTTTACTGCCTACTCTTTTTAATGGCAGGGTATATTGCGAAATATAACTTTAATGAAGCTGAGATATTTGCAAAACTCTGGACCGCAGGTGTCTATGGTGGGGAACGAAAGCGTATTATTCAATGATTATTCTCTAGTATCCATGGAGACTTATTCTAAAAACCAAGCCCTAGTTTGTTACTACTCTTCATTACTGGTTCGGCATCACATAAATGAAACTGTGCGAATGCCAACGCTTCTTCCACTCGAATCGTTTTTCGCGTCCACCATTCACGAAGGTCTCCGTCCTCCTAGCCTGTGCCTTCGGTTGTTGCTTGAGGATTTGTTTCGTTTTCGCCACGAATGTTGTTGAACGCTGGTCGAATCGATCTTCACTAAAATCCTTAGATGGCCATGCTAGGGGGCTCCTTTGCGGTTTGCGCCGGGTTTATCCAAATAAGCTTGTTATTAATTGCCGGACACCGGAGGGATGAGAGGCTTGATGGGAATGTGATGTGGTCGAACAAAGATGGATGGTTAGATCGTCTACGTATTGGACGAGATCACTACCACTGCTCTACCAGCGTTCAAAAACTACATATGAGACACTTTCTTCACATTTTTGTTTAATGGAGAATAAGGAAACCTCTTTACTATTTACATATGACTACACCTTTACTATAACGACGATCACTGAAATCTTACCAAAAGCTTAAAACAACAAAATTATTTTGCATCAGCTTATTTGGAGCACAATCACTGTAATTCCCAAGAGCAATTTTTGTTAACCTCATCACTGATCAATAAGTAGTTGATTCGTTAATGAGCACACAAGAGGATGTTGTTGACCCATATATTAGTAGTAGTTGACATTTTGGCGCATTTTGCCCTCAATCATAATGCTGAAAGGACTGCAATCTTGTCAGCTAAATAACCTAAAGCCTAAACTTCAATCGCATTTGAAACAAAATAGCTACTGAACACACAAACGGGAGGCTGGATCTCCTTTTTATATGGCCCGTCTTCGCGTCTACCGTGCGGATTCCAGCATTCGCTTCCTCACATCCATCGTTCACGAAGATCTTCTAACTTTTACGTGTGGCTTCGGCTGCTGCTTGAGGATTTTAATTTCATTTTGAATATCGTAGAGTGCTGGTGAAGTCGATTTTCGCCGGAGTCCTGAGATAGCCGGATTGGAGCGTTCTCATTTGGATTGCAGAAAGTGTTTTTTTCCTGGACAAGTCCGGTACCAATTTCTCGACCCCGAAGGGATGAGAGTCTTGGTTGACCCTGAACGGAATCGAACTAACGCTATGTTCGTGATGACGGACATTATTACCTCTGTGCTCTCTGCCCATTGGTTGAAACTTTAACAATAAAAATAATATGAAGAAGTTGAAGCTATGAAGAAGCCGTTTTGTTTTCTGTGTGATTGAAATTTAGGCTTTGTGATTTTTCTACCGCGGTCGTGTGGGTATATTTGGTCGACCATATTGCTGCCAACTTGGCCATTCCGGGCTCTGAAGAAGACGAAATCCTCCAAAACGTCACTTACTATTAAAAAATTGTATAAAAACAACCTCGTGTGCGGCTGTGAACTGAACACCAGCAATAATTTGTTTTCAAACTGCCATTACACGCACGTGTGAATTTGACACAACGAGAGATGTTGTGACGATAGTGAAATGGTGAGTGAAATTCTCATTGATAAGGTTTCATTAAAATTTGATGCGAAACCTTTAAAGGAATGATGTAAAGATGAGGATGAATGCACGAGAGACATGGAAATAACTTAGCTCGTTTTCCATCTAAAAATATGTGGCAAAGGCTAGACTTCCACAAGAACTAGTTAATGGTTGGGTTGAACTATTTGTCAACTTTTGTTAATTGTTTCATCATTTCATTTTCCACGCCATGCTCTGTTTTCCGTTCTTCATAATTCTCTGAGGTATTGGTACCTGCGATATAAAGATGAATTACTGTCGAAGCATATATCCTCTCAGCAAAACTAGGAATTCATGAGATCTCTGTCGAATCCCTAAAAAGAAGCATAATTTGCAGCAAATGCGACTACGAATAACCCAACAAACCTTGAAGACTGTGGGGAGCTTTTGCCACTCAAACCCTTCAAATCGTTAATCGAAGTGAGAAAAACCTCTCTTCAAGATCGTCTGTACATAGATGGTTCTCGAGAATTTTCCTCAAATCATCAGAGTTCCAAGTGGCAATCTAATTTCCCTAGATGCAGCCTTCCTTCTGTGACACTTCAATAGCAGTATAGAGATGAGCCCTCTCCTACTGGATTGAATTGACGCAGACTAAAGAAATGAATTGGGAGATGTATCCTAATGTTGACCTCCAACCTTATGACGTCCGAACGCCATGTTGTTTTCCGAATTTCGGGCACGATTATTATTTCATAAGAAAATTTGCAACCTAAATCTCGTTTTGGACACTGGCCTCAGCCGGTTTCTGCTTGCCCTGCTTTGTTTTCTACCACTTTTTCTTTTGCCACCGTATTGACAGGGCGTACGTCCACTTTTGAACGAGATCTTGTTCGTCGCAGTATTAAGCAAAGGATTATGCGCTTGTATATATATATATAT
>MQTX01000047.1:1097234-1180339 GCA_009735665.1 Angiostrongylus cantonensis
GTGCGTGCGCGCTTTGATGTACGTATGCATCCGTATGTGTATGTTTGTGTGTGTATGTGTGTGTATGTGCTTGTGTGTACGTGTCCCGATGCGCGTCGGTTTGTATGTATGTATGTATGTGTGTATGTTGTATGTATGTATGTATGTATGTATGTATGTGTGTAAGTGTGCATGTGTGTATGTATGTATGTGTGTATTTGTCTGGGTGTGTGTGTGTGTGTGTGTGTGTGTGTGTGTGTGTGTGTGGGTGTGTGTGTGTGGGTGTTTGTGTGTGTGTGTGCCGGTGTTTGTGTGTGTCGGTGTTTTTCTATGAATGTCCGAGGTGTTTCCGTCGGAGCACATGTGGCGATCGAGGATCGCGGGTAGATAGATCTCCTAGACGAAGTGCTTATTTTCGTGTGAACAATTGAATATTTGGAAAGACACACACAGCAAACAAATCCACGCTTGATCGGAAAGACACACACAGCAAACAAATCCACGCTTGTTCGACCTATGACTTTTCGCGCTGCTGCCGATTTCTACCAAGTACAAACAATGTCCGATTTGCTGACTTCAAAAGTTTAATTTTCGTTTTTATTTGTTTAGGAATTTTGGTTCTAAACAGCCATAAGAACCAACCAGCAAGCTTAAAGAACCATAAAATAGATAGATCAAAGTCTCTTCTATAAAATAATCCCATTTTCGACTTGTTACTTCAACTCGCCAGTTATCGAAAATTATTTGCTGGTTGCGGAAAACCAGCCGCAAGCACAAAGCGTCGAGGAGGTCTGATGTCGCTGTGGTGCTGTGGTCGACTTTCGTGAGAAAATTTCACTGTGTTTTTTGCTTCATTTACTTTAAATATCTCTGAAATGACAAATTACTCTCCACCTATGGACATGGCTATAAGTGCTTCCACTTCCTGTGTGTC
Source organism: Angiostrongylus cantonensis (assembly GCA_009735665.1). Classification (NCBI taxonomy): domain Eukaryota; kingdom Metazoa; phylum Nematoda; class Chromadorea; order Rhabditida; family Metastrongylidae; genus Angiostrongylus; species Angiostrongylus cantonensis. Next base: position 1,098,148 of record MQTX01000047.1, read on the forward strand.
CACCGTTACGTATTTGTTTTTATTTTTTATTACTCATTAAATTTTTCGTTATTTAGAAATGCGATTGTTCTGTGACTGGTTGTCGTGCTATCCGTGTAAAGTCCTCCTAGGCGTCTTGCTCCTTCTCTCTCCACTTCTCAGGTACGACAAGGTATATGTAGCATTCAGATTTTCACCTGCAAATGTATTTTCAGGTATTCTATAGCAAATAAGAACACATTTGTTTAGTTTTTTCGTATTTCATCCGTTCCATGTAGAGTCGGATGTGCGCCGAGGATTTGCGCAAAAAAATGGAAGGTCACTAACCGAATTCGAGGTGCAGCTAATCTTCTTCGACTTCCACTTATTACGTGCTCTCTTTGTCTCTGCTAATTTATGATATGTGAAAAAAGACAATAAGCATAATGTTTTAAATATAACTAATAAGGAAAAAGAGCGTTTCTAAAGACAGACCAAAAATTCCGAGGGTACAAAACTCGGTATGGAGCCATTCATTTTTGTTTCGCCTTCATGTAGTTGCACTGTTGTGAGAGAACTATAGTGAAACTCTGCCATGGTATAGAGTTCCAGCTACACTTCTCCACCTTATGCTATTCAAGCACTTCCTAGACAGTGCATTCCTTTCTTGCTTGCTAGTCACCTTCATGTCTGTGGACCTTCGAGTTCGGTGTCGAGTACGCCAATCTTTCATCAGGAGCCTCACGTTCTCAATCATTTGTTGAGCAGGTCTTTGATGCTATCCTTTGCTTCAAAAGTACGATGGAAAGCAAGAAGAGCCATCAAACTTAAGACAACCTCATAAGTCTCGTTTCTATTAGTAGTTGCTAATTTCTACTTGGCATCTATACGAATAACTTTCAGTTCTTCTTTTTTTGTACTATCTCTGTTTCCTAGAGCTCTTCTGCATTTCGATTTAACATGCTACAGTAGATTCCCTAAAGATATGTCTCTGTTCAGTGAATTCGATCCGTTTCGTCTTCTTCTCCTTCCTGCTTCTGCGTGCTATTTATAAAAAACGACTTTCTCAGTGGGTGCCTAGCTCTATCTTTGTTTTCGAGAACCTTCTCTAGTTGTAGAATTTCTCGAGAACGGCGGAAATAATTGAAAGAGAACCGTATAGTCTTCGCTTTCACAATTTTCCCGTCGGTCGCGTCGTTAATGATTATGTTATCTTCTTATGTACTGCAAATTATTTGAACATAACGTGATTCTAAGGCAACTAGTTCCTGATTTGAGGTATGGGAGGATGATGGGCTAATTGTGTGGTGTTCGCAGTGTCAGAGGCAGGTGGCAAATGTCTGGGCAGTGTCAAATTGGTACGTTACAGTCCGTGCTAGAAAACCGATACCATAGTTATTGGATTCCAAAGATACCCTTGGTGGAATCCAAACATATGAATCCGTTGTGGAATGGAACGTTTTTATATATTGGCATCTGTCCTGATTCCTTACAATCGCACATGTTTGAAGCCTTGATTTGTCTTACAACCCCGACGGCTTCCCAACTTCATACTGCGTTTCCAACCATGACTGTCCTTAAACTAAATGGTAAACCACAGTGATGGTAAAAATTTTTATAACATGAGTATCGGTATTTAACACAATTATTAAATTCCTTAAAGGCGCGTGTGGCGCAGTGGTCAGAGGCGTCCTGAAACACACACGTAGAGTGGTTCCCCGCGCCTGTGGCCTACCAAGCCTTCCATCCCTCCAGAGTCGGCAAATTTGTACCATATTTGTCTGGGAGGGTTACACCACTGGCTCGATACATCGGCAGGCCATTGCATGTCTTTGTAAAGGCGAAATATGCATTCGATCACCTCCAAACGATATTTAATGAAGTCGAATGAATGGCGCATCCCTAAAGGATTGATCAACGCCGAGAGCTTCATCTTTTATCCTTTGTTAAATTCCCACGACAGAATTTCTATTAATTTTGGCATTGCTTAAAAAATTTTCCTCTTGTTGAAAAAAACGAGGTGTCACTTTATTCTTCTTTACGAAAATGCTGACGTTCCGCACAATTTCACTTTTTTCATAGGCCGGAAAGGTCAAGTTGACTGCAATCTACCCTGCCAAAAGCCTCTAACAAAACAGAGAAGATGATAAAGCAAGACTTCAATCGCATTGTTTCTATACTACGTTCTGTTGAGATTGGGAGTTGAGATTTCGTGAACCCCGCGTGGGATCGAACCAGCACCGTGCTTGTGATGGACAGGATCACTACTACAGCGTTGCTTTCCTCTCTGTTTTATCAAAAACTGCTATGTATCTTTGGTAGTTTTATATTTCTTATTATATAGAAATATATAAATTTTTTATCAGTTCTGAACCCTACACCTCGCTTAAAATGTTTTGTAGAGCCAAAATTCCTTTTGAGGTCTTCGGATCTGCTTGTAGATCTGACTGGACTTTGTAAACTTTGTTTTCATATCACATACGCAGTTTAATACTGGTTGTGGCGCTGCTCCCTGGAATCCTGAGATAGCCCTCCCATAGCATTCCTAAGTTTTATTGCTGGCGAACGTCTACTTTTATAGATTGCAAAAAACATTACCCAATCTGACGTGGTTTTTTTTGCCATTATTGGAAAGATAGCCGCGTTAGTTGGCCATAGGTGAGGTCGAACTAGTAACCATGCATCTATTGTTCGGCGCCTCTATTCACTGCGATTTCCAAACTCAATTTGACAGGTTCACATACAAGGAATTCAATGCATTGTCCTGAAGAGATCGTTTCACACTCGCAAAACTTTCATTATTCGTGTGTGCCAGTGTTTTTCTGTTTTTCTCGTGTTGGGTGACAGCAGCAGTGTGCTGTGTGTTCAGTGGCATCGATGTGAGCTTCCTAAACTCTATTTGACAAAACTCGTATGTTTTTGTTTTCACAAAAAAAGAAATTAGTTCAGTCCCTAGATATTTGCCTTTGATTTTCTAGAAGAATTGCGGTGAGCATCATTAAAATTTGAGTGGCTGCTTTCTATTTTTTTTTTATAACACAGCCCATCCATAAGATATCCATCTGACGTTTTCTTGATTTCGGAAGTGGAAAACTTGGCTGCGAGAGGAAACCAGGCTTCGTTGACAGGTTTTTTGTCTCAGGCATTTCTCCAGTAAAAACCGAAATGATCACTCTTCCCATCAAAAATGGCTCGCAACTTTCTTTGGTAACCATATGAGAGCACTCTAATACGGCTATAAAACAATTCTAGAACAGCTTGTAGCAGAATTTGAACTCTTACCAAACTCCAACGCCAATCTGAATATCTCTGCGGGTGTCAGCTGCAAGCAATAAAACGATAGGAATGTAAGAAATGCTGGAAGGCGAACAATGTATGAAGTATCGCTGTATAAATATAAAACTAGTGGCCGCGTTTTATATTACATTCTATATGACCGTTAGTTTACTACTTTAAAAAGGTGCAGAAGACCTGAATGTGAGCTACTCTGAATGTCAATAATTTAATTTTCAGCAAATTACCGAGATTCTTTCTGGAGGTGCAGTCTATTGACGACAGGCTCAGTGTACCTAACGCGAGAAGAACATTAGCGCTTTTAACCAGTGAAAGCCTGATAATTCCACAACATCACTGGCAAACCATTAAGCATCCATTAGGGCATCTTTCCATTTTTCTTGCTGTGTGGAGGGTATCGGTCCTTCTGTGATCTACTCAACTACTTTTCGAAAGGTCGATAACTGTCATAGAGAATCTCGTTCGACAGCTGCCGTTTTCTTCGCACTCGTCTCACCGCTGTTGTTCTGGTTCTTTTGAATCGGTTGCTTAATGACAGAAAGACGCCCACATAGTTGTTGACAGTTCAACCATTGAATCGTTCAATTTGAACTCTTCACTAGAATTTTTCCAGAAACCATTATGGAGAGTTCGTCCGTCAATCGTACTTCTCTCATATGTTATTGATGTTTTGCACTATTTATGCTGCACGACAGTCTAGTTGGACGTTCACTGCATAGCTTACAGAAAACAACTCGTTCTTCATGTTTAGTTATCAGTTGAAAGTTGTGAAGTGGAACCCCGTAAGAGTGGGAAAAAGCCCTCCCATGATTTGTTCACATTGCAAACGGATTTCTACGTTAGAAAAAAAACTATGTCGAAACGTCATTGGCTTATTCTAAGCGCTTTATTTAGCCGACTAGAAGTAAAATCTTTGAGTGTCGAGATTATTCAAACATTCTGAAATATTGGTAGAACCTGATCTTGCAAGAATACTGTCAAAGCCAATGAAAGTAAATGCTGCCATCGTTAGTGGATTGGCAATTATGTAGTTTTATTTAGAAATTTGCGGAGTTCTATAACATAACGTCTGAAGGACTCGTGATCTGGGTGATTTTGGTGACAAGCAAGCGATCTTCGGGGAAACAGTATATGAAGATGTCTGCAGAAATCCTTTACGAGGTATGGGAAATATTTATCGATCTCTGCGAGCTCTATAACGATATTTTTCCGCAAAAATATTGGATTTCAAATATTAGTTGACTAGTGCGTGACATCAAATTGAGAAGAATTGTTGAAGATTGAACGGCTCGATGAATTCGTCACTAACACTTCTACAACATTTGATGGTGAACGAATTCATTTCAAGGACGTAAAAAGTACTGAAATCAATGATGTATTCCATTGGTACAAGGTAAGGAACCAAATAATTATAGTAATATTAAAAGCGATAACAGTGGTGCTTTCTAACTTTCTGCATTCTCCATCCTGTAAAACAGTGCGAAATAAATGAACTTGGAAACTGAAAACTAGCTGAGAGAATAGTAGAGTAAAGGCCTCCATGATGCAGCCTGTAATGCGCGAGCCCTGAGATAGGAAAGCCGTGGTTCGTTCTGGCTTGAGATCCACGTTCTGCGAATATCTCAGCATCGTTTTGGTTGCAATTCATATAGTACCCTGCTGTGAAAAACAACAGCAGACAAAAAATGAAAGGTTAACATTGTGATTTCGACTACAGCCTCAGCATAATTGGGTTCAGTGACATTTTGTGCTCTCCAGATCAATGCCACTGACGGGTGATTGCCGACAGCAACGTTAGGCAAAAAACTAGCTGAGAGAATCACAAACCAAGGGCCTCCGTGGCGCATTGTGCAACGCGCAAGCACCCAGAAAGGAAAATCGTGGTTCGATCTGACCCAGGATATAAGTTCTGCGAATATCTTAGCATCGTTGTGGTTGTGATTCACATCATGCCTCGTCGTGTGAAATTATAGTAGACAGGAAATAGAAAGTTAGCAATATGAATTTGGTATGGGTAGTTCGTGCGATAGTGTGCCTCTCGTCCTCTGACATACCGCGCGAAACTTTTGCAGGTTCCGCAGCGCATGATCTCAAAGTTGTGTAAGCAAACCATTGTACAAATAATGTTAGCGCATTGATTTTGACGTATGCCTGCAAGTGCAGCTGCCTGGCGTAAACGCTAATGTAGACGTATGGGCTGTCAAAATTACTTATGGAACCTAATTCTGATCTCCTTTGATTACCAAGCCAACGCGAGAATGATAATCCACGAAAGTGCTGATTACTAAAGCTGAAATTAAATGACGGTCGCTTTGAAAAGTATTGAATTCTGATACATTCTATGAATGTTTTTTCTTGGTCTGAACCTATCACAATAGGCCAATTTTTCGAAGCAGTTAACTTTTAGAGGTGATCATTAAATGTAGGGTTGCATTTCGGCAAAGTAAGGCACATAAAAGCACAACCATAGCATGAAGGCGTCTAAATTGTATTGTATCGTACCTAGTGGCTGTTATACATACAAGTATAGGCTATGCCCGTAAATAAGATGTCACTGGAACACTGTTATGCCTTTTTAGATAAACAAATATTGTTGCGTTTTCTTATAAATAACAGCAATTTTTTAGATGGTTTTCTCACATAAATTCGCTCATAACAGTTTCCAATTATTTCAAAACCGCTATTACAGGGGACTTTTTATCATAGTACTTATGCTGTGTGCAGTAAGAGTTTACTTTTACTGACTCAGCCTACTGCTATCCGGTAATGAAAACTCAAGGACTCCACTTTGAGGCCTTCGAGGACCCTCATTCACTAGGTGATAGCCTGAACTGGGTGATTGCAAGTAGAAAGCAGCACTGCAGCGGCATGCAGCTGCATCATTTCAGTTCGAAGTCTCTGAAATCTAAATATTATTGTCATTTAAAATCGAAATGTGTTCAGTGGTATAAAACTTGTCAGGCAGAAATAATATCTTTGGAATATTTAATCATAAATATTTCACATCATACCCTGCCACGAAAAAGATTAAGTAGCAAGTAAAAAGTGACTACAATGTGATTTATACCACACCTTCATTTTAACTGGGTTCAGTGCTGATTCGTGCTCCCCAGATAAATCCCGTTGATGGGTAACTGCCGATGGCGCTTATAGGTTAGAGTGAGGCTGAAAGAAAAACGCAATAAAGAACTCGCATAGTGTGGTGATGAATGGGTAAGCCCCCGGAAAGCGTGATTGCGAGTTCGATCCCCTCCGCAAATACCTGAGGTTCGGAGTTCTGCAAATATCTCAGCATGGTTGTAGTTATATTTCACGTCATGCCTTGCCATGAAAAAGAGCAGTATTCAAAAAGTGACTGCATTATGAAACCTTTTTTATTCGCTTAAACCATTTTACTCCCTCTTCGCCACATTTTCCACTAAAACCACCAGCAAATCCTTGAATAGACACTATTCGTGGTTGGGATACTTGCCAGATTGGACAACAATCTGAAATTTTATCACAAATTTCTATCTTTCTGTAGTCCTTTCTATAATGGTTTGCAGCTGATCCGCTGCGAAGGGGTCTTTTTGGCGACGATTCATAGTAACAGGTCGTTTCATTCATCGTTTTACGAACATATACATCCGTCTTAGAGGTCAAGATCAAAAACCTTTGCTGAACGAAAGAACTACGTCAGTGTTCTAAAAGAGCCTTTGCATTTTCGACAAGATAACGATTTCTGTACTGGACACCACTTTCTACGACATTGAACGGTCAATGAAAGGCGGTGAATGTTGGATTACGGAGAGGGCTGTTCACCATGATTTGAAACAACTGATCTGCAGCCATTCATAGAAGCTTCTTCACACCCGAGGCAACGTTGAATATCAGATTAAAGAGCAGAATGGTTAAGTAGTCACCAATGGTGAATCCCACTGTTCTCATGTTCGATTCCTCCTGGGATTAAAAATGTGGATTTTGTTAGCCAGAACTGCAGACATATGAGCGTGACTTGAGGAGAAGGACACAAATGTTGATGACATGGACAACAGTCGTAAGGGGCACGAAACGAATAAAAACTTCTTTGCGTTTCGTGTCTTCGCACTGCAATGCCTTTTCGCTACTTGTGAATAGGTCACGTGGTTTCGCCAGTAAATAGTAGTTTCGAAAGCTCTACATGACGTGTATTGCCCATGTTTTCAATACAGCTGATACGTTTTTGCTAAGGCTGGGAGATAGAGACTTGCTCAATGTACAGCTCATGCTGAATGAAGAGCACATGTAAATTGAATTCTTCTTTTATATAGAAGCAATTTGTCTCAAGCAGCTGCTTCCAAAACCGTCATTCTCATTTAGGGTGGCTTCTTGTGTTGTAGATTTCTTTATTCAATAGATGAAATTGACGAAATGCCATCATGGAATGAACTGCATTTCAGTACGCCTACAGTTTGTCGGAGTACCTCTCCGATATCCACCTTAATTTTCCAGTTAGCGAGACGATGGGTCACAAATTCTTCATCGGTAACCATTTCTTTGGAGTTAACCTAGACAAAGGATCGCAGGTTTGTTTCGTTTTTTAAAGGCTATCTGATATATTAGTGGAAGTAGTTAAATCCATAGAAATTCAGTTAATTTAATACAATGTGTACATGTGCCTTAATATTTTGTAGAACCTAATAGACGAGAAATTTTAGAGCGGCCCTATTGAAAGCATGGAGTACGTGACACTGTGGTACATGAATCAAGTAGAAAATATTTCGCAGAGAAGGAAGCTGCAGGCAATCCAGATGGAACTATTCGAAAGAAGCCGTCTTGACAACTTCAGTGATTTGATAAGCTTCGGTATTTATGGAGATCAGGTGAATTTAGTACGGGTTTTGCCTCGCTTACTCGAGTCGAAAAGCTCGAGTCGCTTTTGAATAACTGAAGAGAGAGATAAGTTGCTCCCAATAAATAAGAGGCACCAGTCAGTTCTTTAAAAATGTGCATTCAGTTCTACTCGTAGCATGGCAGTGATTCTACTAGTGGCTAGACGTATCCATTATCATTAAACGTATCATTACGTATATTTGTATGCCTACTTTGCACCCACAATGAATTATCGAGAACTACCGGTGTATACCGACGTACCGACCAAACAGACCCAGAAGAGATCGGGACATGGTTTGTTCAAGAAGTGGGTTGGCAAGAAAGACCACATATCTTTTGCAATATACCGCCAAACTCGTGGACAAGCTTTTTGTTTTTCGCACAAAATGCACATCGTTGACATTTCGTTAAGACTGTAGTGCATGATTTCACTGGACTATCAAAATATGGGAGGATTTGGCGATTCATAGTTCAAAGCACTAAGGAATCACATAAAACGGGTAAAATGAACTTGATGTGACCATCTAAGCGTCTTGTTAGTTTACTTAACAAAAACGTTCTATTGATAAGTCAAATTTAGATAGCTAGCAAAGAGATGCTCCGAGGAACACAGGGCACCGTGAAGTTCTTCATATTGGGAGTTGTCCTGATGGTTGTGTTCATGTCATTTACTTTCAATCACATTGCTTTTGGCTCGAAGGTAAGATTATCCTAAATTTGACATTAATGGAGAGCGACAACTGGACGTGTTTGGACCACATATTCAGAGTGGAGAAAGGAAATCTAAACAAGGAACTTTTAATCGGGTAACCACAAGATTGTGATTGCCTATATATTTTTCAAATCAGTAATGGATAACTGAAAGTGCTGTTGTCACGCTGCACTCGTTGCCTGAGGTTCTTCGTAAACCCTTCCTCTTCTAACTTTTTACTTACGCTTCCACAAGCTATGTCTAGAGAGAATTTGTAATTTGACGACGACGTTTCAGCAGATTCTCATCATTGGTGCTATCGGCGAAACTACAAAAAACTCTTATTTGGCTAAAATTTCGACGTATTCGTCTTTATCAGAGCCGATGATCCGAGTCCATGGTCCACAGCTGTTTTTCTTCTCGATATGTCGTCATCGTAATCGCACCGAGACGGATATTCTCGTCAGTGGAACACCACACGAATGAGGCATGCTCACCTGGCAGTGCTCTTTCATGCAGGGCGGCTGTTGTTGACATGACTATCCTTAAATAACAAAGTTGTTTTTCAACGGATAATTCATACTGCAGCAGTCGGCATTATGTTAGCTAGCAAATATATACATATGTATGTATGTATATATGTGCTTTATATACATATATGCATATGTTCTTACGAACTGCCCTTGTTTATTTGACGCGAGGTTGGTATAGATGTTTTTACTGTTATTTCGGCGAGTTCGCCTTAGACAGAGTCCAGTAGTATGATATGTTAAATTAACCACATAATTTACTGAAATCTATTGTATTAGTAAGGATCCAGCATGTAAATAAACGCCAATTTTCCAAAAAATACCCACCACACTGCAAGACCACCCTAGTGTTGTGTGCGGGAGATGATGAGTAGGACTCACTCATGGGAACGTTTATCAAAAAACCATTCTAATATAAGATGTTCTGTCACGTGTGACAGTGAGGCATTTATCTTTTCGGCTCATCTTTGGATTTTAGAAAATTTTCCAAAACGCCTCAAGACTCTTTCCCGTTGATGTATTAGATTCCTGCTCTAGGATCCGAACAATCACTTTAAAATCGTCACCATTGTGCTTTTGTGTCCTATGTGTGCCTAGAAAAGTCTTATTTTTTTATTGTTTTACATGACACGTCTTCACGTCTAGTGTGCGAATAGTAGCACTTCTGACATTCGATTCGTTTCCTCGTATCCACTGTCCACGAAGACCTTCCAACTTAAGTGCAATTTCAGTTGCTGCTGCTACTTGAGGAATTTTATTCATTGTTGGATGTCGTAGAATGCTGGTTGAGCAATTCTTCCTGGAGTCCTGAAATAGCCGAGCCGGAGCGTTCCCAATTGGATTTCAGAAAGTGATTTTTTCCCAGACAAGTCCGGTGCCAATTTCCTGACCCTTGAGGGATGAGAGTCTTAGTTGGCCCTGAGCTGAACCGAACTAGCGTCATATTAGTGATGACAGACGTCGCTACCACTGTGTTATCCGCCTTCTGCTTAGAAGAGTACTTTGTCGAATTTTACGTTTCCCATCTAGGTGTCCTTTCCGCTGACACAACGTGGTCTATCCTTTTCCCTAATGTATTCTTCACCGCAGTTTTAAATGAGATAAAGTGTATTGTACATAAGCTAATGTAATCCCCGTCTCTCCTGTTGGGACAGACCACACAATCGTGAAAATTTTTTTTTCAAGAGGAAGTTTGCTGAGCTGCACAAACGATAATAGAGGCGATTGCGAACTAATTGATGATGCAAGTTATCGGTTGAGAGGTTAATAACCGTCACACAACTTTCAAGGCTACTTTTTCTGAGGCGCCTCTTAATGTCGCAACTTATTTCATTTGATCTGAACGGTAAGTTGAAAGGGATCTTCTTTAGGCTTGGAACATATTTTGGGTTATAACCCTATATTTTGATCAGACCCGAGTCGCAACCATTGAAAACGGCTATTTTTTGTGCCAAGTTTTGCAATTACTTCCCTTCCTCTTCTTCTGTGCACACATTTTTAACTGTTCGATAAATGCTTTTGATGAGTGGTTTTTTAATGCTTAATGTGTGAAGGATGAAAGAGTAGATAAAGGAGAGGGCACTGATATTCCTACTGTTTAGTTTTCCTACCTTTTCTTACGTAGCCGCTTTATGAAGGCTTTATTTGGATGTTTAAGAACAGAACCCATTTATCGGTTAGTAAATTTTATTTACTCCGACTGTCTATTTAACAATTCAAATCCTCGTCTATCTGTTCTTCAGTGGAGCAGACGGTGCAGCAGTCGTTTACGTATCGACGATTGAGTAAGAATTGGCTATGGAGAACTGGAGCTTCCACCTTAGACATGAAAGCGATGGCAAGGCTTGGTGCTAATCGCTGTTTCCTGACCAACCCTACAGTTTGCAAAATATCTCCCAGACCACCTAAAGATTATTAGTTGTTGAATTGACAAGCCATGCAGCACATTTGTTTTCTTTTCGCTTTCAACGAGCAGTTCGAGAATGGCTTGCACTGCGGAGTCGTTCGATATATTAGTACAAAGTGAGGTAATGTGGAATAACTCCACTAAATATGTGCTGTTTCGTTGCCCACACCGGAGGTGGTCTAAAAATACTTCAGCATTACGCAGATGAGTTGGCATGAATTGCAGCAAATGGGTCAGGATAAGAGTTAGGAACCATGTCATTTTATCTGTCGGCCCGCCATACAACTGATGAAAGCTTGGGTAAAGGTATTGGTAGTAATGCCGCTCTTTTTATTTCGCTATTTAACCTCAGTAATGGATAACTGAAAGTGCTGTTGTCACGCTGCACTCGTTGCCTGAGGTTCTTCGTAAACCCTTCCTCTTCTAACTTTTTACTTACGCTTCCACAAGCTATGTCTAGAGAGAATTTGTAATTTGACGACGACGTTTCAGCAGATTCTCATCATTGGTGCTATCGGCGTTCCCGCCACAGCCGTAGCTACGTGTTTTGCGATTCTTGGTTGGATTAAGTTCCCCTTCAACTCAATTATGTGCATTACACCATTTCTCGTCATGGGTATCGGTTAGTATTTTTGCAAAAAGTAACAAAAGCCGTTAAACACTTGTGATCTATAGTGAAATTTCCTAGAAGTTGGGATAATTTTGTCATCCGCCTATTTTGATTCGCAACATTGCATCGGATACCTCAAATACGGGTAATTAAAACATTATACAGATACCTCAAAAGAACGACTTTCCATAGATCTCAAAATCACTAATTAATACAACTGTCCATATATATATATATATATAACAATCACTTTAAAATCGTCACCATTGTGCTTTTGTGTCCTATGTGTGCCTAGAAAAGTCTTATTTTTTTATTGTTTTACATGACACGTCTTCACGTCTAGTGTGCGAATAGTAGCACTTCTGACATTCGATTCGTTTCCTCGTATCCACTGTCCACGAAGACCTTCCAACTTAAGTGCAATTTCAGTTGCTGCTGCTACTTGAGGAATTTTATTCATTGTTGGATGTCGTAGAATGCTGGTTGAGCAATTCTTCCTGGAGTCCTGAAATAGCCGAGCCGGAGCGTTCCCAATTGGATTTCAGAAAGTGATTTTTTCCCAGACAAGTCCGGTGCCAATTTCCTGACCCTTGAGGGATGAGAGTCTTAGTTGGCCCTGAGCTGAACCGAACTAGCGTCATATTAGTGATGACAGACGTCGCTACCACTGTGTTATCCGCCTTCTGCTTAGAAGAGTACTTTGTCGAATTTTACGTTTCCCATCTAGGTGTCCTTTCCGCTGACACAACGTGGTCTATCCTTTTCCCTAATGTATTCTTCACCGCAGTTTTAAATGAGATAAAGTGTATTGTACATAAGCTAATGTAATCCCCGTCTCTCCTGTTGGGACAGACCACACAATCGTGAAAATTTTTTTTTCAAGAGGAAGTTTGCTGAGCTGCACAAACGATAATAGAGGCGATTGCGAACTAATTGATGATGCAAGTTATCGGTTGAGAGGTTAATAACCGTCACACAACTTTCAAGGCTACTTTTTCTGAGGCGCCTCTTAATGTCGCAACTTATTTCATTTGATCTGAACGGTAAGTTGAAAGGGATCTTCTTTAGGCTTGGAACATATTTTGGGTTATAACCCTATATTTTGATCAGACCCGAGTCGCAACCATTGAAAACGGCTATTTTTTGTGCCAAGTTTTGCAATTACTTCCCTTCCTCTTCTTCTGTGCACACATTTTTAACTGTTCGATAAATGCTTTTGATGAGTGGTTTTTTAATGCTTAATGTGTGAAGGATGAAAGAGTAGATAAAGGAGAGGGCACTGATATTCCTACTGTTTAGTTTTCCTACCTTTTCTTACGTAGCCGCTTTATGAAGGCTTTATTTGGATGTTTAAGAACAGAACCCATTTATCGGTTAGTAAATTTTATTTACTCCGACTGTCTATTTAACAATTCAAATCCTCGTCTATCTGTTCTTCAGTGGAGCAGACGGTGCAGCAGTCGTTTACGTATCGACGATTGAGTAAGAATTGGCTATGGAGAACTGGAGCTTCCACCTTAGACATGAAAGCGATGGCAAGGCTTGGTGCTAATCGCTGTTTCCTGACCAACCCTACAGTTTGCAAAATATCTCCCAGACCACCTAAAGATTATTAGTTGTTGAATTGACAAGCCATGCAGCACATTTGTTTTCTTTTCGCTTTCAACGAGCAGTTCGAGAATGGCTTGCACTGCGGAGTCGTTCGATATATTAGTACAAAGTGAGGTAATGTGGAATAACTCCACTAAATATGTGCTGTTTCGTTGCCCACACCGGAGGTGGTCTAAAAATACTTCAGCATTACGCAGATGAGTTGGCATGAATTGCAGCAAATGGGTCAGGATAAGAGTTAGGAACCATGTCATTTTATCTGTCGGCCCGCCATACAACTGATGAAAGCTTGGGTAAAGGTATTGGTAGTAATGCCGCTCTTTTTATTTCGCTATTTAACCTTTCTAGTCCTGCCGAAATAGATCGACTAGGTGAAAAACTCGGACCCAATTCTAACAGTGAACACGCACTTTCCGGAAGCGCGATTCCTCTTAACACAGAAACTCTAAATGGTTTTGGTGCGCATTCTAGGTCGTAGTTATTACTACAAACGAGGCCAACTTTGGCTTTATGCTTTGACTTTCGTGGGGGTGAGATTTTAGATTTCACCGAATTATGTGGCTATTTTACATATAATACGTCTAGGCTCTGAAAAAAGCGATGTCTCCGATCAGGCATCGAACCCAACAACAGCAACAACAAACATCTGGCTATTTTACGCATAATGTGTGCAGGCTCTGAGAAAGACAATGTAGCTGATCAGCCATCGAACAACAGCAGCAACAACAACAACAAAAGTTACAACATTAAGGACATCCATACGAACTTCGCGTCAAAAAAAGGCATTTCGGAAGAACATATACGTATATATACATACATATACATACACGTATATATGTATGTACATATAATATTAATGCAACAACCACTCAATAAAATTCAAAAATACTGCTTAGTTTAGCACAGCAAAATATACGGTGAATTGCTTCAATGGACAGAAGTAGTACATGCAAGGGATTGCATTAGTAATAACGTAGAGGCAGGTACAATATGTTTGTGGGAGAGTGCTAGTACACAATTAAGGTTCTATACGAATAGAACAGAACAGTCAAAGCCTGCCTTACGATATAAAAAATAAAGGCGGTGTACGTTGCCAACAATATCTGAGGGAATGGAGTCACCGTAGTTATGTTTCAAATCGTGGGACAAGGTAGCCAGCTAGAACCATCAGGCAATCCTACATTGTTCGGTGGGATGGATTGCCCTGGATGTAAAGCAAGCATGCGAGTCTTCTGTTAAGTTATTTGAAATAAATTAGATAGACAAGAGTAAATTCCATCATGACAGACAAATACTCAATATAAGACATACCAGAGTATATGACTACATAGAGAAATCAATAAAATCCAATATCAGACGTAAAGTCGCGTGTGGCGTACTGATCGGAGGCGTCCTCCAATACACATAGGATCGATCCCCGCTCCCGTGGCTCACCAAGCCTTCCATCCATTCCTCCATCTCTGCGGAGTCGGCAAAGTGTTACCAGACTTGCCTGGGAGAATAGTAGCACTGGCTCGATACATCGATAGGTCACCGTGAGTCATTGTAAAGGCCAGATATGCATTCAGTCGCCTCCAGCGATGCATAGTGAAGCCGAATAAATGATGCATCACTCAGGAATTGATCAACTAGAGCTAGAGATTAGAGATTTTACATTTTTATCATGGTTAATTAGAATTTAACGCACACTTTTAAACTTATGAAGTCGCGATGTTTGCGTGTGTTTAGGTGTCGACGATGCATTTCTTCTGCTTCATTCTTGGCGTCGTCACGGTCATCTTGACACCAAGGAGAGGATGCGTGCTGCTGTACACGAAATAGGGCCGTCAATGGCCATCACGTCGGCCACGAATACACTAGCGTTCGGAATTGGAATTGCGTCATCGACACCTCTGGTAGGATAAGAACCATTCGTATAAATCTCAGCAAATTGGAGAGAAGCAGCTAAAATCGTTGCTATCACGTATATACATTCAGTTGATCGTTTCTAACCCCAATATATAAACTTGTATAAAGCAGTGTTTTTTTCGACATTTTGGCAATTAGAACGTCAAGTTGTCGAAAACAAGCCGATCCGGATACGTAATACGTTTGAACGACATCTGACTGATAAGACTGATAAAGGATAAAGGATAAAGCTCTCGGCGTTGATCAATCCCTGAGGGATGCGCCATGCATTCGACTTCATTAAGCATCGTTGGAGGTGATTGAATGCATATCTGGCCTTTACAATGACTCGCGGTGGCCGGCCGATGTATCGAGCCAGTGCTGCTATCCTCCCAGACAAGTCTGGTACCAATTTGCCGACCCCGGAGGGATGGAAGGCTTGGTGAGCCATGGGCGCATTTTCACGTGCGCGCCGCAGTGGCGCCTCCAACCACTGCGCCACACGCGCCCTGAGAAGACTGATACCGACTGAATTCGTCGGTATGTCAAGCAAGCAGCGGAAAGCCATCGATACTATAGTCAGAGTTGCCCAAAAACATACTAGAGGAAAGATATGATGCTCTACGAGTTTCTCGAGCGAGCAGAACCCACTGGGCTATTCTTGCACGAGGTAGGAAGAATTAGAAAGTTTAGTGGTGCCCTCTCAAGTTACTCGGCAGCAAACGGGGTGACAGGTGATACTGATGCCTTTACAAGGTTTCTCTGAAAATGGAGACGCAGTCAAGTTTAAAGGACACATTCAATGTTAAAGCTCGGTGCGAGGACCTGAAACGTCTAGTTAGGACCAAAGAATAAGGCAACAGGCGATGGAATATCTAAAATAGCTATTGCTGGAGTGTTAGATGCATTTGCTCTTGACGTGCGTGAAAATTTTAAACCCATAAATGATTCATCAAGAACACTTGTGAGATGGTGGTTTACAGCTTCAGATGTTGAAAAGCTGAATAGTTGGGGATGTTTTATGTCAGATTTGCAGATGAGTGCATTCTGCCTGTGCACGTGCATTGCGATTTGCTTGGATTTCGTCTTCGAGTTTCTTATCTTTTGCCCATTGCTTGCTTTGTTCTACAGAGAACGAGAAAATAAAACTGTAAATCATCTTGCGTAAGTCAGTTTCACAATTCCGTTTTATGCATGGCGTCTAATCATTGCCTCATTTCTGGGATTTTTAGGTGGTTCTCGTGGGATGCCTATGTCAACGTGCTGTTCTCGCCATTCGGACGTCTTTTCGTAGTCGTGTTCACGTTTTTCATTTATATTTGTGCAGTTCTTGGGGTCAAAGAGATGAAGCCAGCGTTCGACCCATCAAAGACTTTTCCAAGAGATTCCGATCTTCTTCCTTTCCTGCAAAATTTCCAGAAAATACAACAGGAAGTTTGTTATTTTTAGCAAAGTATGTGTAGTGACTAGTTGTTAAAGCCATGTTAAAGCCATTACAGTATACTCCTATCAACTTCATCAGTCTTATGCCCGACTTATCAAATTCTCATGATGTTACGGTCTTTTTCGAGATGATACATCGGCTTGAGAATAGTGAGGGTTGTTATGGTCCCGAGAGAACTCAGCTTATGCTCCGCAATTTTATTGAGGTACTGAGTTCTCGCGCTTTATTTTTCACTGTTCTTGTTCAGCTTCTTTTTTCAGTGGGAAAACACTCATAACAACTCACAGTCGTACGAAGACCTGCCGAAATATCTTGAAGAACGCAAAGTGAAGGACAGAGTCGTCATCCAGTATAATGCGAACAATTAAGTTTATCAAATGTTTGTGTCCCTCCTTATAAGATTTTCCGCTGACTTCTTTTAGTGAGACGGTGGAAAATGTTCGAGCAAACTTCGTCATTATCTGCCGAGGTACTCATGAGTTTACTTTTTATTAAAATATCTATCTATTATGGTAAATTTCAGCAGAAATAAACCAAAAATTCGTTCGTTTGGGATATCAACGTTTTAAAACTGTACACTTTTTCGTTGGAAATGAAGGGCGAGATAGAGGGACCTTACGGAGTGGGGGTGTGGGATTTTCTCTGTGTATCTCGAGGAACCACAGTTTCGTAGTCAATGTAAGTGGCTATTTGCTGTCCCATTTTCCGATATTCTTCCTCCTCCTCTTTTCCTGTGCACACGCTGGTGGCTATTCATGACATGCTTCTCATGAACGTTTTTTGTATGTGAGGAGTGATAGGAAAGGTAATGAACTACTATGTTTTTACTATCTGACTTTCGATACCATTTTGTTACCTAGCCGTTTTCGGATAGGTTAATTTGGACGTTCAGAAATGGAAGCCTGTTCCTTCTCGGTTTGTGTCGGATGAATGTTAAGTACTCTGACTGCTCGTTCAATAACTCAAAACATTTGTCCATCTACTCTTCTGTGCACCAGGTGACAAAGCAAGCGGTCTTTTGATTCCCTTGATTGCAAATCGTGAACGATGGGTCTAGTAAAGGACCGATAACGTTCTGCGCCGCGTGGATTAACAAAACACTTGCCGAAACCAAATTTCCATGATAACAACATATCCACGCTTGTATGATGGAATCGTCAACTGATGCCTTGTGAATCTGGTCCATAAGAATTCCACGACCCCAGCGTCTTGAAGGATGCTGTGGATAAATCTGCCTGCTCCTGGCGAGGATGTACAGGTTCTAATGGTTTTTATCTTGTTTAATAAAAATTAGCTAGGGAAATAAGTGCTACTTAAGGTTCAAGATCGAAGTCCTTTTTGAAGTAACCCTACGTTATTAGCCAATGCCTGAAGCGGTTATTCTATTTCACCCGTATTCACGTCTACTGTGCCGACTCCAGCACTTCTCACATTCAATTCGTTACCTCGCATCTATCATCCACGAAAATCTTTCAACTTTACATATGGTTTCGGTTGCTGCTTGAGGATTTTCATTTCATCTCGAATGTCGAAGAATGCTTGACGAGCAATTCTCTCTGGAGTCCTGGGATAGCCGCACTCCAGCGTTCCCAAATGGATTGCAGAGAGCCATTTTTTCCTTACAACTCCGATACCAATTTTCCGTTCCCTTGGAGACTAAGGGCTTGGTTGACACGAAGCGTAGTCGAACTCGCACCATGCTCGTAACGAAGGGCATCACTACCACTGTGCTATCCGCTCCCTATACGCCAATCGGTTAGGCACAGACAAGCACAAACTGTTGAATTTAAGGTGATTTGGATTGGACTCGAAGAGCTATGAAAATCGACTCCATGAGAAAAATAATCGACGACTATGCGAATTTCAAACCGAGCCTCTTTGATTACGATAGCACTATATACGATCTCATCATCACCGTGAAGGTAAGCCTTTTTATTTGAATTTCATCGAATCCTTTACGATATTTATCGTCTTTAATCCAGTCAATCACTCACTCCGTTGAAAACCAGAAAATTCATACATCTTTACTGCGCACCAAATATGTTCATCTCACTTAAGATTTGCTATAAACACCACATTTCATTGTGACGCTGTTATTATTAAGCTTTTTGTGATAACCGAGCCACGGCTCTATGGCTTTCAACTCGGCGTCTTCTGCTGTGGGTGTTGAACAAAGTTGCTGTAAGCTGGTGTTCACCGCCTCCCATGTGCCTTACCGTCACTCGCTTGATTGCAGGCTTTTGCTCGAATCGGCGTACTCCTATAAAACATGGTTACTTAAAACGGCTGATTACTTAAAACCACATGCCTGGGATGGTTTAAGGTCGCTTCCCACACCTTTGCGCCACTACCCTATTATCCCCCCACCCCCCAATTATGATGTGCCAAGTGACTTCGCGCCCAGCTGTGACAAGATCTCCACATATAGAGAAAACATCTGCCAAAATCAAAATATTATGTATATCAAAGAATGTATCAAAATAGCAGCTTATTCATGAATAAAAGATAAAAATAACACTTCATATTTGCTCAACAAGAATACGAAAAATATTATGAATTTAACATTGCTGTTATTAAATGCCAAGTGGCCATAGATTTGTTGCATTCTTTTTCCCTTTTATTATAACATATTCACTTGACTTCCCAATACAAACATTTCAGGATGAAGTTAAGAGCCACTTTTTCTTTCCTGAACAGTTTACAAACAATTGATTTTCTACTCGTGCCTCCACAATTTCGAGACTTCATGATAATTGCTTTTTTGAGTGGTAATTCCAGCGGCAGATAGCACAGTGCTAGTGATGCCCGTAATCACGAACATGATACTGGTTCGGTTCCGCTTCGTGGCAACCAAATCTCTCATCCCTCCGGAGTCCGGAAATTGGTACCTGACTTGTCTGACAAAAAGTATTTTGTTACAATCCATTTGGAGACGCTCTAGAGCCGCTACCTCAGGTCTCCAGGGAAATTGTTCGAGTAGCATTATACGACATTTAAGGTGAAATTGAAATCCTCATACAGCAATCGAAGCCACATATAAAGGTGAAAGATCTTCGTGGATGATGGATGCGAGGAAACGAACTGAATGTAAGAAGTGCCGGGTTCAGCAAAGTAGACGTAAAGACTCGTCAAATAAAATAACTGTTCCCAGGATCGACTTTCTTTCCACTTCGGCATAGGAATATGAATGCGTCGTTTTCTTGTTCAGCAATCGCGAGGTTGTCATACAGCATACATTAACTTCTATAGAAAACAACGCAATGCAATACAACAGTAGCTGACGTTTCAGCAGTATCGCCTTCTTCAGAGCCTGGAATGGTATACTGATATACAATTTATTAGGCCAAACACTTCAATAACACTTACAGTAAGACGAAAAACTTCATGGCAATTACATGATCAACAGCTTCTCGAAAAACTTACCGCTTTATTACATGACTTCCAATGAGGAAGGTTAAAACAGCTGATTATAGTCGCATACGGTTGATGACTGCACCACCCCAGCGACGAAGGAGAGCAGCGCGCCAAACGATACACTTGGCCAAAGCAGTTTGTTCGTAACCGCCTCTATGACCGTCTATGTAAAACAACAAATTGTGTAATTTACCATTCCGGCAGGGACGGTGATTGCATGCGTTCAGGCACGATATACCTGATCTCTTGCAATGATTGTGGAGACGCGTATATTGGCGAAACGGGTATACCTTTGTGTATCCGTATAAAAGAACACCTAGATGGCAAACGAAAAGTAAGATAAAGTACCCCAGTAGGATATAGGATATAGGATACAAAAGCATCGCGGAGTCGATTCTGATGTGAAAGTCAATGTCCTCACACACGAGAGAAAAATACCAGCGCGAACACTTCTTGAAGCTTTTTGTATAAATGCCAAAAATCCCACAATGAATAGCAGGGAGGAATGCGTATAGATCACACGCGACCTGGGCCCGTATGTTCGCATCAATTTCTGATGTGGGGTGGTGCAGCCATCAACCACATACGACTATAATCAGCTGCTGTAATCTTCCTCAGTGGAAGTGACGTAAAAGAGGTGGGTTCTTCGAGAAGCTGTTGGGGCCATGTAATTGCCACAGAGTTCTTTGTCATTTTGTAAGTGTTATAGAAGCGTTTGGCCTAATAAATTGTACATCAGTATACCCTTCCAGGCTCTGAAGAAGGCGATACTGCCGAAACGTCAGCTACTGTTGTTTTGCGCTGTGTTTTCTATCAAAATAAAATAAATCCAGAACAAAGTGGGATCTGTGCCATATTTACAGATCAGGCAACTTGGTCTACCTATTCCGGGAGCCAGTACGCAAATCCATCATTATCTATTTCAGGAGGAAATGTTGAAGTCTGTGATGATTACTTTTTTCTGCATGACCGCCGCCTGCGCATTCATGATTCCCAGTCTTATTGGCGCTTCGATGGCTTCGCTCTCAATGCTGTCGATATCGTTTTGTACGTTTGTCTCAGCTTTCCATCACCACATTCCTCTCATTAAGTAATTCAGTCTAAAATCACAAACATCGCTATAGAATTATTCCGACTATTGCGTTTTCACAAACTGAATTGTTCAGCGTTGTTGGGATTCCTTTCGATTTGGGGCCAGGATTTGGACCCCGTCACGATGATCAATGTGCTTATGGCGATTGGATTCAGCGTCGACTTCAGGTTTGTTCTACTTCCATCGTGGGACCTCAGTTTCGTTACTTACTTGCGCTACCTGACTGTTCTTTTGGTTTCGAAGCGTTGCACTATCTTTTTTCTTAATGTTTAGTACTCTTTTTTACTTCACAGTAACAGCTCTCCTCACTTGTATAGCGGTACTCGCTTTTTTCTTTATTTTGTTGTCTGTCAACACTGAGCGCGCAAACAGGTCCAGTGACTAACCATTAGTTTCAAATTTTCCCAAGGTCTAACGTTGGCGTTGGTCTACAAGTTACTGCACTATGTAGACATGTTACGAACTCTTCTTTTTGAGCTGTCATGAGCTTGCTTAGACCTTCATTCATAGAGCCTTTTGGGGAAACTTCGCCTTTTTATGACACAACAAGCGAATGTGCTGTTATTGTGTGGCTTAATTCACTAAATAGTTCTACTTTTCGAATAAGGACCTTATGAATAAATGACATTTGTGGAGAAAGCTCCGCAAATGTCCACCGTTCCTCCGTCGCCCACTTTTTAGTGTATGCGATCGAACACACAATGCTCACTACGGTGCATATTACGTCTATAGATGAGGCATTTGCACTTTTCGCTCTCTTTTGAACGTTTAGAGCGTTAACAAGCTTTGACTAAAACTTCTTGACAATTCACTCAACTCATAAACAACAGTTTGCAAAGACACAAAGTTTTATAAGTCTTGGAGCTTTTCTAGTATTACTGAATACTTGAAAGTAGCAGTACGTTTTGCGTGGATAGCACAGTGGTAGTGTGGTCTGTCACCACGAGCCTGATCCTAGTTCGATCCCGCTCCGGGTCAATCAAACCTCTTATCCTTTGAAATTTGGTACCGGACTTGTCTTGGAAAACAATCACTCTCTGCAGTCGAACTGGCAGCGCTCTGGTCGGGCTATCTCAGGACTCTAGCGAGAATCGACTCGACCAGCATTCTACGACATTCAAGATGAAGTGGAAATCCTCAAGCAGCAACGGAACCACACGTAGAGTTGGAAGGTCTTCGTGGACGATGGATGCAAGGAAACGAACTGGATGCGAGGAGTGCTGGGATCCGCACAGCAGACGTGAACACGAATCAAATAAAATAAAATTTTAAAAAATAGTGGATTTTGCTTCATCATGCATCAGCAAAGTCCGGTGGCACTTATTTTTCGAGATTGTTGATTTCCAACATCAATTTCAGGTCTTCGAGAGCAACTGAGCAATTTTTGTCGATAAGCATATTCTGTTGTTCCCAATTACTTTGTGATCTACACGATAGATAAATAATGTGGATGAGGTTTGAGTAAAATATTATTTAGTGCACATATTTGTTACCACTACCATTTGGGTGTGAGGAAAGGAAGCTTCCTCAGTGGCAAAGAAGGAGTGTTGAAGGTCCTCCAAGTAGTTGGTAGACCGATGTTCGAGGTAGTATTATTTCACTTCACTTATATTCGAGTTTTTCGCAACTATGACTTGTGTTATACTTCATGATTTAGGCGTCTTTCTCTACTATTATCTGCATGACGCCATTGTTCTTCGTTCCAGTCTACATAATTGTCTCGTTTGCGAAGACAATCTGCATTGTGGCATCACTGGGCTTGCTGCACGGCCTTGTCATCATCCCAGTCTGCTTATTTTCACTCAGTAGGAATCAACAGCGGACGGTGAACAATGCTGTGCTGAATGAAGAGAAGGAGACGATGCTTCACGTGAATGAATCGGTCTCGTTTTGAAACTGGTGATTATAAGATCAACGTGCGGTGAAGTGTTCTTAAAAACTAATCAAAGAAATCAGTGGCTACAAGCCAATAGAGAAGTTCGGACGCGACTCTACGAACCAGTCAGTGCCCTCTACGGTCAAACTTAGCCAACTTTCGTTTTTCCAAAACTCATAGAATGCTTGTTGATTGCTTAAGCTATCTCTAGGCTTAACGTTTAAATTTTTTAACCTTTTTTAAATTTTTTAAATTTTTTTACTAAGCTATGTAATTTACGATTTTCAACCCATTGAGAGAATATGATTTAGCTCTATGTGAGTTGTAGACGAAGACGCCGAAATGCATTGAGTACAATGCATTTGACGCGCAAATAGTGGCCGCTTTTAAGTTAAACCAAAATATCGTCTTGAATTTTATTTTAAACGAAAATTGTCTAAGATAAAACCCCGGTTTTCTGGATTCCATGATATTTCTTTCATTTTTTGTTCTCGTGAGGGTTCACATTTCGAACACGTAAAGAAATTAGCAAGTCGGATTTCCTATAACGGGAAACAATGATGTTATCCATTCCATCGCTGATATTTGTGGCTCCCGCGGTTTTTTTTTTGAAATTTAGCAAATTCAGAATAACTGTTTTTAGCTGGGTTAATTTGAAAGCCTCTTCTATAAATCCATGATGTTCTTAACTTCTCAGATAACTTGGACATCAAGAAAATATCGAGAGTTGTCGAAGAACCAGTTTTGGACGTTTTATGCCAAACACGTGTATCTCACTTTATAATGAAATTTACTAGCGAATTTAAAGTTCTTTCTCAATAATAAACTGTTTTGCTAGAACTTATTTCCAGGCTTCTGTACTCCACAAGTCCTTTTTTCTTTCGATCGTTATCACCTTGGTTTCTATTGCTTGCCCACTCAGATAATTAACAAGCGGGGTTTTGTCCGGCAGAACAAGTGAGTGGTGTTGACAAATGTGACGTTGATATTTGCACCTGCCAAGTCCCCGTTAGAACTTCTTCTTAAAGTTTTTTATTTTTGCAGTTTTCAATTTAATTCGGTGTTTATAAAAGTTCCAGAAGTTCCGGAGTGCTTTAGTTAAAGAAAACCTACCCGCACCGCTGTCAATAAGTACGTGCAGCTAAACATCCAAGACATTCGATGATCATATCCTGCTCAGTTCACTTCGTTTACGGTCATTGCTTAGAACTGATTATAGTCTTCATATTACATTAATTTGGATAAAACGAGCCTTATTTTGATTTCAAATACTTAATGAAAAATAAACAGTGTGTTTTAACTTCTTGTTATACAGAAGAACTAACGTCTGCTTAAATTAAGACTGCAAACGCTATCATTTGGAAGGTTCTTGATTTGGTAACGCTACTGTTCTTCTTGAAAATTGCGCATGAATTTGTTGCGCTACTTTGCATTTGGACCATGTACTGCAATACGGGCGAACGTAACGCAACGGTAGAAGGCCCCTGCAATAAACATGGGACTGATCTCTACGCCCCAAGCAAATAGGTACCAGAGTTTTCTGCGATACCAGTACTGGCTCGACCTGCCGGTAGGCCACCGCCGATGATGCAAAGTCCAGCTTGCATTCAATCATCTCGAACGATACTTAATGAAGTCGAATGCATGGCGCCCTCCTTAGGGATAGATCTACGCCAAGGGCTTTACCCTTTTATCTCTTAGATCGCAATGTGGTGCCTTGGCAAACACCCTTGGTCGTTGGTTCGATCCGCAGCCCTAGGAATACTAAGTCCTCCATCTTTCAGGGGTGGAAAATCTGATACCAGAATTGCCTAAGAGTAAAGAAAGACCCTGAGTCTGTATATCAATAATCTATCTCAAGTCATTATTTAGGCACGTATTCACTCGTTTCTACGCGGTTGAATGAAGTTGAAGCATGGGCGATTCCTAAAGGATTTATCAATACCAAACTCTTCATCCTTTTTCCTCTGCCTTCCATGTCGATATCATACATATTCAGTAATGATGCCATAGATAGATTGACATTTTTATCGAGATCACTTTCTAGAGAGTCTGAAGTACAAATGATACGCATGGAGGTGTTATAAAGGAAATGTTCGAATGCAATATAAAATGGGCACCAGGTTAAGATCACACTAAAGTTCAACTGAGCTGCAAGATTACGTCCGATCTTGGATTAATGACCTAAAGAGATTAAAGGTGTCTAGGAAGAAATAAAACCATAAGCAGTAACATGAACAGTCGTGAAGTCGGAAGAGAGTAGAAACCGCAAAGCCAACGGATCCATCTTTCTGTATTTGAGGAATCCTGGCAGTAGAAATGTTATAAATCGCAAAAAACACGAATACTCGTTGAAATCATTCTTCGGGTGGCGGGATAATACCACTGATCAGCGAGGTTCTCCTATCGAGTTGGATGCTGTTGTTGTTGCGGATGACCAAGAAGATTAGGATCAGTGGAATAGGTTTTGCATTGAGGGCACATCCAAGTGACTTTCGAACACGCCGAATTCGCTTTGCACCTGCAAGAAGGTCTTCTACTAGCATTTTGCGATCATATAACGTTAAAAGAAGTAAAATATCACTTAAAATCCTTTACACCCGATTTGAAAACCAGTTATGCAAAGCTTAAAACATTCTCGCTGTATTAGAGACCTGGAACAATGGTGTGGTTGTAGGCCGGGATTCTCTAACAGCACAGAAAGGCGGTCAAGAATCGCTGCTCGAGCTCGAATTGAAAGACAGTCGTCTGGAAAATGAACATTTCAACGCGGGTTGGTCTGTGTGTTGCTGGCTCTTAAAAATTTGAAGTAAACTCAGGCATAGAAGAGGTGTATTTACTATTGCTGCAATTGCAAGATCCAAAAAAAAGGTTGGTCCGCCATGCAGCTAATCTGCAATGTTGGGCCATTCACGTTTTCATCGACGCTCAGTTTATCTCCACAACCGCAGTGTACAAAACGCACACTTTCCCATAAACCCAATATTATGGATACTAGAAACAAATTCTCCTTCAAAAACAACGTTGGATTTTGTGTGTTGCCACAAAACCACGGCTTCCATTTCATAGCCCTTAAAACTTTAGTGTTAACTCCTTTTTGCACTGCCAGTCCAAAAAAAGCCCTATGTTTAAGCTATTCTTCTCCGGCTCCTAAAATTGGATCCTCCTTTTTGAATGATGAGAAAACGTCGGCATTGATTGATAACTTACTGCTTTTCTTCGATAAGCAAACACGAGGTTGGTGTTATAAAATTTATTAGCGTGCAACAGCTG
The DNA here is from genome assembly GCA_009735665.1 of Angiostrongylus cantonensis. NCBI lineage: Eukaryota > Metazoa > Nematoda > Chromadorea > Rhabditida > Metastrongylidae > Angiostrongylus > Angiostrongylus cantonensis. The sequence continues at coordinate 1,124,586 of MQTX01000047.1, forward strand.
ATGTTTCCGTTGTTTCGCCTTCTTCACTGCCTGGAAATTTCAAAACGACATGCAATTTACTCAACTGAACACTTTCATAACCATAGCAGAGAAGGCTTCACACGCAAATTTATGTGTTTGGATTTAAATCTGCATGTGCTGTCTTATCCGGCGGTGGATAGCATAGTGGTAGTGATGTCCGGCATCACGACCATGGTGCTAGTTCGATTCTCGGGACCTACCAAGCTTCTCATCCCTCCGGGGTCGGGAAACTGGCAGCGGATTTGTCCGGGGAAATCGCATTCTACAATCGAACTATGAACGCTCTAACCCGGCTATCTCAGGACTCCAGCGAGAATGGCTCGACCAGCATCCTACGACATTCAAGATGAAATGAAAATCCTCAAGCAGTAGCCCAAGCCACACGTAAAAGTTGGAAAATCTTGGTGGACAGTGGATGCCAGGAAACAAATCGAATGTGAGAAGTGCTGGGATCCGCACAGTAGACGTGAAGGTGGGTTAAATAAAATAAAAAGTCTTATCTACTAAGGTCATGAAAGTGTTTGACTGAGAAAGTTGCATGTCAATTTGACCTTTCCAGGCTCTGAAAAATGGGGAACAACCAAAATGTCAGCTATTGTATTCTGATGAATTCTATAATATCAACGTGGTGTTTGCTTACCAAAGAAATACAGTGGATGCAAAAACACTAAATATTCGATGATTCCGGATAATTTTTAAAAACCAGAAGTTCTCACAGGTGCTCTGCTGTGTCATTTGAATGAGATGCTCAGGACGATGCACCATTAGAAGGCATTGGGGGACCATCTCATGCATGAAGCATCGGTCGAGCAACGACAAACGGACGAATACCGATAACTACAAAGCAATCATTTCATATATTTTTTAATGGAAATGATATTCTATTATCAACTCCCGTGCGCACACATTTTGTTGGCAATCCATGTATCATAAAGTGGACAAATATAACAAGAAAACCACTTACCATTTCTGAAAACCCTTTTCACACTTCTCCACACAGTTTTAACACATATTAGCAAATAGAGACTGTTCAAGTGAACCAGCGTGCAAGCAGCTTTCAGATTTCTTCTCCTTCAGAAAATCACAAATTTTTACACCTACGCACATAACTTGCGGACTTTTATAAAGCGTGTGGAAAGATTGGTCTTCGACTAAATCTCAAGAAAACGATGTTCATGAAGAACGGATTGGTTTCGTTTGCCCCATTCACGCTCAACGGAACGAATATCTCCGAATGCTCCAGTTATGTCTATCTAGGTCGGGAAATCAATGTGATGAACGACTTAGCTCCAAAGTTAACCGATGGACAAGAGCTGTTAGCGACTGGATTCCTCGAGATATCAGACGTACTGCAGGCAGGAAGACCACCGACCCGATGGTCAGACTTCTTCACGAAGAGCCTAGAAGAAAGATATGATGCTCGACCAGTCCCTAGAGCGAGCAGAACCCACTGGGCTATTTTTGCACGCAAGAGGGAAAAACGGAAGATTTACTGGCACCCAGTCGAGTCATCCGACGATCAACGGCACTACAGGTGATGCAGATGATACCCACATAACACTGGTGCGAGCCATTTTATCACGTTTTCTCATGTAAAAGCTAATGTTTATGAGATATTTGCAAAACTCTGGACCGCAGGTGTCTGCGGTGGGAAACGGACTCGTTATTACCCTTTCCGGGAGCTATCGTGTTCACCACCACACCTCGCGTCTCTGAGTTAGTTCTATCGATCAGTGCTATCAGCAATCACTTGTCAATGGGATTGATCTGGAGAGCCAAAATCGGCACTGAACACAGTTAAGCTGAGGCTGTAGTTGAAATAACAATGTCAACGTTTTACGTGCTGCCTGCTACAATTTTTACGGCACTTTCGTTTATGCTTTTTCTGATAAGACGGCAGATTTTTGAGGCTTCAGCGTCTTCACTGCTTGCTTAGTGTTTTTAAGAAGGACGCAGAAGCAGAAAGAATCTTCTACATCTTAAATGAGCGTTCTATAACCAAAAAGCTAAAAAACGTGGATCAGAATTACAACAGTTTGAACTGGACCGTGAACGAAAGTCTTAAGGAATCTTCTTTTCCTGCTACCCATTGAATTTTCAGACGTCAATTGTGAATCTCAGGAGCTTAAAAAATAAGCTCTACCTGTGTTTCTTGCGCGAGGAGCAACGTGGCACATTTTCTGAGCAGAGCTGGTGATTCCATCTTGCAAGCTGCCATCAGTACTGGACCGATGTTCTGCTCTGAAAATCACCACTGAATTAACACTTAGCTCAAATTTCCCTTACATAAACCGTTTACCTCACCTAAGAAATCGTTTTAACAATTGCCACTATGTTGTGAAGAAGGTGAAAAAGTGACAAGGTGCAAGTTCTAATTATGTAGTTATTTGAAATAAGAAAAAAAAAAGAGAACGCAAAGGAACGACGTTCTACTTTGCGATTTGAAAAGCTTAGGAGATTCGAGTTGAAAGGCCAGGATCGATAAGTCTTCAGGATTTCAGACCCTTACCTTCCATCTCTTAAGCAACAGATATCAGTCGAACAAACACGTACCGCTTAGACGAAGTTGTGGCGGATGAATAGCCATAAGGAATGCTTTCAATTCCTCATGTGAACATGGACAGAATATTTCTTCGACACCAGAAGATGAGCAGTAGACACGCTCCTGCAGAGGACATATTGGAATGAAATGTTCCGAAGTTAAACCTGCTGAGAAATTTTTTGATTTGATAACGATTTCATCAGAACGTTAGCAACGTAGAACAGTGAATCATGTTAGAAATTCGACTGAATTTATGAATGCAGCACATGAGGAAAAATGGCGCTAGTTCGATCCCCCCTCTCCCTAGTCCCTGCAGGGACGCCTTACTCAGCTATCGTTTAGATTACAAGGAAAACCGACTCGACCAGCATTGTACGACATTCATAAAGAAGATGAAATCTCAAACAGCAGCTGAAACGACATGTGAAATGTTCGAAGACCTTCGTGGATAATGAATGCGTTTTAATAAATAAAATAATAAAATTGCAAAAAAATCATGGCAGTCCTAAACATCAACAACGAATTTGGAAAAAATGTAAGAAATGCCATTTGTTCAACCATTTTTGTTTTCGAAATATGACGCACGGAAATAGTGCATAAAATAGGTTTCCTACTCCGATAGCCGGATGGTCGGTCCTCACTGCTTGTGAGTGCCCAACCACAAATTCCACTCTTTGGAATTTTGCCGGTTTAGCTATTGTGGTTCCCTGGAGTCCCGAGATCAGCCTGGCCAAAGTCTGCCTCAGGCTGTTACCACCACAAGTAGTTGCCGCCCTTATGGATCAGAGAGAGAATTGCCACCATGCGACCAGTTTGATACCAGGAGGGAGGCGTACCCTGATACTCCTAGCTAGGCTTCCTTATTAAAACGTCAAAAACAGGTTTCTTAGCTTCGAAAAAATAGAAGTTTCATTATTGTAAAGGGCGAAGCTATCATATTACGGAAAACATTTGTAGATTTCAAGCAGATTTCATTATTTCTTTCGTCAATTAATGAAGTTCAATTATAGTGTGAGATATGTCGGTACAAAATTGAGATTTGTCGCCGCTTTTGCAATGTGTGAGTGGAAACAACTCGCGTCGGTTTTAAGTAGGATCCCTATTTAAGGACGAATTCTTCACCGATTCCAGTCAGGTTGAAAACTGTTCTTGGAGTGGGACATGAGATAAGAGACTTCCAACCATGCTCGAGCAAAACCATCACCGTGGGCGACGATTACGAGCGAAAAAAAAACGAATGGCAAATGTGCTGGGATTCGCACAACTCGTGAAGACGGACCGTCCAAGTATCCAAGTATCCAAGCATAGGAAAAATCACTCTGCTTGCTGGAAGCGCCTCTGGCGTGCTGCTCACAGCACCAAATAGGAGCAGATGAACGGATTTTGTAAAGTGAAACAACCTTCCGAACCCAAGTTTGTCGTACAATAGCCATTTGTTTCAATTTCCTCTTTTTATTGAATTCTTTAGTGACTTAGAAGACTGCTTACCAAAAGATTTCTGTACGAAAGAAAAACCGAAAGGTTCGTAACATCGTTCTGAGTGAAAGACGGAATTTCTTGGACGCACAATAACGACGATGCGCCGTGATTTCAATGCACATGATGCGAAAACAACAGCCGTTTTCAGCTCTAACTAAACAAATCTCGGCCCATATCAAATACTCTTTGTTGGAATGAAAGCTATTGTAATCCACTGATCAGAAGATGTAAGCTCTCTTATTCTAAAGGACAAAAATAATTTCTTCTTATTCAACAACTAAAAGGCCCATACTACAGAGTACACAAGAGTTTTTTTAAACTTTTTTTTTCTCGTTGAGGCTCGTATTTCGAAACTGAGTCCAGTAGAATAGGCGGGATTTCGTTCAGAAGAACATCATGCATTTCTCTAATCTCCCATCGATCTTCATGGCTCCCACAGCCCTGCATTGGCTTGGGATTTCTGAAGATCGATCGAATTCTTTTCTGATGATCGAATCGATTGAAGATTGATCGCGTGCACTGTAAATGATCACATGTTGACGAAAATTATTGCATAAATCAAATTTGGAGAAGCATATCTTAGCTCAAAAAGGATAAAGGATAAAGCACTTGATGTTGATCTGTCCTTCAGGACTGGTTCATGCATTAAACTCCATTAAGGATGGTTAGAGATGATAGAATGCATAACTGGCCTATACCTACGGTGGCTTACCGATGTAACGAGTCGGTGCTGCTATCTTAGCTCATAAGGAACTTTATTGGTCGAAGTGAAAGCCATTGTAGTCTAAAAATCTTTGCTCACGTGACTGAAGCGCTTCTACTCTACAAACATACAGTCCGATTTTCTAGCCTCAAAAAAAAGTGCGCCTTTCCACTTGTTATTGCGTCAGGGCCCGTATCTCAAATATCAAAGCGGTGGATCAGTCGCGATTTCGGTCGGGATCTTCTAGCTTCAGCGAATCCACTAGCAATTTTAAAAATGCAAATTTTAGTTTCAATTTTTTATGAACTTGAATTTTGGATAAATTTGAATTCGAAGGGAGCTTTCAAGAGATCATTTATGTACACATTGGCAGTAGGGTAGACCTGTTTTATAAGGCTATCAGATTTCCAACTCATCCCTGTAGTTGCAAAAAAATTATGGTAGTCGTCATAAACTGGCATTGGACACTATGAATTAGATTTCGCTTCTAATTCTTTAAGAATTTCAATTCTAGACATGTGCAGAATACAAAGAATACTTCGTAGAAATTGAAAGGACCATAAGGCGATATAAAGGATAAAAGGATAAAGCTCTCGGTGTTGATCAATCCCTGAGGGATGCGCCATGCATTCGACTTCATTAAGCATCGTTCCGAGGTGATTGAATACATATCTGGCCTTTACAATGACTCGAGGCTGGCTACCGATATATCGAGCCAGTGCTCCTAACCTCCCAGACAAGTCCGGTACCAATTTGCCGACCCCGGAGGAATGGAAGGTCTGGTAGGCCATGGGCGCGGGAATCCATCCCATGTGATCCCATTTATTCGATCCCATGCTCCGTGATCATCAGCGCTTCCACCCCTCTAGTGACGCAAATTGGTACCAGATTTGTCCTTGAGGACAGCAGCACTAGCTCATTACATCGGTAGGCCCCACAAGTCATTGTATAGACCAGATATGCATTCAATCATCTCAACGATTTCGCAAATGAAGTCCAATGTATGACCCACCCCCAACTGATGAACGCCGAACACGTTATACTTCCGATTCTTAATGGCGCTAACGAGGATCAACAGCACAAATCAGTATTACATCATATTTAAGGCGATTAAACGAAACGAAACTCGTGTTAAAGTATTTTGCAACTGCTAGACTGGAAGAGTCAAAAAGACCAGCATAAATCAGAGCCTCTTCGAGCACACAGGCTGGTAGGCGATGGAAGATTTCTTAGGGAAGTTCAAATATTTTGCGCAAAATGGATTGTCTTAGGCAAGAAGTTTTCGAAAGAGTAGATGTTAATGAAAACTGCAAACGATTAGTGACAACCATAACCTGGAACACATTGGACCACGCAGCCACGTAATAGGGATTTACATGGTATACTCGACCGGTTTTTGCGCGAATCGCAGTGAAAAACAGATCGGACTGTCGCTGGAACATTTCCAGATCCACAGGTGGCTCAGCGATTTCCTAGACAACTTAAAATTACCGATTAGCGTTCAACGGGGTCCCTGTTAAAGAGATACCTCAGGTGGTGGCGCACTATGAAGTCGTTCAAGTAAAAGAACTTTAACCCTGTCGCTCAACGCGTAGTAGCGTGATCCTGTCAGATCCACCTTGTTGTTCGGTCGCATCTCCCGCAAACATAAAATCAATAGTCGATTTAATTTGTACCTGGAAACTTTTAAAATGAATAATTGCCACGTTTTCGATGCAAAATGCCACCATACCTACTGCAAATAAACAATCTGACTACTCAAAATGCATTTCAGGTGTCGGTAATTCGATTTTATTCATGGTTGATAGACTTCCTATTACTAACGATGTGATCTTTAACATGCAAGTTTATTGGCTGATTCACCTATCGGCTATCCACACCTTTTCCAGGAATGGCAAATTGTGACTGATGAGAAAGCACTCACAACGATGTAGTAGTCCATCCATCTGCAACACAAAAAAAAGTCCGTTGTTCACTAATATTTACCTGGTCATTTTGACAACTGCCCTTAATCGTCTTACTATCAAAGGCTAAAGTTCCGAGGTGTGGGCCACTGGAATGAAAGCATTATAAACCCGGTAAAACTTCTAGAGAGCATAAGAACATATATAAATATATTTGTATTTATAGCTATACTTAGTGGCCAGAGGCGCACTGCAACATACACATGGGACCGATCTCTCTCCGCCCTTGGTCTACCAAGGCTTCCATCCCTCTGTGGTCCAAATTGTCTTGTCTGGGAAGGTAGCAGCACTGGCCCGATATACCAATAGGCTGCCGTGAATCGTAAAAGCCAGATATGCATTCAAACGTCTCCAACGATGCTTAATGAAGTCGAATGCATGCCGCTTCCCTCAGGGATTGATCAAAGCCGAGAGCTTTATCCTTTTTATCCTTTATTTATGTATATGAACACGTTTTTATAAGAACTCGATATCTCGTCCTACTTGCATCATTGAGGCGTTTATTTCTATTCTTCTTACAGTTTCCGATTCACTATTTTGAAAGGAACTTCTTTGTAGAAGTGCAAACCCAAGCACATCCCTGAAGCTTCAGCTATTCGTTGCATTCACCATATCCGCTTTGATAAGACAGTTCTTGTCAAACAAAGATAAAGAATTTCTTCAGTTGTCAAGTTGTGCTTATTGCTCTGATATGCAAACGTTAAAGGAAATTCCAAGGGAACAAGTTGGAACACTCTACACAATTCCACACCAATTTCGGCACTAAACACTTAGTGAGAAACGGTTAGAGCATCCGATATAACCTGATAATCGTATGCGAGTGGGAGAAGTATGTGCACAGATTGGTCATCAACTGATTTGTAGGTGGGGTGGATACACTCCAACATCTCCACCACATGTTCGTACTGCACGTTCGCCAGAATCAGTTCGCGATCTGGGCACTCGACGCACCAAGCCCTGAACATTGTTCATTTAATGTGGCAGGAAACAAGTGCATTCATTTCTTAGAATCTATTTGAAATCATAGGCTTTGGTTTTCTGGCCCAACCACTGAGAGCGGTGATCCGAGCTACCAAAATGTGATATGCAGCAAGATGTTCATCTCAGTGTCGTACCTCCTCTTAAGAAAGTGAAATGTCTAAACGCATGCTCAGGTAAAATATTACTATGAATTTTCCCCTTCCTAGGAGAATTGGTTGAAAAAGTTGTCCAATTGACAAAACTCTGGTACATTCTGCTAGAAATGGAAGTTATTCAGGTAGGTATTGAATTAAGGTATCCCCTTGATAACGTCGATAAGGGCTAAACTGAAAAAGGAGGAGGACTATGTGGAGCTGAGATACGCAGCCGGCAGTCAAGGGAGTAAACCTTAAAAAAAAGTACTAAAAGACGTATTTCCTATATTTTCATGACATGCAATTAAAAAGTTATCCGTGTTTAAAATGTTGACAATATTTCACTGCTCTGTAATCAAATTGGTCCTTTGCCTAAAGTACTCACTAAGGCCTTATGTACCCACCTTAGTACTGGAGACCACACAGAGATGTAGTGCTCGTCTACATAAAGCCGCTTGTTCTCAACTAGCAACGGCCTCGTTCGCTGACCATCAGGACGAGTGAAGTCGATGGACACATCGATTGAGGGACCTAATGGTCCCTCCACAGGCGTACGCGGGCGTGGTGTCGCAAACACGGCGAATGGTTCTCTGCAGAAGAAGAAGAGATTAACAGTGGAATTCTGGAAAAATATAGAGTGAGAACGGAACACCAAGGTAGCGGAAACAGCCGAAATCGATGTGAGAGCGGTCTCCTTAAGCCGTGATAGGAAAATCACTTCAATGTGCACCTTCTCACATCAAAATCATCTGAAGCCATTAGAATAAAATTGAGATTAGCTGATGTGGGATAAGATTGATAACGAGCGTGTAAACTCTAGATATTGTTGGTTATTGACAGGTGAATGGGTAAACAATGAGAATGGGTAAGTGACACAGAAAGAGCAAACAAGCCTGAAATATGTCCTCGAAGCTTTCTAGCTTTACATGAAAACATATTTCATAAGTCACAACGTTAACTCTTTTATTTACTGCTATTACAATTTTTCATGGAAGGGTATTACATGTGATGCAACCACAGTGAAGTTGAGATATCTGCAAAACACCGTACCGCAGGTGTCTGCGGTGGGGAACGAACTCGTTATTACCATTTCCGGGGGCCAACGCGTTCACCACTACACCATGCAGGTCCTTCGTTGCCGTTGTGTCACACTTCATAAGTGATTACGAGATTGAATTTTAGATTTTTTTGTCCGAGACACTTACATCTGATTTTAAGTAGGAAAATCTACAGAAAGCACAAGTTTTTAAGTAGTTTCTATATGGTGACAAAGTTTACGAATTATGAAAGAAATGAAAGCGAACGAACGCACTATGCATTCCTTTCTCCATGTGCTCAGCATAAACAAACTCTAAAGGAAGGACTGTTATCATGCAAAGAGATATTTTTGGATGATCAATAGATGAAGAACCATCTTGTGTGGGCGGAACTGTCCGATGAGGGTGCAATCATCTTGAAGCGACCACGAAAATTCGGACTTCGTAAGCAGCACACAATGTCGACACTCAATCGAATCACTGTGACTTAGAAGGAGTCGACAGCACTGAAAGGCTTTGATGAAGACTCGATGCCAACATCTCCGTTCCTTTTCACGTGTAACACTTTGCAATATAATGAAAATAAATAAATAAAAGTCGCATTTTAGATACATAATAAGATAGGCTGTCGTATAAGGTACCTCCCAACGGTTTACCTCTAGTGAGTGTGATGTACAGTGCGGGATTCATCCCCTGACAGGCTCTCCCAAGCTGAGAAGGAGTCCGGCGTTTCTATCAGAACGCCTAACTAAGAGTAAACCAATACTAGGATCCACCACCGTCCTGGTATCAAAGTCGCTGGTGGCAAACCTCTCTGTGATCCACAAAGGCTGCGACTGTCTGTGGTGGTGAAGACCTGGGGCAAACTTTGGTCAGGCTAACCTCCGGTTTCCAGAAAACCAAAATGGCTTAACCAGCAAGCCTCCGAAAAATGGAGGTTATGCTGGGGCCAGCACAACCAGTGAGCATGGGCCATTCAAGCATCAAATAAGTAAGTATCGTACAAGGTAAGGAACAGCAAAAAGATCGTAAAGAAATCAAGGCGACATGTACAGTAAAAGCGACGAGAGAAAGTGAATTTGTTAAGGAAATCAGAAATATTGAAGAGTGGTTTGAGCTTTTCTTTATTAGCATTGCCTGTACTTGAACAATTCAATGGCTCATCGTCAATAAAGAGTTCGTGTGGGCAACAAAATATTTTCCGTGTAAATGGTAAGTTATTATTTTAACAAAGATCCTCCTTGAACTCGACAGAAAATGATTGCAGAGCTTCTCTATGTTTCTCGTTCGACTTTTCCAAAAGTAGGTGTGAGTTCTTGCAGGGACTAGGGAAGATTGTCATCTGTTGACTCGGTTTCTTTCAAAAATTTAGCTATACCGTTATGCTCATAGCGGAAATTATTCGTATCAAATGTTCACTTAATAGGTGGAGTTTAATGCCCAGTATGGAACACTTTGTGCTCGAACTTTATTTACTTGGATACTCAGATGGTCCGTCTTCATTGGTAGTGCGAGCCCCACCATAACAACCATTCTTTTCCGAGTTCTGCTGGTTTAGTCACTGTAGTTCCCTGGAGCCCCGGGGTCAGCCTAACCAAAGTCTGCCCCTGGCTTTTCACCACTACAGGCAGTCGTGCTCTTGTGGATCAGAGGGAGATTTGCCACTATGCGACTAGTTTGATACCAGGACAGTGGCGGATCCTGGTATTAGTTTACATTTAACTAGTCTTTCTGATGGAAACGCCGAACTCCTTCTCATCTTAGGAGAGCTTGCCAGGGAATGAATCCCCAACTATACATCGCAGCCCGACACACAGGAACACCTCCCAGAAACGATGAGGCGGTAAACTGTTAGGAGGACTCCAACTTTACTGAACAACTATTTTAAACCTGCACCAATCCAAAAAACCAACTGGGAAGACAGCTGCCCCGTCTTGCTGAAGTTTATTAAATAAAAAGGATAAAGCTCTTGGCGTTGATCAATCCCTGAGGGATGCGCCATGCATTCGACTTCATCAAGTGTCGTTGGAGGTGATTGAATGCATATCTGGCCTTTGCAATGACTCGCAGTGGCCTACCGATGTATCGAGCCAGTGCTGCTATCCTCCCAAACAAGTCTGGTACCAATTTTCCTACTCCGGAGGGATAGAAAGCTTGGTGAGCCATGGGCGCTGGAATTGGTTCCACGTATGTGTCGCAGTGGTGCCTCTAACCACTGCGCCACACGCGCCCTTGAAGTTTATAAAACATATTTGTTAATTTTTCGATAATTAAACGATGTAGTTAAAGCTGGCTATTTTGTTTTCTGAATTTGAAAAACACAGCTCAGAACTAAAGAAAAAAGAGAAAGGAGTCAAGAAGTGGCGAATTCGACTCGTGAACATCCATTTGTTCCCTATGCCTAAGCATCGAGTCCAATAAACTCACTACTTACTTGATACTTGAATGACATCTCCCCACTGGTTGTGCGCACCCCAGCATAACCTCCATTTTTCGGAGATTTGCTAGTTAAGTCATTTTGGTTCCCTGGATACCGAAGGTCAGCTTGGCCAAAGTGTGCCCCAGGCCTTCACCACCACAGGCAGCAGCAGCAGCACTTGTGGATCAGAGGGAGATTTGCCACCACGCGACTATGATACCAGGGACTGTGGTGGATCTTGGTATTGGACTCTTAACTAGGCTTCTTGATAGAAAAGCCGGACTATTTCTCACCTTGGGAGACCCTGCCAGAAGATGAATCCCCCGCTGTACATCGCAGTCGGACACCCAGGAACACTTCCCAGCCACGAGGAGTCGATAAATCGCTGGAAGAAGTCCAATGAAAGCCATCATTTTTTGGACATGTGGCGGAGCAATCGAGGAGATAGCCGTACATTCTCAGAACCAGAACAATCTTCTGCAATAATGAAGTTGAGTTACTAAACCATTGTTTTCTACTGCATTCTATTGTCGCAATACTTTCGCTTTCAGAAGAGTTCGGTTTTTTCAGTTCGTTCCCCACCGCAAACACGGAGGTCCGGAGTTTTTCAAATATCTTAGCATCATTGAAGTTATATTTCGCAACATACCCTGCCATTAAAGAGAGTAGGTAGAAAATAATAAGCTGAAAAAGTTCAGTTTGTTAGCATATGGCGAACACCAAAACAACAATTTTGATGAAGACGAGGACGTCGAAACGTTAGCCGAATAAACATCTCATATCAGCCTCGTGTAAGTTCAACAGTAGAAACAAAGGTCCAATTTGTTGCGCCAAAGAAAACGACATACTGCGGTTTATCAAATGATTTACAGACGTTCTATCTAACCTAAAGCACGTCGGTTCATTGCACTGAAGTTTCATGGACTTTCATAGAATCACCAACGCCCACGCGCCAAAGTCAATATTCCTCAAAAAGAATAAAAGGCAGAACTGTTCGACACCATCATCAACTGGAATACCAGTTTATCTTCAAACTGGTAAGGAAATAGCGCTATCAACGATATCGACGAAGAATGTGATGATCTCTTCCACCAACTTCTAGAGACATTAGCAGCGTATTTTCATTCAAGAAATCTTCGACTGAGCAAGACAAAACTGACAGACAAATATCGTGACGGAAACATACTCAGCATCTTTGGTTAGAAAAGGACGTCTGCTCTCGAAGGCCATCTAAAAATTCCGGTTCGGTTCTTTTGGAGACGAAAAATGAAGAAAACGGTATACTGACATTGTAAAATTGGATAATCTGATGAAAGTACAGCAAAATACGTCACTAAGAGCCATTTGCTCTTCACGAACTGTATGCTCGAATTTAAAACGTTTAGTAAAGCTGTCCTTTAGAGAGGAAAGATAGCGACGAATAAAACTCGGGTCTGTGATCCGAGCGCTCTAAGAATTTACAAGTTCACGAAAGATATTCATGAAATCAAACTCTGATTTAACACCACTGATTGCAGTAGCAAGAAAATAATTCGATGTTTTTCTTCAATAAGCAGACACGAGGTTGTTATTATAGAATTTATTAGAATGCAATAGCTGACGTTTCGGCGATTTCGCCTTCTTCAGAGCCGTTTATTTCTTGTATAGTTGGTGGATAGCAGCCGCACAGAGTACTACATGGGCGAGGACTGTATCGGTGCCAGGTCATTGGATTAGCCTGAGGTATGGCGCCATGTCACGCGTGATGACAAGACACTCCGCCGTGCGGTTCATTTTTGAATTTTTGGAATTGATCCAAAACACTTCGAGTTTTACGCGCTGATGTTTTCGATTCTTGCGTGAGGATAGTGACTCCTACTTCGAAATCTCCGTTATTTTACTGCATCCTTTGCACGCCTAGTGGAGTGTTCTGTTTTAATTTGCATTTACCGACTAGGGTTCTTTCATGCGGACGCAGAGCGGTCTACCCGTTCCGCCAACGTATTTGTCCCTGCACGCTCTACCAGAGATCAGGTAGACTGTACCCGAACTCATGCAATCACTGTCTCTACTGTTAGGGCAAAAATTATGCAGTTTTTCGTTATAAATAGACGGTCACCTAGGCGGTTGCGAACTAGTTGGTTTCTTAGAGTGTCCGGTGGCAAATTATGCAGTCAAGCGAAATAAGTGCAGCCATAAAACGTTGCTTAATAAGGGCCGGTCTAGAGAATTCCGTAAGAGTGATAGAAATACCACCGCACACTCTAAGAAACCAGCTAGTTCGCAACCGCCTATGTGACCGTCTATGTTTAACGAAAAACTGCACAATTTGCCCTAACGGTAGAGACGGTGATTGCATGAGTTCGGGTACAGTCTACCTGATCTCTTGTAGAGCGTGCAGGGACAAATACGTTGGCGGAACGGGTAGACCGCTCTGCGTCCGCATAAAAGAACACCTAGTCGGTAAATGTAAATTAAAACAGAACACTCCACTAGGCGTGCAAAGGATGCAGTAACATAACGGAGAAGATTTCGAAGTAGGAGTCACTAACCTCACGCAAATAAACGGTAGATGTTTAAATGAAGCCGTTTCTTATGCGAATACAAATTTATTTGTTAAGTTTTTATCTGCTAGAGTTATGAAAGTGTTTGGCTGAATAGATCGTATCTCAATTTGACCTTTCCAGGCTCTGAAGAAGGCGAAATCGCCGAAACGTCAGCTATTGCATTCTAATAAATTCTATAATAACAACCTCGTGTCTGCTTATTGAAGAAAAACATCGAATTATCAATCAATGCCGGGGTTAACAGAAAGTCGGTCATGGGAAGAAAATAACTATTCAAAATCATTGAAATGATGAAACTTATCGAGTTTGTTGAGTTGGACACCACTAATTAAGTTTTCTTCAATCCATCAATTCAGAAAAGTTGGCACATCAATAGTTTCCATGAACTTCATCGGAACACACCGTGAAGTATACTTAAGAATTATGCGGAAACGCCCCGACAAACGAAGGAGCAATTTCATCACGCTTGAATAAGCCGACCTTCAGCATCGGTGCGAATAATCATTATCTTTCTTTAGAATCTTCAGCTTACTTGAGGCTTCCATACAACTTCTACACGGCCGACGTTTCAACGTTTTTGTCTTCTTCAGAGCCGGATTAATTGGAGTCAAAGAAGCGAAGAATATATTCAGAGACGGGTAGACCGCTTTGTGTCCGCATAAAAGAACATCTGGATGGGAAAGCTAAACATCGTCAAAGCACTTCTCTAGGTACGCATACGGCACAAAAGCACAATGGCGATGATTTTGTACTGATTGCCCAGATCCTAGCAGAGGAATCAAAAACATCAACGCGCAGGACCCTTGAGGCGTTTTGGATAAATTTCGAAAATCGAAGGATAAGCCGGAAAGACGGATGCCTTACTATCACACGTGATCTAGTGCCTTATTTCAAAACTATTTTGACCTGAGTGAGTCTAGCTCTCCATCCCACGTGAACAACACGCGGGCAGTCCCACTCATAACAAACAGTACGGTGAATAGCCTTTTTGATCAATATGACATTTATTTATATGTAAGGTCTTCATTAGTACTGCAGTGTTTTTTCACCGAATTACAAGACTATTGTTGTATAAAGTACGTTCAGGCTCTGAGGGCTCTGATGAAGGCGAAATCGCAGAGACGTCAGCCATCAAACAGCAACACTAACAACTGACAACGACAACGAAGACTTATACCAACCTCGCATCAGCTCAAAAAGATCAGTTTATAAGATCACATAAATAATTCGTGTTGATTGTTCACAGCCATTTCTCGCTCTGTAAAGAAAGACACCGCCGAGTGAGGTTACTTCATTCGAGCTGTGCTCCATTGTTGGCTCGATTTCACGAAGATCGGACATTGCGGAAGTGAATGTCCGGACAGTAGACTCCGATCAACCTGGTTTTAATAAAGACGAAAACGTTAAAATCTCAGACGAACAAAGCCTTGTGTCAACTTCGTGTAAGCTGAACAATCTAAAGAAGTTTGTTAGTATGACTACAGTTCTCTTTACAATAGTTAACCAGAAGTGGTAGGTAATGGGGATTAGTTTTCGAATACATTACATTTGTAGCAGCAACATACCACGGCACATAAAGATGAATGGTCAGTTAAGGTCAGCTGTTTTAAAGAATAGTTAAAATTTCAGATAACCTTGCGGAACACGAAGTTGGTAATGTGAATTGCTTCTTGATGACCATTCACGCACGGGAGGACCTGCTACTTGGAACACTGTCCCAAAAAGAATGGGTGATTTTGTTCCAATGGCATCGTGATTGGAGATTCAGTGCTCGATTCAAAGAAGGACAGCATAAAATGCTTAGAGCAACAGAACAAAGAGTTAAGTTGGATAGTAAGCAGCTCCTAGATCTCATCGCGCATTCGTTCCCCTTCCTTAAATTAAGTTTTTCCCCTTGTGATTTATGTCTATAGATCTTCTTCTTCTGAATGATCTTAAAGGAGTTAGTGACAAAAGCATTCATATTCACAGGATGTGAATAGATCCCGATGTGTATACGGATCACAACCATTTTCGCTGGAAGCGTCTGATTTCAGGAAAGTGGCTTCGTGTTTCTGCCGCACAGAATTCGACCAGGCTATAAGCATGAAATATCTACGTATACACTTTGGATATGTAAATGCATTTACGAATTTCATTCTGCACCTCGATCTGAGAAAAAACCAGCAGTCCAGAAGTTTGAGAGCGCGTGAGAGGTCGTTCTTTGATGCTTCCAATAAATAAGTTCGACATCTACTTCGAAAGAGCTCAGTAGGCTGGCTGCCTGTGCATGTTTTCATGTCACACGGCAGGGATCGACGGGTGTTCTCGTGACAAGAGAGGATCTCATAAGGAAGCCACGATATCCTTGGTGTGTGTTATTTATTGAACAAGTCACTGTTTATTGCTCTGGAGCCAAATATTCTTTGGGAATGGTTGAGGCAATGAAATTTAGTTGATACTCACTCGATTTCGTCGACGGTTGACGAGTTACAGTTACAGTTCAATGTATGCTTTAGAAACCTCATTACTACCCAACATGAGCGTAACGAATGTGGTGTTAATTATGGCGTCATTCAGGGATTAAGATTAGTGTCCGTCGAAGAGCTTTAATCTACAGCGATCACATCGTGATGCATATTGTCTCCTTAGTGATAGAGTGCATCCTACAACTCATGTACACTAAAAGGCAACCATGAAAACAAAACAATAAGACTAACGCCAAGCAAAAATAGACTGAGTAGCAGAACATAGGACGACTTCAAACAATGAGGATTTCCCATGAACATACTGAGAATACTACAATGGCATTATCCCTGGAATGCATGAAATGCTATTGGTATCAACTGAATTGTATGAGCAGTAGGTTTCAAATAAACCATTCTTTTAGCTCAATATGATGCTACGAAACCACATTTCGCGTTTTTAAAAGTTTTGAGAGCGCAGCTGATGAAATGCATTGCATCACATCTATACTATTTCATTGAATTCATTGTAGCTTACCGCTCTCAATCGGTTAGTGGAGTCAATCAGAGGGGCATCACAGGAATCACTCTGGAAGAATCGTATTCGCAAGGCTGAGAGTTTACCGGCGGTCCCAAGCAAAGAGAACTTCCATAGCGATGAGTTAGAAAAAAAGCCCTGGAGCGGCTATAGGTGGATTTTAGGGAAAATTACGTTCTATGATGCAAATGAAGATAAAGGCAATAGATTCTCAGGCAGCTGCCGAACTCATGAACAAATCCAACCATCCAGAAGGTGATGGTTGCGAGACAACGGAACGCACAGATGTGATGGGAGGTGCACAACAACTGAGGGACTGTAATAAACTAAGTAAGTAAGACAACAACGATTCCATTAAACAAATAACGTGTACGTGAAGTTTCATAAGCAGCTATCATAAATTCTCATTGCAACAATGATGATATAAGCTTTATACTTCAAAATAAATAGACGGTTCTCATAAAACTAACTGGTAAGGGAACCAGGAAAAAAAACTAACTATTGCGGTTAATCCAGCCTCTGCTGCATGTTATTACGTATAGCAGAGAGAACACGAAACGACTCTCTGAGATGCAGGAGATCGTCATCACACAAAAAACCATTAAAGAGAAAGCGGAGTCAGTGAGAGCCGTTGAAATGGAATGCATGGCAACTCGCGCTTATGGAAATAGCAACGCCTTCCGGTATGGTCATTCACTATGAATGACAAGTCTTATTGCGATTAATCATAGTTTAGTAACAACTCTGGAATAGACGTGATAAGAGGTTCTTAGGTCGTCCCCACAAGCGCACTTGTGGGCCGGACAGAACTTTACTGTGCGGCTTTGCGATTTGGACTGTTCTTGGATAACAGTAAATCTTACGGTTAAGTAGACCGATCTTTTGATGACGATGTGACTAGCTAAGTCCCGTTTAATAATTAGGTAAAACTGTAAAACTAATATGATTGCAATATTCTGCCAGCGTATTTTTCTGTGCTGTTTGCTTCCAGAAGTGACTTCAGGATAATGAGAGTACTTTAGGAGATGAACGTCGTGAATGACACTGCACTGATGTCATCGTCATCGGATTTGCGAGCGGCGCGATGAATCAGAAGAGCTGATCGTCAACAACAGAAACTACGATAATTAGGTCCATGAGAGCATGATATGAAACGAGACTAGTTTCGTGGGCATGATCGATACTGGGTTTGCCCCAACACACTGCCTCCTCTCCGTTCACGAAATCAATGCGGTGTAGCCATGGAAGGCCCACGAGGTCTGAGAGATGGAGCTTCGTGAAAAACAAACTGCGGCGTCGACGCCAGCGAAAGGGCTGGAAAGCCGTGGTAGCAGTCTTAACAACAACACTGACTCAAGCAGCAATCCATGAAGCAGGTTAGAAATAGAAAATAAATCTTTGCACTGCTACTAGCCTATTTCGTGGTGCCATTAGGAGCTTCATATTTCAATCTTATTTCCCTAGGAGAGATTTCCCTCACAGTTTCCTAGTTATATTTTGGATATCACCCATACAGCATCATCTGCACCAGCTGCTCATCCATTGATGGTAGAGTGATTCAAAGACGAACGACTAAAATGCCACAAGTTTCTACTTAGTGCTGGATTAACCTATTTGATCGAAGAACAAATGCTGTTCTAATTCCTGCTCGTCCTTCACAAGAATCCTTGACGCCATCCGGTCCATATGGTTACTGAGCGCGCACCTCACAATCTTGCTCTTCAAAGTTCTTCTCAGTCCTTCCTTCTAACATGTGATGCCAACAGACTTAGCTTAACTAGCTATCGATTCGTCATGTTCATTTACCGTTGTGGATGTAAATTTACAGATGTAACTTTCGAAGATATTCAGCCTATTCGATGTGAAGAAGGAAAATCCTTTCTCATGGTCATCTTTTTCCTGAAGTTTACTCGAAAATGAATGAACTAACAATAATTTTATTTGCCTAGCACAGTATAACATGAGAATGATATAGTTGGTGAGAAAAGATAATGTCGCTGCTGACTCGACTTTAATTCCTGCTTTTATTTCTCTTTTCCTTCATATCATGCTTGAGAGTGGCGCTGTATGAATTTGCCCTAATGATGTCATGCCGAGCGCTCAACGTAAATAACGATGTTTGTGCAAAATGAAACACTGATTGTGAGCCGAGTCTTCACGGCTGCTCTCAATTGACCCATATAGTCAAGTAAGGCTACTCAACATCGAAGTCGATCAATGTACTGTAAATAAACATTTTGTACTCCTCGACAAGTTGTCAGTGTTTGCTACACATGAGTGTGACCCACTATGCGAAAATCCTCTATGAATGAAACTTGCACGGATGGTCTCCTTTTGTCTGGTTGATCCGAACCCATTGTTCATAACCATTCTTCCTCCGATGTGGATCTACGCAGATACACTGAGTGAAATCCAGTGGAGTGGAACACCGCTCGAAAACGGTACACGTGTACTTGATAAGGACAGTAGTAATATGAAGTCAAAGCCTGATGGGAGTGGACGTTATGTGGTACTGGACTAAAGACATAGTATGATAATGTTTGGAAGAGGAAGTTGTTGGAGTGATACACCTATCCTCCCTTGCAGTAGAGGCAGCCGAGTACGGTCGGGATTTTAATAATGTTATTTGGCCATTAAATACATTTTGATACTACATGGCTCTCTGGTGCAAACGATTTCAGTTCGATAAGTTGGCGACGCAATGCAATGCGTAGGTGGCATGTTGAGTTGAGCAAAGGCCAATTACATGTTTGCCTTTTAGATGTACATGAATTCGAGAAAAAGCCCACGTATCTTCTGCGTCGGATTAGCTTATACCCCTGGTTTATACGAGCATATTTTTATGCATAAATGTGTGAATGTGCTTGCATGTGCAGGGACTCTACGATGCGTAGATTTGGCTAAAAGCCTTCAATGAAATGACTTGGAAGTAAATGGAATGCGATTCTGGGCCTTCTTCAACAATTATGCTCGACATACTATCTTCTGAGGGAAGTGCACGCTCAGCACACTCTTCCTATGGTTCCCTTTTTGTTAATAACAGAAAAACAAACAAAGGATTGATTAAGTATTAAGGATAAGTTCTGATATAAGATAGGTCCTCCAAGAATGTGGAATTGTGCTAGTTATGATGCTCGAAAGCACCGAGAAAAGACTTTTCCGCTACCAACTAGTCTCGAATCCGTCATGGCCATTGTGACGGATTTCTTTTTAAAAATCTCTGCCACTTTTCTGAAATTTGCAACACAAACGTGGAATCGATCCCCGTGCCCATGGCTTACCAAGCCTTTCAAACCTCCGGGGTCGGCAAATTGGTACCAGACTTATCTGGGAGGATAGCAGCACCGGGTCGATACACGGTGAGCCACCGTGAGTCATTTGTAAAGGCCAGATATGCATTCAATGGCTTCCAAATGATGCTTAATGAAGTCTAATGCATGGCGCATCCCTCAGAGATTGATAAACGCCAAGAGATTTATCCTTTTTATTCTTTAAGCATTGCTGTACAGACACTCAATGCAAAACGACGCAGAACGTTCTCAGTGAATCCACTAGTGTCTGAGAATGCTCATAATATGGGAAGCATGTATGAATCCACGAGGCGGAGAAGCAAGCAGTCCAGCCAACGTGTTCTCATTTATTTAAATTTTCACACAGCAGCGAGTAAATGATGAAGTCAACTGATTGCTAGACTTGCTACATTACCTAATTCGGCAATAAACATCTTTCCAGCTGTTTTGTACCGTAAAAGAGTGCTTATCCTATCGTACTATAAAAGCTGTTTCAGCTGATACCACGAGGAATTGGCTAAAGTCCTAGCATTCAACCCATCCGTTCTGTTTCGTAAGGTACACTCCGTCTAGAAACGAATTCCTTGTTTGGTAGACACGGGTAGCCGCAGGGTGGGATGACGACGAAGTCCATGTCGACTGCGGGATTGCTAATATTTCCGCAACTGGAAAAAAAATTCGATACCTAGAGGTCTCTAGGGGTTGTGAACGAAGCAGACTTCTAGAAGAGGCTTAACTCCATCGCTCTAGGAAGCATGGTGCGCATGCTGTTATTCGCAAAGATGATACTCAGGTTCACCACACAACTCTGAACATTTCGAAGTGATTTGCAACCTATGTTGACTCTAATTCCGTATTTTTTATACCCGCCTATATAATACGCTAACAAAGCTTTATCATAATGATTGAAATGAAATAGCAGTCAATTATCAACCAAGTTACTGGTCAGTAAACATGTCCAAAAGAGCTTTCTTCTAAATCACTAAGGCTTTCGGAAGTTAGTGTCGTCTTCGCAATTTCATTTTTCCTGCATATGTTTTGGCAAGGGGCGGGTGTGGCGCAGTGGTCGGAGGCGCCCTGCAACACAAACGTGGAATCGATCTTCGCACCTATGACCCACCAAACCTTCCATCACTCCGGGGTCAGCAAATTGGTACCAGAACTGTCTGAGAGGATAGAAGCGCTGGCTCGATACATCGGTAGGCCACGGCGATTCATTGTGAGGGGCAGATATGCATTCGATCGCATCCAAACGATGTTTGATGAAAGAATGGGTTGATCCTTCCCTCAGTGGTTGAACAATGTTAAAAGCTGTTTTTAGGCTTACGTTTTGGTAATAGATTTATTTCAAATGATGTATTTACTTATATCGAATGTATCATTTATTATTACATTTATTGTTAAGGGTTCCACTATTGCATTTATTATCTTAAATCTCATTATGCGCACTTTCCCTCCGTATAATTGAATAATAAATAATACGACTTGTGCCTTTGACAAATTCTGTTACCTAAAATTTCTGATGTTAATACATTAGTTTCAACAAATCCACTTCTACGAATTCAATTTCGGAAGTAGTGCTGCGGAAACTACTAGTGACGTTAGTGGAGTACAATAAAGGATTAAGGATAAAGCTCTCGGCGTTGACCAATCCCTGATGGATGCGTCATGCACTCGACTTCATTAAGTATCGTTTAGAGGTGAATGAATGCATATCTGGCCTTCACAATGAATCGCGGTGGCCTGCGATGTATCGAGCCAGTGGTGCTGCCCTCCTAGACGGCTCTGGCTTTGGTACATTCGACCCCGAAGACATGGAAAGCTTGCTAGACCATAGGCGCGAGGATCGATTCCACTTGTGTTTTGCAGGGTGCCTCCGACCACTGTGCCATACAAGCATTTTTGTGGAGTATGGGACAAGAAGTGCTACCGAACACACATTTGGTCTGGAAAATTTCGTCGACGCGAATTTGATGTTGAAGATGGGGAAGGTAACGGACATGCTTCTACTACTGACGACGATGAATTAAAAGATCCTCTGTAAGCAAACGTACGGCAACCTTTCGAGAACTGAATTCGGTGCGAGAATTTAAACCGTTTCGGATAATTTAAAAAAGATATGAATATGGAATGAGCTCGACTATTTAGTGCAGCACGAAATGATTGAATATCATAGAAATGATCGTTTTGAGGTACCGTCGACGCTTCTTCTACGAAACTAGAACAAACCACTTCTCGACGGAATTGTCTCTGTACAAAAATTGGACCCGTTATGACAATCGGCGGAGATCGGCTCAGTGATTATACCACGTTGAAGCTCCGTTGCATTTCCTAAACACCGAAACAAGGTCGTGCTGTCCGTTTAGTGTTTTTCTGCTGGTTTAATTCACCACAGCTTACTGAGTCCAACTGAATTGACTGTAACGTGAAATGCTTGTAGAAAATAGACGAAACGAACAAAAAACTTGTGGCTGAGCCTCTCATTGCTCAAAGGAACGACAGCCAATCTTTTCTCACGATGACGCACGGCCACACATCGCACAGCCGACGCCGCAAAAGTTCAACGAGCTGAGATACGAAACTTTGCCCATCTACCAATCCGCCAACGTTCCCCCCTACAGACTTCCTTTTCTTCAGTCATCTCAACAACTTCCTGTTCGAAAAAAGCTCTCCAAAAAGCAAGCTAAGGCCGAAATTTGCTTCAACGACTTCACGGCCTCTAGATGTTCAAGATTTTGTGGTAAATAGACTTGTTTCTCGTTGTCAATGACGTGTGAATTCTCGTGGACTTTATTTAGACTAATAAAGTTTATTTTAAGCTGATATACGCCACTTTAAAAATGCAGGTTTGAGTCCACCACTAATTTCTCAACAACATGATAATAAATCGAGAGAGTAGCTTGCCGGCGCGTGACATGACATTTGTTAACAGAATACAAAAAATGCAGAGGAAAGAATGAAAAAATTGATTTGATAGAAGTATGCGCTTGCAAAGTTATTCTACAAGCCAAATATGCATCTAATCATCTTTACAAGGCTTAATGAAGCCTCCCAGTGGTTCACCACCTCATCGTGACTGGGAGATGTTCTGAGTGTCAGGCTGCGATGTATAGCGCAAGCATTCATAACCCGGCACGGTCTCCCAGGACGAGAAGGAGTCCTGCGTTTACATTAGGAAGCTCAGCTAAGAGTAAACCAGTACCAGGATCCAGCATCCTGGTATCAAACTTGTCGCGTGGTGGCAAATCTCCCTCTGATCCACAAGAGCGGCGACAGCTTGGGGTGGTGACGACATGGGACAAACTTTGGATAGGCTGACATTGGGGCTCCAGGGAACCACAATAGCTAAACCAGAAAAACTCCGAAAAAAAGGAAATTTTGCTGGGGTCCGTACAACCGGAGAGGACGGGCCATGTATGAAAGTAAGTAAGCAATGAAATCGATTTCATTGCTAATTGACCACTCAGTGACCAATGTTTCAACCTTTCATCCTTCTAATTATGTTTACAGAAGCCATCAATACTTTTTAAGTATTCAGCACACAATTTAATCATTAGGACATTTCAGCTCATCGTTTTGCTTCGACTTTGAATGCATGGATTCTGTAGAAATCATAATAGGCGACAATAAAAGTAAAGTGCAATCGCAGGATTCACAAGAGTCATGTCAACTTCTCTGTGGACCACGTTATTGTCGAAAACCCCTGAATGCCCTGTTCATCGCCCTCAATTCTCTGAGGCCTGTATAATTTGTCACGTCGACAATACGTGTTCTGCGGTTCTCAGCTTCGTTCGCCGCGTTCTCTCGTACTAACCATCAACGAAAGTCTTTGCACTTCTTTCCATATGGCTTTGGCTACCGCATGAGCGCATTTTCTTCATTATGAATGCCACTGAATCCTGGTCGAGTTGAGTTGCATGGCGCATTCCTCAAGGATTGGCCAACGCCGAGAGCTTCTTATCCTTTATAAAAAATGCAACTTGCAAGAGTGTCAAAAGTACTAGTTCGTTTTTTGTTGAAGCTAAAAAGACAAGGATAAAGTAAGGATTGGAATCCCCTGTCAAAGATAAGAACTAAAAAATTTCATTCAAAGAGGAGACAATCCGATGACACATCAGTATTCCACATCAATATTCCCTGAAACATTGGAGACGTAAATATGGACGAAAAGCGGTTGGATGTCAACGAAGAAAAAGCTGATGCAGAGAACGTGAATGGAACAAAAAACGTCTACCAGCCATGTTCAGCACTTTTTTAAAATTAAAACCTTTATAAATATTTTTAAGGAGACGAGCACCATTGTATTCTCTACAGAGTGGAATAAGCTTAGTTTTGAACTTCTTTAATGTAAATGCAGGTTAGGAGAGATTTCAGCGAAGGAGCACCATGTCTTGAAGGAAATCCTTACACAACACCACATGATGCGATTTTTTTTGGTTATCTAGAATTTTTGCTACAAAGATCGATTTGAGGTGTTGAAGACGCGGAAGCAAAGTAAGGCTACTAAAAAAAAAAGATGTTTCCGAGGCAAAATGCATAATTGTATAATGGCCGTTGATTTCAACAAATAGGCCACTACTCGGAATCGCTTCGTTCCTCAGAGGAAGCACCGCGCACTCTCGACTCGGCCCACACAGAAAATATTCAGAAAGCTGGCTTGTTTCGGAAACAACCACCCCATAAAAACGCCGCTTTGCCACAGACGTGAATCGTAATCGGAGCTAGAAAGTGCAACTAGCTTGCTTGAAGAAGATGGACGGCGCCAAACATTTCGCTTTGCATTCGTGAGGCCATTTATCTCTGTTTTTGGCAAAAGGGGGTCCATTTATAGTTCGCCTTAGTTCGCTAAAGGCGTGCGTGGAGCAATTGTAAGACACTGCAACACACATGGGCTCAGTCCCCGCTTCCCAGGCCCGCTAAGCGCTTCATTCCTTCGGGGTCGGCAAACTGGTACAAGACTTGCTGGCGAGGATAGCATTACTAGCTCGATACATCGATAGGCCAATGCGAGTTATTGTAAAGGCTAGGTATGCATTCAATCTCCTCTAACGATGTTTAATGAAGTCGAATGCATGGCGCATCCCTCAGAGATTGATCAACACCGAAAGTTTTATTCTTTTACCCTTTCACCTTGCTTTGCTGTAGGTGCGCGGAATGCTGGGGATTACTTCATCAGATTCGGAGGTGCACAAGAAGTAATCAGTACTAGCTGCAAAAAGAAGCTTTGCGTCTGCGTTTCTCAAAAATCACTGCTGCATGTGTGTATTTTCCACAGTTATCACGGATCTAATACCGGTGACTCTTCTTGAGGCCTAATACGAGGATGAAGTGGGACGAGGCCGTCGAAATTTCATGCCCATCCTAGTCCTCTCGAAAGGAGAGGCATTGAAGGAACTATGATGACGATCTGCACCTACATGCACTCATTGCTAGTATTGCATGCTATCGATGAGAGATTACTAGCCCCTAGATGTACCAAATGAAGTTCCAGAAGATGGAAGAGCACCCTTCATTCAAGTCATCAACATCTTAGTTTGCAAAACAGTGGACAACTATGTGAGTGTGGGCACATATGGTTTCGATAAGGATTGAATGCGATGGACCGTTTTCAAAGAAAATTTATTTCCAAGAGGTAGCGGGAGAGTGCTTTGCAATGCGGACTATGTCATCGGTTCGATCTTGCGTTCCACGCAAAGCAAACCTTTCATCTTTCCGAGGTCACTCAAGAGGTACCAGACTTTTCTAAGAGAGCGAAAACACTGATTTGGTACATCGGTTGACTGTTTCAAGTTATTGTTTAAGACAGATCAGCATTAGCCGCGTCGGAAATACTTCATGAAACCGAATGCATGATGTATTCCAAGGGAAACTATGAATACTGTGACAACACAGGAAACTTGTTTACATCGCCTCACTTTCATCGTTCAGTTCATTTTTGATGGAAATCCTAATGGAAACTTGGCAAAGCCACAGAATTCCTGTTCAGTGAAGAACGATCCTAATTATGCAGTAAGTCCACAGCCACAATTTCGCCTAAGCAGATTGTCATAAAAGAGGCACTCGACTAGACGACACCATCTTCCCAAATTCCCAAATTATATACGACAACTCCCGAAAACATTGAACGAAAACTTGCATGAGATGATATGGAAGTGAAATTCGATGTCTAACACCTAAATCACCTTTGTTTGCTGATGTTACCGCTCTCATAATATGAATCATTACCAAGGTGTAACGACGAAAACTGGCCATTTTGAACAGGCTTGCAAAACAGGTTTGCGGTGATATCGATTTTTCATTGGACTGCGAGGAAAGGATTCATATCCGATGCTCCATTCAAGCTAATGTCTTCAAATGTGGAACAAACTCCTCCAAATGCTCTAGCTATGGGTATCTGGGTCGACATGTCACCTTGATGAACAACTGAGCTATAGTGCTGTGCAGGAGAAAATAAGCGGCGTAAGGAGCTTAATAAGCCGTCGATGGTGTATTGCAGCAAAGATCAGGTTCCGAGCGCGCATTTTTTACTCCAGATGGTTCTTTCTCCAACATCGTATGGCTCAGGAATCTGAACACGCTCATAGGAACAACGGATAACCAGTTAGCGCTATCAAACACGCGCTCGACAGCGTGAAGCACTAGGGATATCCCATATCACGCACATGATAGAGCGGAAGATCGGGAGAGAATTCGAAAGTTCCAACATTCGATCAAATATTAGAGACGGTAGCACTTATGGTAAGACATCGGAGCCAGATGAGGAGAACAAATGATGAGTCTTCACGACAGCTGCTGGACAACAAGGATTGGCGTGTGGGCACCGCGGAATGTCAGACGTCAGATGAGAACAAGACGGTCATATTTCTTGAAGAAGATCCTTGAAAAAAAAATACAGCCCTTTTGTCGTTCTTTGCACAGCTAGAATCCACTAGACAACTTTGATACGCAACCGTGACAAACTGAAAATTTACTGCCACAGGCCCCAACCACTCCACGACCAACAACATGTTTTTAAATAATGCTGGTTATAGGGAAGAGTTAGAGAAAGATATGAAGTGTTTGCGCTTCGAGCTGACTTCAGCATCATCAAAAAGCACTGGGTTTTGAGGTGGTTACTATATTATTCAACCGCTAACACCTTATCTGCTTCCAACTGGAGTTTCAGCTTCAAGTAAACTTATGTCGTACTTTAAAATCTACCTGAAAGTCCACCCATGGCTAATTTTCCTTTAAACGCGGCTAAAATAAGAGTCTTATATACTGAAAATGTGAGACTTGTCGATTATGGAACAAGCGGGCCCTACAGCGCGTAGCCTTGTGTGCTGCGGGATGAATGGGGATTTGGCTCGTGAGCGGTCGAGACACTCGGTGATTGGTGGAATTAGCGGTGAAATTCATTGTCCAGTCATCGTATTACGAGTTATGAGTCACGAAGACACATTCCAACAACCGTCAATGATTCATTGATGTTCTACTAAACATAAGTGTCACCAAAGCCATTCTGTGAATAATAGTTCTTTTCACAGAGGGGCTCTTTACGTTTACTATGTTGAAATTCTCCCTTGTAATGAGAAGATATTCCAGTTATCGTTGTAGATCATTCAAAAATCATCTTGCTGCAAATTTAAGGAATTGGGCTTTAGGTTTTGGCTTCCACTACGAGTTGGTAGACCAGTTATTTTGCTGTAACTATGTGATAATTGCGGACGGTAGCCATCGCCACAATCTTACGTATGAAGTATCTGCATAGATTTTCTTGGAGATGATTCACATGAGTAGTGTAGAATACACTACTGCTATAGAGATTTCTACTAAATTTGCGCTAAGATTAAAACATGGGGCTGTACTTCTTTTGTCTTCGTACCATAAAAATATTGGGAATGTTCGACTGATCACGTTTTATACGTGGTGCTCAGGCAAACGCTGATGGATTCCTTTCTAACCTACAACATTTTTTCACAACAGAGATGGTACATCTCAGTATCGAGATACTCTGGAAATTCCGTGGATATCTGAAGACAGACAACCAGCGAAATAAATGAAAAACGTAAGGAGAGAAAAGGGAAAAATGGTCGCCATCCTTCACTTGTTATTAACGATGTTGACGCATAGAGCAAAGTATGATTTGTTCACCTATGGTTAGAAATGTTCGCAGTTTGCAGTAATGCAATCCACATAATGGTGCTGGGAAAGTAGTGGCTCCTTCCGTTCCTTCTTGAGGTCATTCGATGAAAGAACGAGGTAGATGAGGCCCAACTTAATAGATGTTTACTTAACCCAGATCGCACAAAAACGCAACATTAGAATCTGAGCCGATCTGATCCAGATTGTTCCGGTTTCCGAGCGAACGAACGAGTGATGATGGTTTCGCAGAACCTGTATAGAGTGCTTGAAACACCTAGTAGTTCTTTTTCCTCCAAGTGAAACTCATTACTTGTGCAACTGTTGGTGTTGTTGTGCCAGTGTATTCATTTCGTTAGGTCGTAAACTATTCATCGTGGCCAAAAACGAAAGAGGAACACGAAAATTTACTAGGAAACAACGCGAGGTCGAAGTGTTATTCTCCAAAGGAACTCATTGACCCACATAAAAGGGTGCCATCGTAACATTACAGGATGGAAGCGAACAGTTTCTTTCTGTAGAACTTCCTCTTTTCTTCATAGAAATTATTACACTTTCGAAATTTGAATCCCTAAGTTCCTCTTCCTCTTTTTCCTGGTATTGGCGGTTCATGAACTTTTTCTTAAATGAGGCATAAAGGATAAAAGGATGGATGCTAGTACTTATTTCCATCGATTCGTTTTTCCTAGCATCCATCTTCGACGATGGCCTACGTGTGGTTTTGGCTGCTTCTCGAGCACTTTTTGGTCCGATTTATGAATGGCGCTGAATGTTGATCAAGTTTATTGCGCAATACTGGGATAGCCAAGCAAAAACGCTCAAAAAGGAATTTCCAGCTAAACTCGATGGAACATAGTAGAAAAATGAAACAGTCTACAGAATCCTTCTACCCTCGCAGAATTTTACTTTTTCTGGTGTTCTAGGAATCCCTGCACTCGGTCACTTTTAAACTATTTTTATTCTTCGTGGAGATTTAAGTTCATTCAGTGTTAGCAAAGTGTATATTTTTCCGCGGGCTCCTTTGGAGAGCGCTGAAGCACTAAGTGGTTATTGAAAGAATTTTGTAGGAGAAAACTCGTTTGTGTTGCCACCAGTTTCTATATGTGAGTAAAAAGCAAGTTGGTGGCTTCTAGCATGTCTACAAGCGCTTCCTTTTTTGTATTAAATCTCCCATCTATGAAGAATTTTCATCGGAAAGAATCATCACCGGCAACAACTTATCTGTCAGATCCATCAACAACACGGTAATAAACAAGAAATAAATGGTGAAAACCAATAAAACAACAGGATTCTCTTCTGTTCCTTAATGAAATTTTTGTCTGGATACCTTTGGCAGCAATGCAACATTTGTGACAAGCCTCAAAAGTAAACAACTCTCTATTAGTCTTGTCGACTGTAACCATTCAGTCATTCATGCAAAAAAGACACTGAAGAGACCGAGCAGAATTCAATCTCGCTTGTAAAGGTTGCAAATTGTAGACGTCTGCCTGGGCTATAAAATTGTTCCTGCTTCGGCTCCTTCAATGCTTTACCTCGCTGTGTTTTTACCCGCTTCCGTAAAACAACAAGGACGGACGCTATGATGTCGGCACTTAAGTGCGTCGCCGTTCCTCGGTCCGACTTCACGGCCTTGAATCCTCCTCCTCAAATGACGCTCGTCTCGAAGTTCTCTTCTTCACCCCCATCCTACTCCATTCCATTGTCCTCCACTGCACAAACCTACAACACCTCTCCTCGTAATGGGCGGGGCACACTCAGTCAGTAGCGCGGTATGGCGACGCGCACTCATTCCCTACGCATTGTACTTCTCCTACTCATCTTTAGTCCCGTCCATTCTTTCGACAGTGACTGCAAATGGAAGACTAACATAACTGGTATGTGGTTCGTTGTCTTCGTTTGTTTTGATTTCGTAGGCTTCGACATGGAAAGCTTTTTCGTTTCTCGGTCGCTTGATCATGCCGATAATGAGATTGTGTACGTGGTGAATACAAAGTCGTAAAAATAAGGAATTCTTAGTTAGAAAAAGAAGCGGAACATCGAAGAAGCGCGATTTGTAAAGTCGAAGACCTTTTTTTAAACAACGAACTTCGTTAGTTCCATTTGAAACTGAAGAAAACGAGTGCAGAAGGGAATGGAGAAGTTCCAATCCAAGCAAGGGTGGAACGCCGCTCACTTTGAGACAGTGTGATCCAACACGTACTTGTAAAATACAAAGTAATTCTCCTAGAAGCTGAAAAATGTCCAGTTTCTAGTATTTTTTTCTCTTATTTAGTCATATTTTCTTTCCGCTACTAGATGGAAATAATTTAATAATTTCTTCAATGCGACCTACTCTTTTCCTCACGTCGTTTGCGAAACTCCTGCTGGTCAAGTATGTATGTTTCCATACATGGGTCGCTTTAACACGTGGTCATTTCAAGCTCGATATTCTTCTTCGTAATTATTCGCAAGACTCTCGATCATGTTGATCCCATCAGCTTCTTGATGATCCGGTAAGCAGGTCGCGATTCCATCCCAACACTGGGCTCCGCTGTTCCCTCAGCTAGCGCCACGCCGCACCAGTGACCACAATTATGTCCTCTCAAAATAGGTTGCGCAGTGGAAAAACCATTGTGCGACCTCTACAAGCCATGCGGATTTTCCACACCGCATATATAACTATTTCAACTCATTCTCACTTGTATTTTTGCTCTCTTATCGAAATTTTGTCCGGGAAAATCCTTTCAGATGACAGCTTTTGTTGATCAGAGAACATGACTGCTATAATTCACTTGTCCTATGCCACTCATTATTGTTCCAGTGCTTTACTAAGATTCTCCCAAATCTTCTATTATACTTCCGAATGCATGATGGATGTATTATGATAGTGAAACTAAAGCTAAATTTGGCTGTACTGGCTGGAGCGATTTAGTACCAGTCGTTTTAGCGACTATTTATTAAAATATTCATATCAGTTTCTAACTGCTATTTCTAAACGAAGACCCTAGCTCACTTAAGACGTTACCGACATCGCCCACCATAAGTATCAAGTGCTCGAAGAATGCCTCTTTTATAAGCTCACAAAGGATGCTGATCAGATGCAGGGTGAGCATTTTTGTAATATTCGATGTGTGGTTACCAACCACGAGTCTATTATTGCATCCTCTTGGCTCACTAACCCCATCCTTAGGAAAGAGCAACGCGCTGATGCTTCTGCCACCTACGGTAGCCGCCGGGGAGACTCTAGATGTTCAAGTTTTGCATGCGGCTGTAAGACAAATGTGGATGGTTCGTTGAAGAACATCGTCTATAGTCGACTCTATTATTTCGAAATTTTCATTTCCACATTCTTAATACCATCAGAGTGACATAGAAGACTCTTTAATTTTATTTAATAATTAAAAGGAATGCTTCAAACTTGTTAACTATGAAATCATTTCAGAACGAAGTCTTCAAGGAGATGAACATCAACGGCTATTTGAAGCTGGTCAGGTTTCGCCTTTCTCTTAAGTATTTGTGAGCGCAGATGGTTCCTATTTTGGTAGTGAATCGTGCAGGAACAAGACAGCATGAGCAAGGGTGATGAGAGTGCGCGAGGGTGCTTGCGGACAAACAAACCTCATAGAGACGACTAGAGGGGAAGTGAATAGTAGAGAGTGGACACACGAGTTGCTAAGCGCCTGAGCATACAATTGGTCGTTCGCTCTCTGACGCACACGAAAAAATCACATACGGACTGCACAGAAGCCAAGCAGTGTAGCCCCTCTAATTGCTGCAGTACCAAAGTAATGCTGGAAATTTTCTCAACTTTTAGCGTCTGAACATTAGTGGACTTAAATTTGAATGGACTACATTTTGAATACCACCGCCTAAACTTCGCTTGCTTTCATGGTGAGACCTCAACACTGTAGTCCGCTATACTCTCTAAAACAGGAAAGTTTTCTAGCTCTCAACTATTCAGCTATTCTTAAGCAAATATGGATCCGGGAAACTGTAGCAACGTATACAACTGAAATATGAAATTTTAGCCTTAAAATCGGTGTTCCATAGATGTCTAAATATAGAACAGTTGCATGCTCGCTGACAGAAAAGTTGATCCTTTATAACCGGGAAGCAAATGGTTTTCGTGCGAGTTTCCTGTCAACGGCGTCCGACAACCGACTTATTGATCGTTTTTGCAGTTCATGAATATTCCACAAGACCTTCTTGTAGTCGTGTATCTTCCAAATTCAATCGAATAGAAACCTGACTGCATGTGTTTGTATACAAAACCCGAAAGCACCTATTAACAGTGGTCATCCAAGATGTTTGAGCAGTATAATTTTGGCCATTTGCAGAAATTCTAGTTTGTTTACAAAATGCTTGAAGACAATTGTTTATACAACCACAAGGACCCTGAAGGACATTTACAAAACCCGGACTCACTGCTAGCTTCGAAGTTGCAATTACCCTTTCCAGGGGCTCACGGGTTACTCACTGCACCTTCGAGGCCCTTTTCTTTGCTATGTCTTTCTCTTCCTTTCTTGTGGTAGTATTTCACATAATACTCGCCTATGAAAAATAATGGGGAGTAAACAAAAAGTTAAACATTGCGATGACTGGTTGTGTTGAAAAAATACCCTTAATTTGAATTGGAA
Source organism: Angiostrongylus cantonensis (assembly GCA_009735665.1). Lineage (NCBI taxonomy): Eukaryota > Metazoa > Nematoda > Chromadorea > Rhabditida > Metastrongylidae > Angiostrongylus > Angiostrongylus cantonensis. Next base: position 1,157,421 of record MQTX01000047.1, read on the forward strand.
CTAAGATGTTATCGATCATGATGTTATTACCGACGAGCAAAACTTAACGACAATTACCAGGAACAATCTTATTCGAACAATTTTGTTGAGAAAAGCGTCATACAATAATCAGAGTAGTAGATGTTTCGGTTTCAGTCCTGGAAAGACCGACGCCTTCGCTGGGACGTCATTGAGTGGAAGACCGACCAATTAAGCATCAAATCATTTGGACGACTTTGGGTTCCTGATATTAATTCAGACAAGTATGGCTACTTCTTTTAAGTTTTGAAGAAAAACAGATTTAGCCTATGATTAGACCACTGTTTGGTTCTGAATGAACAATCCTCCTAAGACACCTCATAAGAAAAGCCTTATTAGTTTCTTCACCGGCACAAAAGATAGCCAAGCGTAGCGAGCCATCACCGCGTGTATCCATCAGCCTTTATAGGTCCTTGAGAATTCTATCACCTTGCGACGAGGTTCGCTTCAGGACATTGGCGAATTCCGTCATTGGTTTACTCCTGCGTTCTTTTCCTCATTCTAGCTGAAAATTCCGAATTTTTCCCCAGCTTAAGTAATTTTTGCCGACGATGGATCCCCGATGTACATCGCTGTTTGATATTTATGGACAGCACCTCTCCCTATAACAATAAGCCATCGGAAGGGTTATCATCTACTAACTCTTCGTGAATTTTCAATTTTACCAAATCAACTCCGTTTAGAAGGAAAGAAATCAATGTTGTGATATAATAATAATTGTATTAATAATGACGAAAATAATATTAATAAAATGACAAGCGATTTGAATGTTTCATCATGTTGCTGTTACGAAGTGTTGATACTAGGTCTCTCCACCACTAAAACTGTAGTTCGTGAAGTTTGATGAACGAATTGGTGCGTTTTTTCCTCCTCGCCCAAACACTACCTGAATTCCAGTCCATCATAGCTCATGGGCCACAATGTTCATGGAAGCGTGACGTCCACGTACCACTTGACCTTCGATGTCATGGTGTGTGCACATCCAAAAATGCTTTCTCGTCATCAGCATCGATGAGAACTAAGTGATTTCCATCAATCGCATGGAATGGGTAATTAATTTGCATTCTGTCTGTGAGGTCTTAAATGACATCGACTGCATTTTTGTTGTTTTCACACTTTGGCATTCTAAGAAGTGTCCAAGTAGAACCACATAGTGGAAGAAATATAGGCGCACACTGTCGATCCTTCCCTTCTTCCAATAAGAACTCGCATTCGACTACGATGCATTCTGCACAGTATGGTCTCAAACCCATCGATCCAGTCCGTCCACCGAGGTTAAAGTATTCGCTAGAGATGACAGTAAAGTAGAGAAAGCGCAGAAATATGGCTCATGTGGGCTTGAATGCTTTGGTGTCTACAATCTCATGTTAGATAGTAAAACGGTGGCCTTCGAAGGAACGATCGTTTTCGTGTTTTACAGTTTAAGTAAGAACTCAACAACAAGTACTTAATCCATCGTTCACGTCCAGTTTGGCGTTTTTTCGTTTCAGACTATCGACGTCTGTATATTTTCAGAAATACTGTACCTCGCGAACAGCATTAACACATTGCTCTGAAACGCTTGATATTTTTGATAAACCGATAGATAACGACGTTGATGTACGGCTTGTAATTCCCACTCCATTTCTATTGGCAGAAAGAAAGGTTTCGACGCGAAAGCATTTACGGTTCGATTGAAGAATTTCTTAATCCGATCTAAATTTGTTTTCTAAGTTTGAAAAAGAAGTGAGAAGAAAAAACTCTGAAAGTGTGGTCAACCATGGGCCTGGGTGGTGCTCATCGATATGACGTATTAAAACTAAAAAAATAACTTATTACCCTACTTGTTTCGATATCATCCGTGAGTGGCGATTGCGTGTTATCCATAAACACCATCTTTGGTCCTATTCAGAAGGGTCGCTAACTTTACCACTGTCTTCATGTTTGTCTCTTGCAATTCAACGTCGACCTGGTAGTGAAAAAATTAATCATGAAGCGTTGTAGACAAGGCTTTGCTTTATCGCTCTGGGGTTATCGGTGAAGTGTGCGGTGCTATCTACTTTGTACAGTGGGCGGCCCTCCATACAACCACATTCCTGCCATTATTTGAAAGTATTCTGCAACCGGCATTGTGCCTATTTCTTTACTGTCATGCATTCCATACCATAACAATGATTCATTATAATGCCTGGAATTGAAACAACAATCTGTTGGTAGTCAAATTACCGATACTATGAGTTGAAGGAAAATATTTCTCTTAAAACATTAGGAAGAGAACACTCCTTTCGCAGACCACATCTGGCAGAGCGTTTGTGTTGAACGAGCTATCGGTTCAGTAGAAAAAGTGCGGCAAAAAAGCTTTGTACAGCAAAATAAACCACTGAAAAGAAACAATGCACTGCATTCCGACCATTTTGTCTCTATATCTAATGGTAATTAACACGGCTGACAGGCGAAACGCAGGACCAGTATGGTATGGTGGTGAATGCGTTAGCCCCCTGAAAGGGTAATAGCATGTTCTGTCCCCACCGTAGACACCAACGGTCCGAAGTTTTGCAACTATCTTAGCTACATTGTGGCCATATTTCACATAATATCCTGCCATTAAAAAGTAGTAGGCAGTAAATAAAAATCGAGAACATTGTGATTTATACCATAGCTTCAGCTTAACTGGGTTCATGTCAATTTGTGCTCTCCGGATCAATCCCGTTGACGGGTGATTGCTCATAGCGCCTATAGGTCAATAACACGGCTGAGGGACAGACGGAACGAATGATCCGCATGGTGAGGTGATGAATGAGTTAGGTCCCGGAAGGGCAACGGTCCGGAGTTTTGCAAATATCTCAACAACATTATGGTCATTTTGTTTCCGTTGTAGTCACGCAATACATTTCGGTCGTGCCCAAGCTTAAAACGTAGCTGACCACATTCTACTGCGATAACAAGAGCGTTTATGAGAGATTTTTCAGGTTTTGTCTTAAGATGTGACTCTCAGCTACCTTTAATATGCCTCTCCATTATTGGAACCAGATTTCTGGTTGGAGCTCGTCTGCGAGCCACAACTGGTACTTTCCATCTACACACGAATGTATCAAGCGTGGATGCATTCACTTGTTGACCATATCGATTCAAGAATTACAGGCCAAAGAGTAGTTCCACCTGTACTGTATACCGATGTCTTCTTGAGTGTTTTTCTCATATCTGCGGTCTTAGGAAGGTACAGCTGTGGTGACGTAACACAAAGTTTGCTTGATTGACAACCAACCTCACAATTACCTTATTGATGAAAGCGCCCCTAAAGTGTAGCAGATATTGGAGCATACCCTAGTAGTGAGCCGCTGAAATGTTGAGTTTTGGAACACTCCATGTTGGAGTACCGCGCGACGGCATCGCACTTCAGATGGTACATACCGAGCAACCATAACACGTTTGTGATATCAGAAACGAGAAAAATACACTGCTGTTTTGGGAACCATTAACAAGGCTTTCGTGGTAACTCAAGAGTGTGGCCAGCTTTTATGTGTGCAGTAGGGTTCTTTATACGGAAGGTTAACCAAAATGAGGGCTCACTATGGATGGAAAATCGCCACTTTCAATGATCTTATTCCTTAATACGAAATTTAAGAAACTGGTGAGAAAGACTGGGCTGAAGATTTACCTTGTACAAACGAAATGGATGAGGAATGCGATCAACAACCACTCGTATCAGGGTGGATGTCAAAGTTCTAAACTAGAGCAAGCCGTATGAATCCTCCGGCTAAGCAAGAGTGAATAGCGGACGAAAGATTAACATAATCCTTGAATACAATGGTTTGGCAATGAAATCAACGAAGTAGGAAGGCCACGGAGTTCAAGATGTCGCGAACGCTATCTAAACTAAAAGATTACAGGAGTGTTACGTGGTTAGAATAAACAATTCCTGTGGACGAATGGTATTTCATTGGTATTTATGAGAAGGTAAGCCATCAAGTGACAGAGATCCTAGTTCGACCAGCATCCCATTCCCCGACGAAGATACTTTAGTTCCCAGGATCGACTTCCTATTAACCTCAGCACTGGATCGTAAATGCGCCTTTTTCTCTCTGTTTTCACGAGGTTGTTATACAGCACACTATTACTTTCGTGCAAAAACACATGGAACACAACAGTAGCTGACGTTTCGGCAGAATCACCTTCTTCAGAGCCTGGAAGGCTATATCGATATGCAATTTACTATGCCAAACGCCTCAGCAACACAGACAGAAAGAGGAAAATCCTTTTTTACGTACACATGTCGAATTGTTCTTCATGGTGGTTTGCGAAGCGCAACCCAACTGTTATGTTCCACATGGAGAGCGTGCAGGATGCATATTCAAGCGTACGCTTGGCACTGTAGACAACCACGTATGTAATGAACTGTTGAACTTTGTTTTCGCCAACACATTCACAAATACTTGATGATTTCACCTCCCTTCTTCAGCAAGATTCGTGATGTACACAGAACACTTTCCATATAACTGGTTTGCCACTGACGTAGCGGGACTTTTTTTGAACTCATCAGAAAGAACGCTTCGAAATTGTAACCACAAGTCATAGTAGGCCTTAGCGGAACGGTAGAAAGATTTAACAATTTGCGACTGGGTTTCCAATCCAGCACGATATTGGTTTCGTTCATTGGATTATTAGTGGGTCAGATTAAACATGGAAATGTCGAGGTTCTCAGACTGTGTGACCCCATCGTCGTTCACATCACCGCCTCCTCGGAGGATGAAATTCCTATTGTTATCGAAATCCAACAAACAGGAGCAAGAACAAAAGAACAACCCACTACTCATCTCCTCCATCACCCACCAAAGAAGCCACATTACATATATATATATATTACTTTCGTGCAAAAACACATGGAACACAACAGTAGCTGACGTTTCGGCAGAATCACCTTCTTCAGAGCCTGGAAGGCTATATCGATATGCAATTTACTATGCCAAACGCCTCAGCAACACAGACAGAAAGAGGAAAATCCTTATAAAAATCACATGATCGGCAGCTTCTCGAAAAACCCACCATTTTTATCAACCATCTACTCAGGAAGAACATCCGCTCAGAGTCGCATATGGTTGACGACTGCAGCACCCCCATCAACGATCGATAGGAAGGTAAGAGGCGAGATCACGCGTGATTTCGAGGCATTCCTCCCTGCTATTTATTGTGGGATTTTTCGCATTTATCCAAAAGGCCTCGAGGAGTGGTGGCGTTGTTGTTTTAGGATCTCGTGCGAAGATAGCGACTTTTATATCAAAATCGACTCCGCGATGCTTTTGTATCCTATATCCTATATCCTACTGGGGTACTTTGTCTCACTTTTCGTTTGCCATCTAGGTGTTCTTTTATGCGGATACATAAAGGTCTGCCCGTTTCGCTAATATATTTGTCTCCGCAATCATTACAAGAGATCAGGTATGTCACACCTGAACTCATGCAGTCACCATCCCTACCTCAAGGGTAAACTGCGCAATTCTGTTTCCCACATAGACGGTCATTAAAGCGGTTACAAACTAACTAATGACGAAGAGTATTCGGTGGATTTCAATTGTCGCTACCGATTCCTCTAGACCTGCCCTTCTTAAGCATCATTTTATGGCTAAACATATTTCATCGCTACTAAAAGGCAAAATAAACGAGCTTTTCCTTTGGCCAAGTATTTCGTTTTGGCGCGTCGCTCTCCTAAACTTATCTCGTGTGATTACTATTTTGTAGCTATTGAGGATGGCTATTTGCCGAGTTAAGTCACGCGATTCGTCCCTAAGTTCTCTACTTGTGCATGCAGAGGTGTGTGTTCGAAACACATTTCCCACAGTCGCCTTCTTTGTGTGTGAAGGGTGAGAAGGAAAGATAAGAATAAGGATGTTCTTACTAATTGGTTTTCGGTACCACTTCTAAAGTAACTGCCATCTGATAAGTTAAATTGAACGTTAAGAAATAGAAATCAATTTTCTCTCCGTTTCGGAGATACTTCATTTCTTTCTCTTTTAATTTCACTCTTCACGTATTACTAAGCGGAGTCCATGTCAATTGGCAGTTTTGGTACAAAATGACGATTCTATGAACTTTTTGATTGTCCGGAATCTAACCTGTAACAATCACTGAAATATTGGTGTGAACTACTTCAAGGCACTCCCATAGGGAATTGTTTAGAAGACCAGGGCTTTGATTTCAAGAGGTTGCGAAGTGTATTTGTAGAGTTTTCGCATTAAAGTTTTAGTAGAGCCAGGTTGAACAAGCACTAGATTACCCAACCAAATTCGGGTGGGCAAGTGCATCGTAATCATGCGCGGGGTATGGAAATGTTTTCACATAAATTCACAAACGACCCAATGAAACTGCAAAGAACTGCAACCGTAGTGTGTATGAGAAGGCGAAAACTAGTCTTTACAAGATGGAGAATATTCTCTGGAGTAGCTGTGGACAGCAATGACCTGCAATAAATGTCGGATACTAACCACTACACCGAGAGCATAACTTCTTAAGAATCCGAATTCAGTAGTGGATCATGGATGCAATCCAGCCACTGTAGGTTGCAGGTGATGTCGAGATTTATACTCACTTCGTCCTTCCAAAAATTAGAAATAAAGTCATTCCTTGTTTCTACCGCGGGACAAAAGCCGTATGTTAATGTCGGCGCGAGCATTGCGTTCCTTTACTGACAAAACGTAGGTAGTTGTTGTCCAAACCTCTTGACATTATCGAATAGGTGAAGTAAGTACTTCAAAAGGCATAAGAGATCCCTGCTTGACCTATAACTGGTGTACGATAGTGTATGAGCGTTCAGAATGGGATGGATATAAACGTTCACGTCCTACTCAAGCACGTTCAAAACCAACTGTCAAGCGTCCAAGGAATCCAGATGATCCAGAGCAGGACCACACTCAACGTTAATGTGCCAGTCGTTAAATTACACAAAACATCTAGTCACCATCATTTGAGGGACGACGTATGGATCGAATGCGGTATAAATGCAAATGTTCGTACTCGTAACAAATGAGTGGATGAATTAAGAACGAAAGAAAATCGAGTGCCGAGAATTGTTGGGCTCAGAACTCATAATCGGTAGAATAAGCAAGGAAATCCGATACTATCGTTGAGTTATATCAGCTAGCTGTGCAGTATAATTTAGCTAATAAGCAACAAATTTTAAAAAATTTAATGAATTTTAATAATTATAAAAATCGAAAATCAAAGAACAATATGAAGAGAACCTTGGAAAGAACGAGCTTTTGAGCTTTATCCTTTTTATCCTTTTAAGGCAAAAGGATAAAGCTCTCGACGTTGATCAATCCCTGAGGGATGCGCCTTGCATTCGACTTCACTAAACAAGATTTAACGGTGATTAAATGCTTGTCTGGCCTTTACAGTGACTTCCAGACGAACTTGCTGCCAATTTGCCGACCCCAGAGGGATAGAAACTTGGTGGGCCATGGGTGCGGGGATTAATCCCACGTGTCTGTTGCAGGGCGCCTCTTACCACTGCTCCATACATAAATCTTATGAAATTTTTTTAGTGAAATTAAAATTAATTGTAAAATTATATAAATTTAAATCGGATTAATATGGTTGCGATCATAGAACAATTAGTTGGACTTAGACGATTTCTACGTAAGTAAAAAGACGATGTTATAACGAATTTGTGCCTATACACACTTAATCCTCTTTCCACATTACTTCTTTATTTCTGAACATCTAGCAACAGTATTTTTCGCACACTTTTTGCCTTCACATATAAAAATCTAAAAAATGCTCTGTGCCTTCAACTAAAGTCCTTCAAATTTTCTGTTGTGATTACCACATTCCTCGTCAGAGTGGTAGACCAGCTAAGGAACTGTGGTCCAGCATTTCCCTCTACTTTATCTGCGAAAGTACCCATGAACTTCTGAGGCGAATATCTCTCAATAATCAAATTCGTATTTGAGTACTTAATGTGTCCAATCCACATTACTTTTATTTATTTATTCGATCTCTTTTCCCATATTGTGAGAATCTTAAATCCCACTTCTTTCATTCGAGTCGCTTTCCTGCACCAGTCATCCACAAAGTTCTTCGGAGTCGTGTTTGAGTTTCGTTGCCACTGAGGATTTTGCAATTCTTCACGAATGTCGCTGAGTGTTCGTCGAGTTAATGATCCGTTGATGTCTCGAATAACTTCATTAGAGTGTTCTCATTTCTCCACCACTGCCTTTGTGAGCAAGAGAAACTCGTTTCAATACGTCCAGTATCTAATTCGCAGCGCCGAAGGGATCAAGGCCTGAGTGATTCAAGTCACGTGAAGAGTTGAAGCATCGATGATTATGATATGTGGTTCGTACTGTTTTTTACTTTACCACTTCTATCTTATTTAAGCACCACTATATACCCATAGGGCGCGTGTGGCGCAGTGGTTGGAGGCGCCACTGCGGCGCGCACGTGAAAATGCGCCCATGGCCCACCAAGCCTTCCATCCCTCCGGGGTCGGCAAATTGGTACCAGACTTGTCTGGGAGGATAGCAGCACTGGCTCGATACATCGGCCGGCCACCGCGAGTCATTGTAAAGGCCAGATATGCATTCAATCACCTCCAACGATGCTTAATGAAGTCGAATGCATGGCGCATCCCTCAGGGATTGATCAACGCCGAGAGCTTTATCCTTTAGAGCTTTTTATATACCCATATTTATTTCCTTGGATACATGAACGGTCCTTCATCACGAGTTGTGTAGATACCAGCACATTTTCCAACCGTTTCTTTGCCTCGCAATCGTTGTCCCTGGTGGTGGCTCAATTCGAAGTAATGGCGGGTGCGACTCTCATACTGTGGTCTGTAGAACAACTGCAGCTGTGGGTGCAGTTGATTGAGTTTAGTTACTAACAGGTCCGACCACCGTTTAGGTGGCGGTCCTGGGGGATGCCAGCATCCTCTTGAAGTTCACTCTACAGTTCTTGTTATCTGTCTATCGTCGGTTCTTTTTATTATATGACCAACTCATCTATGTCTCACAATCGATCTGTGTTCTCTTGTGTCTGAAAGATGACATAGATTTTGAAGGTCACAGCTTCGTATTCCGAATATCGTGTCCCGATTATAGTTCAGTGCAAGAAACATGGTTCTAGTGCTCTGTGAGCAGTGCACAGTATTCTCAACGTGGTTGAAGTACCAGTCCACATTTTTCTGCATTAACAGAGCGCTGCGGGACTGTCGAATTGAAGAGCGGGACGTCAGTTGGCCGGTGGCTTGTTTGAGGGATCCGATTGTGGCCCAAGCTGCTCGCCTTTTGTCTAATTTCTCCTCCACATTATTCTGTGTGACCCTTGAACGCCCAAGGTATACTTACAAGGTGATCTCTATAATCAAAGAACCATCCATGTCCATATATTTATGCTAAAGAATTAATGGGCCAGTCCCTCAGCGTATTACTGGATGTGGTCCGAATTCTAAGGGATATATGAAGGGCTTAATTAAGTTGAGACAGGACCTAACCGAAAAGGTGTTTGCTCATCTTACCTACGACCTCTTAACTACAAAACCAAGGCAATGCAATTCTGTTTCATGAAAATTCTCTGTCTAAGAAATTTTACAGACATCAGACAGGACAGCAGTCATCGGATTACGTTACGTTCCAGTCGCTGAGTTCCAACAACAACGGAAATGTTACCGGCAGACTGGAATTTCGTATTCAGGCGCATTGCGAAATTGACTACACTGAATATCCAAGTGTGAGCCGATTTCCGTCTTAATCTAAGTCATTAATCAGAAAGCCTAGTCGACACTAGAGAGAAGGATCAGATCAGATGTCTAGAAACGAGTAGAATGAAGGATAATTATCCTTCTCTCTAACATGGAGAAAACTAGACCAGTAATTCCTTCTACTCTTCTTTTCATGGCTGTATAATTAAGCTTTTTCCACGACAGTCAATTAATTCGTGTAGCGTTCTTGAAAAAAAAACTGATCCGTCACCACTTTAATGAAATATCGTAAAATTTTAGCCAATTCGCAAGGTGTTGAAGAGTCCTTGAAAACATTTTTTGATTTGAAATTGTTGAGAAGGAAAAGTTGCTGGAGCACTTTCTAAGTATCCAGAATGTCTTTGGGTGTTTAGGATATCAAACACTGCTGCTTCAATCTCCAGTCGACGCTCTACAAACGATACATTAAGTACTACTTGGAGAACGCGGACGGTGAGAATGTGCTCAGAGGCAGAGGAGAAGCTAAAGAGCTGTCGAAATTATACTTGCAGAACACCTGGACATCTCACAGTTGAAGACTAACTGGAAAATCGAAAACTCTTGGTTAAAAAAGAAAACTCAAGACGGCGACAACAAGTAAGACCTTCACGTCGGTCAAACAATTTCGCGGCCATAGAAGCCATTAACAGAATGCGCAACCGAATTCGTGGGAAAAAAACAATGCTTCATGGTGAACCAGAAATGAATTTTTTAAAGGTCCTTAATCAGTTAGTTCTTGTTAGGAAAAGAATTTTAAACTCATGAATCCATGAACTAAATTCGGTTTAGAGCCAGCGATGTTATGATATATGATACCCAGACCGATCCGAACCACTCTGCTATTTCTTTGGAAGTTCGAAATTCAGTGAATTTCACTCTCATGGGAATATTTAATGACTCATAATTTGCTTGTATTCACGCGAAAAAGGCATGGAAGAGAAAATTCGGAATTTCCTACTTTTGCCTTTGGTATACACACTATTTGGAACCAGCACAGGTGTTATAGCGCCGTTACGACCTACAAGTTTTCAAACGATTCCTAGTTCTTTAGACGATTTGTGTTCGATTATGATAGTGATTCTTTCCGTAGGTCACGATATAAGGATAGGATGGGAATATTTCATTGTGAGAATTCCTTCAATCAGACGTCTGAATGTTCAAAAGTATTCACAGTAGGGGAATCTTGCACAGTAACGCCATTGCGAGCATTAGCCTAAGCCTAGAGACCATTGAAAACTTCATCCGTTCATCATAGGCGGTGAAAGAAGTCATATTCGAATTCAACCTAAGCTTAAAACTTGACTGCATAGAACTGTGCTGTGATGGCTCGCAAGTGAGTGTGTCTGCACGGTGATTGGCGGTGAATTGAAAAAAAGAAAGCTGGCTATGGAAATACAAAACATTTTCCAGAGCTGACACACTGGAGATCTGCGTGACGGCCAGACGCCGTTCGACCACGCTCGCTGTTGAATTGACCCTGCCAGTGCTGATATCAGCACTCCTTCTGCTCATTGCTCCCTTTTTTGGAACATTCGATCAACAGGTGAACATGTGCTTAAGTGACTTGATGCGATGCTGAACAGTTTAAATTCTGCAAAATCCTAGTAGGGAACTTTATGAACATGGATGTTATTCACTGGTCTTCATATCGTGATGCCGAAGCAGATGCTTTAGTTCTCTTAACGGTCTAGCCGGAAGTTCTAGCGCTTCCCTGCATGTCCCTTTTGTGTAGCGTAGAATTTGAAACACAAATTGAACACAACGCTCTAGCTAGAACTGATGTTCGCCTAAAAAATTTTCTCGAACTACTTAAAGCTCAAAAGACACATTGAGCCGAATCGTTTATCTGAACGATGTGCTACTTATTTTTACACTTTAGTAAAGTTTGTTATCAAGAAAAATGAGGTACACCCTGGAAATTCTTCCTTTAAAGTAGTTTGTTTCTGGTTTGGTGTGGTTTTTACCCTGGAGTCCCTACCGTGGAGTCCCGAGAATTCCGTACCACACCTTTCCCAGGTTGTAAGCAGCCATGCACCAGTCAGTGTTCATTGTGGACCGAAAAGCGGCTTAACATCCTGTTGTGACCAATGTTGTACAAAGGCAGCGGCGAATTTTAACATTGATTTATCGTTTTCTCTGCTTGCGGATAGGAATATAAACCGTTTCTTAGCTTTAAAGACCTTCTTGAAGTTGAAATCTCTCACTGTATATCTTAATTTAATACCCAGGAGGACCTTGCAGCAGCGATAAGGTGATAAACAGTTGGTAAGAGATTCTTTGTATTCTTGTTGAGCAAACGCGAGGTGTTATTATTATTCTTTATTCACAAATAAGCTGACGTTTCGGCGAACTTCGCCTTCTTCAGTGCCTGGAAAGGTCAAGTTGACAGCAATCTACTCGGTCAAACGCCTCCATAACCAAACAAAGAAAACGCTAAACCAAGATTTCAATCACAATGAACACAACTTTGCGCACCCAGCGCTTTCTGTGAGGCTTCCACTGAGTCTGTCTAGTGGAGACCAACCGCACAGAATTCACATGGAATCGTAATGTGCCTTTCCCCTCAAAATAATAGGCTTATATACTGCCCAATGAGAGTTGCCCTTTCTATTTCTCTGCTCGGAGAAGTTTCCAAATGTTCGGAATTCCATTAAACCACCAAAATTCAATAATATAGGCACCGAATTGTTTTTATGTCTTAGGAGAGATCCTAAAGTCAGAAAGGGATTAGCATTGTGCGAAATCAACTACAACGATGCTGGGTCATTCGCAAAATTTGGACCACCGGTCAGATCGAACTATTTACCTTTCCGAGAGCTCGCGCATTACACATTGCGCCATGGAGGTCCTTGTTCTGCGTTCCTCTGAGCTAGTTTCTAGTTTAGGTTCGTATTGTTTCGTTTGATGAGCGATATTTCAGATCAAAGTTAAAATGTTCGCATTACTACTGCAATTTATGAGCTTCCAGTTTATGGTAGATAAGACACCTCATTTGGGATTCGGATCGTCACTTCCTAAAATATGTGAGATTTTCTCGGCTAGCGCTCTATTTCACTTTCTTATCTATAGCTATATATATAGCTATGTGTTTCAGATGTGTTTTACGCCTTCACTTTGGCTGTTACAGTGACAAGTTTGATTATTACGGTGTTAATCTCAGCGACAAGTAGAATCAAGAGAAAAGTGCCTCCAGGTGAGACGATACGAAGCATCTGAAATAGTTCGTTCAGTTCACGCCAAAAGTAGCCCAAGAAATTAAGACGACTTTAAGCCTTAACTATTCTTGCAGTAAAATGAAATTGGTAGTAACAAGCTCAGCTGAGTATTGCTCTTTAGGACAAACTTCACTGCTAAAGAGTTATTTGAGTAGTAGTTTTAGTGCGAGATGTGTTAAAAGTGTAGACTCAGAAGACGATATAATAACAAATTCATTATTTAACGAGAAAGTAGTTCAGCTCATCGTTTCACACTTCTGGCCTCTGTGTTAAATGCGAACCTGTGCTGTGGTTCAGAGGGAGAGCCCGTCACAGATGGAACATCATCAAAGGTTTGCTCGCGTTCCATGTTCTGAAGGTTTAGTTTCGAAAGTTCTCCAGGATAATTCCGAAACGGCATGCATGGAATTATTTTTCTTTTATATGACTCGTCTTCACGTCTACTGTGCCATCTTCCACCTTTTACGTGTACTTCAACTGATGCTAGGGGATTTTCATTTCATCCTGAACGTCGTAGAATGCTGGTCGAGCAATTCTCCCTGGAGTCCTGAGATAGCCGGGCTGGAGCGTTCCCATTTGGATTGCAGAGAGTGATTTTTTCCCAGACATGTCCGGCACCAATTTCCCGACCCCAGATGGATGAAAGTGTTGGTTGGCCCGGAGCGAAATCGAACTGACACCATGCCGATGATAGTCGTTATCACTACCACTGTGCTATCAGCCCCTGCATGAAAAATAGTATGGACTAAGGTATTTTGTTTCATTGATAAGCTGGTATGAATTAACCAAAAAAAAAACCAAAAGTAGCGCTTCTTAACAGATACTACACCTGTAAGAAGGAAAGATATCGGTGCACCCTCACAGGAGATTATCTCCAATCGTAATTTTTTTTTTTATAATGACCGGCTATTCCACCATCTGGTTCGGGATTATATCACATTAAGCCTTGTTCGTTTATATTCACGCCTATTGCGCCAGAAAGTAAGATAACAAACGATAGAGCTTAGCGACTTCAATGTTAGTACCAATTTTAATAACGAGACTTTCAAATTCAGATTCGCTCGTGATCAGAAGCAGGATCACGTTATTTTCAACCAGCTGCTAAACTATCCGTACCCAAACTTCCTTTTATAAAGTAATCTGATTTAAAAGTTCTCATCAAGACAAATGGGAACGTCTGTTACATCATCTTCAAATTCTGATGAAAGTATTACCACTCATGTGACTACGTGACCTCTGTAGGTGTAATACGACATGAAAATACAGTCGAGTTCGATTTTGCAAGCTTTTTCCCTTTTTTATACTACTCATCTTTTCACGACCAGTGTATGGATTCCAGCAATTCTCACATTCGATTCGTTTCCTCGCATCAATCATCCACTAAGGTCTTTCAACTTCTATGTGCAGAGTCGGCTGCTGCTTGAGGATTTTCACTTCATTTGCATGTCGCAGAATGTCGGTGGAGTCGATTCTCCCTGGAGTGCTAACATAACCGGGCTAAAGCATTCGCAGATGAAACGCACAGAGTGAATTTTTCTCGGACAAGTTCCGTACCACGTTCCCGACCACGAAACGATGACAAGCTTGGTGAGCCTTGAGCGGGATCGAACCAGCACTATGCTCCTGATGACTGGCATCAACATCACTGTGCTACCCTACCATGATTTTATAGACATTTAAATAGAAGCAGAATTAAACATTTTCAAGCAGGCACAAAAATGCCCCTCATAACAAATTGTTTTCCTAGAAGATAAAATTTTTCGAAAACTTTTATTGTTAATATGTTTGACTTTGAAAGCACACTGTATAAAAATTACCAGCGATTTGTGCAATAGAACAAAGTCACTTCTATAAAAGATAAAGCTCTCAACCTTGATCAATCCCTAAGGGATGAGTGATGCATTCGACTTCGTTAAGGATCGTTAGAGGCGAATGAGTGCATATTTGGCCTGCGCAACGATTCCCGTGGTCTATCGCTCTAGTCAATGCTGCTGTACAACCTGGCAGGTCTGGTACCAATTTGCTGATCCCGGAGGATTAGAAGGCTCTTTGAGGTTTGGACGCGGCATCGAACCCATGCGTATTGCATAGCATCTCTAACCATTGCGCTACACGCACCCCTGTTTCTTCCATAAATGTAAAATGTTGTGAACTTCTAAGATATCCTAGTTATTGAGAAATAATCATCCCTTATCGAAAAACCAGCTTCGACGTGAAAGGGTTAAAGTACTGCACGGTCCACGTGCTTGTACTCGCCAAAAGTGGAGATGATTTACCTTCAAAACAACACTCTCCATGATAGTTGATGTTGATGAGGAATGAATACATTTCTTCTACTGTCATGATAGTTTTTCAGGACGCTTCTGCTGATTGGGTGCAAATCCATGCGGCGATGAACAATCTGACGAGCTGCATCACCGTCATCGTCTATGTGATCGGCACCATTGCCATCATATTTTGATTATCTAACAACATAAAGAACTACTGGACTCTAAATTTTACTAGTATGAGTAACAAGCACCTATGGTTAAAGTTCACATAAATTCACTAGAAGCTTGTACGGTGGCCTTGTAGGCAATACGTAGAAGTTGGCGGTGGCCCACTTATGACCGACTATATTTCAAAATTCATTAACTGGTATTCTACCGGAATAATTTTAACATTAGAGGGATACATAGTTCTGACTCCAACGTCCTCTAGTTGCAAAATTGACAAGGAACCGTCACCACTATTCATACTGTGCCCGAGTCAGACACTTAAAAAGGATTCCCAGAATTGTCGCGCATAAATTATAACCTGAATTTTCAAATCACAGCAAAGTTTAAATGGAATCGAAACGTCCACACACGTCCTCCTAAACAGAAGTTAGACAGAAGTTGAATGGAAACGAAATGAATTCGAATACGAATTGCAGGGCAGAAAATCAGGTTGTACTAAAAGAATTAGATAAGGAACAAAATAAAACAAAGATAAAACACTGGGATACAAAGTTATCTACGACAGAATCGTTCTCAAGGTAAGCACAGTCGTCCAGCATAAAACTCCCTCGAGGCAGAAATAGGTTACGGTCGGCTTCGTTATTCTCGAAGCGCTGCATAAACACAGTTTGCACCCCATTTACGCCTGGTTAGTCGAAACGAGGAGCGATCGACCCACAGCGATGCACGTCATCAACTGCAGAACACTGGACACTTTCAACAACACCTATAAATCCCTAGTTTCCGATAAATAGAGCAATATTTCCAGAAAACGCAACAATCTAACATATCCAGCTTGACAGTCTAAGAAAACATGCTAAGAAATAACGCTTAGTCTCGAGTGCACTCCAAGTATGAATCAACCTATAATTTTTCTGAAATGCACTCTTATCCGTACGATTCGTTTTGCTCGTTGTCCCACACCTCCACATCCTTCCACTAGTAACAACCCATTTTGTGCCTCTGGATCAAGTATACGCTAATAGCCGACCATACCAGCCGTCTTTTTTTTTGGCACTTTACGCATATGAATTAGTTCACACTTTATTGATCAACGTGAAAATGAGGACACGATCTTCGTGATTTGTGAACATGCTATGTGCTGTGTTCACAATCACCTCTCCATTAAAATAAATATCTCATAATGGTACAGTGTACTACAATACTACTAACATACAACACTAATTGGAGAAAATCATCTGCGTAGGTGTTTCGGCATTTGCTGAACAGCTTGGAGAAGCACCGCTTCTAGAGCTATCCATGTATGTCGAACCGAAGGAGCTGGCCCGACTAAGTACTACTACAGGATAGATACGATCTTTTTCATATTTTTTTTGTAATTATGGAAATTACAACCGAAACTGGAATATGGTATCTCATAAGGATTTGCTTAAACAATTTAAACATTAGACTTATCCGCCCGCAAGCTTCACAGTGACCAGAATGTAAGGTCGCATTTGCGACGAATGAAAGTGCACGGAAGTGCAGCAATACGAGGTTGAAAGGTCACAAATATTAGATGGAATCTAAAATCTAGTAAAGGGTAGGATAAAACATTCAGAGTGCGAAAAATTTGAGGAAGAATAGCAGAAAATGAACGAGACATCGAAAATGAGAAATCCGAATGATGTAGGGTATCACATGTATTTACATATGGTCTGAACAGGCCTAAATCGTTGGAGGAAGACCCACTACTGACTCGTTTGCAACTGGAGCTTTTTCCACACCAACAGGTTACAGTATAGTACACCCGAACAAAAAACGCACAGACCAGCACGAGTGCAAGGCAAATCGTTAATACCACCCAACTTGGTATCCCCACACGCCTTTTAGCAAAAGAACAAAAACTGCAACACGTGGCTAGCATGAAGCATAATGCTTTCATTGCTCTCCTCCAAAAGTGAATTCGAAAAAGGAGGTACACTCCCTTCTCTCAACATGAGTTAGAATAAGTAACGTGAACACTAATAGACATATAAACAAAAAAAAACAGGGTTATACATCTAGGGGAAGGAAAAAAAATTGAAAAGGTACACATTACGACTGGAATAGCAATACCTATCCCTGTGGCACACACAAACCATGGGAATATACAAGCTATCCAATCCAAGTATTCCGGTCCAGATTACCGCATGCGCGCAAATCCAGGACACGTAAGGACTAACGCAACTTTGTATATGCGTCGGCTAGCTATGTGGACTCATGTAACTCTAATACTAACTGATCTATTGGGAAAACATAAAAGACTAAACTCGAAACAGTTCCTGATTTGATGCTTATACAACTATGTACAAATACTTACGGAACCACTAGTACTACCCAAGAAGTGTTCCAAAGCTCAGCGATTTGATCGTTCTTGCTAGTGCTTGGAACACATGTTAATGGAACGATTGCACAAGCTATTTAAAAAAAGCTATATACAACATCACCTTAAACCGGTGCTTAACTTATCGATAATTTACAAATGAATAGGTGCTACCCGGTTGAAATATACCCACTAGAAAGCGGAGAATAAGTGTGCAAGATTGATAGCGCAGAACTGAGTGCCAACAACCTCAAGATGTAATTATGAACAAATTAGCAGCTAGAATGCTATGTAAAGCGGCTCGTCAAGTATTTCACACATTCACCTCAGCTTCGCGATGTGGTTGACCTAGCAAGTCGGATTTTGACTCCTGAAGTGGGTCCACAACAGTACATTAACTATCGCATCGAAAATAAACATCCACTTACTTGCCTGACCACGGCACCTTGACAAGTTTCTGGTGTTGGCACACGAGATACACTTGAAATGTAACGACGGATACCACTGAAGCTGCTGTCAGTATGAAGACACGATGAATCATGCACTCCATCCTGACAATGTTTTATACAAAACCGCATACGATACGGAGAAAAAACGACTGAGCATATCTGTGAAGAAGGAAAACCAAATCTCGAACTTAGCGTAGTAGTTGAAAAAAGCTGTGCAGCATATTCACTTTGTGAAGAAATCCGTAACAAAATCAAAAACTTGTACTATTCGTACCGTAAGCTCGAAGTCACTCCCATTTGACAAATTCGCCGAACTGGAGTACGACTCCTTCGCTCTATTGCTGTCTTTTGCATTTCCAGCTGGAGAAGGTGGTTCACTACCCGGTGGATAAACCATTACACCACTAAAAGGATCCATAAACGCCTCTGGAGGCACCATGAACAGTGGAAGTGTTTGAGGAACCTGAAACAAAACAAATATTAGTCATAAAGTCAACGCATTGTCTTATAGCACAATGACGACCACCAAGCACAGTTCCGTGTTCCCATCATCGTGTGAAGGACTTTCTCATCTCATTTTGCACGCCAAACTCCTCAAGTATGGTATTTCACACTAAAGTTCCTTCATGGTTGACATACACCTAGCAGCGGAAAACCTAACAACGTGTACGTGGTTTCAAAAGACACATGACTACTACAACTTTTGACACGACTATCAATTTAATCCAATTTTTTTTTGTGTCGAAAAAACTTTCCATTTGACGGTGATGGGAAACTCTTGAGTTGAAGTCACACTGATAACGGAAAAACTCGCGAGGAAAAACTATGGAATTTTGAAGAGGCGCGGAAAATCTACTGTACTTTTAAATAGGTTAGAATACTGTCAGGAGCAAGAGAGAATTCGAACATATACAAATATGGTCGGCAATGCGCTAAAAATCCAAACTAAACCACCACCATATTAAAAACCGAGAAAAAAAACGTTAACATACTTGGCGATCGTTGCTACACATAACCGGCGGTGGCTCTGTAGGTCTTCCGCTACCGACAGAACCACTTGTAGCTTCCCGATCGCCTTCACTAATTGTTATTTTATCCAAACGAGAGCTCAGACGGGCGGCTACGAGCCGATTCATGACATTGAAGTGCTCGCTCATCTGCTGCACATCACGAGCAGAATCAATGCTGAAAAGAAAGCCCGTATAATTGAGAAAGTTCTGTGCAACCTAGATTTTAACTCAACAATAATTGTCACGTACCGAAAGAGATTACTTGGAGTTTGTAAGATGGTGCTTGGTGCGCTTTGCTTCACCCAAGGATGATCAAGAACTTCATTGGCAGTCAATCGCTCGCTCACATTTTTCACCTGGAATTACAAACCAAACAATTCCCTTAGCATGTTCGTGTTAACTCTTCAAACTTCGCTTACCAGTAGACTGCTAACAAGATGTTTCGCTTCGGCACTAATCATGTCCCACTCGTCCGCTGGAAAATCATACTCACCACACTGAATACGACGAAACAATTCCTGTTGACAATCGTCGCATGGCTGACCTTCCGACCAACTGAAACCCTTGCGGTACTCCTTTTGTTGCACGCGTTACCTAAGATGTAAAGCAACATTACCCGCAGTCTTCGTCATCGCATTCTCCCTGGAATGGAGCGTATCCACACAGCATTATGTACAAAATCACTCCAAGTGACCACATATCGCAACGTTTATCATATCGAAGTGCATCGTTGACAAACGCATCAACCACTTCCGGAGCCATGAATTCAGCACTCCCAACTGGTGAAGCAAGATCGGGTTCAGACGCAATCTGTACAGTTTACATTGAAAGGTATGAAAAGACGTCACTGAATTACAATCTAACTTGCGGCATTTTTGGTGGAGAGTGACCCTTCACAGGACGACTAGCAAGGTCCAAATCGCATAACTTCACAGGGCTCACTCGGTCGGGCTCAGTACACAGGATGTTTTCAGGTTTAACATCGCGATGTGCGATTCCTAAATTAAAAAAATCAATTCCCATGACAGTTAGAAGCGTTTCAAAACCTGTGATACCTCGGTCGTGGAGGAACTTGAGTGCAGTAGCAATGTCCACTGTCACACGGCGAGCCTCCTCTTCAGTGAAATATCCTTTTCGAATGATATGTTCTAGCAGGGGGCCGCCACGCATTTTTTCGAAAACCATGTAAAAGTTCACGTCGTCTTCGAACCACTGTGAATTTTTAGGTGAGACCCATCAAACAAAAGTTATAAGCTAGAAACTTCAGCCTCGAACTTCCCACATACTTCGATCAGCTGGACAATATTCGGCTGGTTCTTGCACATCTTGAACGTGTTCACCTCCCGTAGAATTCGCGATCGCGTATGCGATTCCTCGTTCTTATCAACAACCTAACAAAAGTAGCATTATGAGGAAGTATTATACACAACTCAGACAATGAGATTGTGACTTTCACACCTTTACTGCGTATTCCTTTCCGGAAGAAATCGAAACACAAGTTCGGACACTAGCGTACGCTCCCGCACCCAACTTCTCGTCTGTTAGCTTGTAGAAATCTAAAATCTTACCAGTAATAAACACATTTCTTTTCTAGGACAAAAGTAAAACCAGAAACCTCTCTCGACATTCAAGAGAGTGACACGGCATGACCATTCACACCGGACTCGGAGCACAATTATCACAGTCAATATAGCAATTGTGAACATCTGGCAAACGCATGAGATAATGCTTCACTACGATAAATTATCATGCCAAGCTCAGTCAACTTCAAAAAAAACCACAACGGTTCAAAGAATCTTGCAAATATAACGACCATTTCTTCCATATTCATACACCTCATATAACTCCAAGTTAACAGAGCCTCATGGACCTAAAAATACAAAAAGTGTGATGCATGTCACTTAACACCTTCCCTGAGTAAAGGGTGAAGTAACTGAACAACACAGTTTGCTGAACACACTAGCGATCTCCTCAAACCAAAGGCGATGAAACACTGACTGAGGCTACAATTCGTCGTTAAAAGTTCCAATATTCTTCCTGATCAATTATTGATCAATGCCGAGGTTAAATAAAGTCGATCTTGGGACTCTTTCTTCTACTAACACACACATTGTAAAGAAATTAAATGGTAACCAGCGGAAAAAACCACCAGCTAAAAGCACGAAGTCATCGACAAGCTTTCCTTATACCTATGCTGTATTAAATACTACAGAACGAAAAACGTTGTGCTGTTTGTTTACCCAGTGTCGTTTTGTGTTAGACGTCTCGTCTTCCTCTAGATGAGGAAGCAGTCCATAACCAGTTTTGCAAATAGCAAAATCTGAACATCGCTGTCCGTGACTTAAGACCTTCTTGAACCTTTGTACTAAATAGTCTTCTTGATAAAAAAAAATATTAAACACCCACCATAAAAGCCGGGTTTGTGCAGATGAGACCCACTGCGGGTTCGATTTCTCGGACTGTGCACACTAGATGACCCGCTGCCACCTCGTATTCCAAGGGGAACTAGTTCAGAAGGTGGTTCGTCGTCTACACCATCCACGTCGTCGTCACTTTCATCTCCTTCAAACGCACCACCGAAGAAGCGGTCGGTATCGCGCCCACCATAGTGTGGTCTGAAGCTACGAGAACTTTGGACATGTTTTGGCCCGCTCACAGAGGAAGAAGAGATTTTAAAAAAACGCTTGAGAACTGAAAGGAAGACATCAGCACGAACCAAAACTGTACTGAACTAAACCACAAGGAAGAATACTTGTTAAATCTAGATGGTAGGGAGAGATCTTTGACGCTACTGACTTACAAACTTGAGTAAAGACATAGATTTTTTATTCACACCAAATTAAATGACCAACTGCGATTTTAACGAGAACCACTCGATGGCAAATTATGGGTAAGAAATAACGACTACTCCTCAACCTACGACAACGAATAACACTTCTCGCACATTTGCAACAGCACTGAATTTCCATTTATGCATTAGAAATTGAATACTATTCAGAATATAACCACAATGCTGCTGAGAACATATTCTCAAAACATGGACCCTAGGCGAGATCGAACCAAGACTATTCTTCCCGAGCGCTCGCGTATTAGACACTGCACCAGTGAGGTCCCGCTTTGTTTTTCTCCCAGTTAGTTTTCTGCCTAACGCTGCCATCATGACTCTTTAGAATATAGCACTAACTAACGACCTCTAAACAGAATAAGATGCGTTAGATGCGAAGCTTACGAACAGCATTTCACACAAACTCTAAGACACGAAAACTAGGAGAATGAATGGAACATACAGACGACAAACCAATCATACGATGTGGGAGATGCGAAGAAACACAACTGAAAGCAAAACCGTTTTTGATACCTTTCCTCGTGATCACATCCGGAGGAAGAGTTGCTCCCATAACGATTCATCAACACCTCACGCTCACCGTCATCGCTCAGTGCAGCACCTGAAATCGACATCCGCATAGATTTGCTGGACCAAATGTGATCACATTGACAATGCTATAAGTTCCCGCTGAAAACAACCCTACTACCACGAATTCACTGGTTAAGTTCAACTTAGAGAAGCGACTTAATAGCAAACCATTAAGTTGTTCGATGGCAGACAGCGGAAGTCCACTGTGGAGCAAAGTCATGATGTCGTTGCAGGAAGAGACCGGTGTTTCGGGGGACGGAAAGTGGACAGAGGCCGGCGGCTGCACGCGACGCGCTCGCTGGGTCTGGCGTGCGGCGC
>MQTX01000047.1:1180477-1257279 GCA_009735665.1 Angiostrongylus cantonensis
GCTCCGCCCACTGCCGAGTCATGGCGAAAACAACGGCGGTGCGTTGTCGCCGCCGCGTCACATGGTCGAGGGCGTCGCTCGACGAGGGACCAACACATGCCCCAGACCAGAGTAGCGGATCGGCTCATGCCCCCGAGTCAAAATGGGGAACCGACCTTAGCCAAACCTGCGCGCTCTCTGACGGATGTATACTGGCGAATTCTCTACAACTACATTCCCTGAGAAGACTACATGAATTGAGGCGACATCACTCTTTGGCGTTGATTACCTTGAATCATCGCCGTTTCCCACGGACCAGTAGTGCATGTAGGACATCCTCGACTAGAAAGTGAACATAACAGAAGAAGTACTTTGCGCAGACGGACTCGCGAGATTATTTTACGATTTTCCGCAGCCAACTCGACAAGGTGAATGATTTTCTGGCAATCCGGCATGATAACATTCGATATCTGGGACGGCATAAAATCCATGGAGAGCATGTGTGGATCCCTTTTTGCCTGAAATTTCAAACAGTGTATTTTCGGCCAACTTCATCCAGCTTGAGCGCTTTCGTTCTCGACTCCGCAGAAGCCTCAACCAGCTTCAGACAGGTTTCCGTCACTGCGTACGGCACACGAGCGCAGAATCCATCTGCCCTGTGCAGCATAAATTAACGCACTCTCGTTGTAATGCTATGATGACACGCAGTCGTCACGCAATCGTAATTTCCACTGTTACTAGCAAGAATTTCAATATCCCTGTATAGTAGCTCATCCCACTCCGCTGAGTAATGAATTTGTGGGAGGAGAGGCGAGGACGTTGTACAACTTGCTAAGAACATCACGCATTGGGCGGCACAGGAAATCCGACTGAGATTTCAGTCACAAATCCCTGAGAGGAAGACATACGGCTGTGGGAAATTGTCAGTGATAATTGGAACGTCTGCTGACTCAAATCCTACCACATTCATGAATTAATAGAAGCTTATAGATTACAGATCAGATCCCACCATACTTCGGCTATCCACTTTTAATCGACTTTCCATAATTAGCAAATGGACGTACCCAGAAGAGGCAGACTTTGGCCAGATTAACCTCGGGATTCCAGGGAACCACAACGGCTAAACCAGCAAAGCTCCGAAGCAGTGGGAATTATGTTGGGACCCGCACAACTAGCGAAGACCGGCCATCTAAGTGCCCAAGTACACACACAGTAGGAAATTGAAACAACAGCTGCACCTTCTTTGAGTGAGAGGTTTTCAACGGGACTTATACGTTGCATCCAGATCTGGGATTCTATGAAGGATGTTTACTGAAATGAATTCTGAAAGTGTAAACTGTTTCACCAATCTTACGATTCACTAAACTTTTTCTAAACAAGTACATCACTCAAACATTAAGACATAACAACCAAAGCCGTCTTCTCGAGCATTGGTAACAATTCCTCGATCACTGGAGCACTTGAAAAGCTAACAACTTTACAACTTCGTCGATGACGCTTCGCTTGAATGCCTTAGTTATGCAGACAATTCTCCTAAGATATCTTTCGGCATTAGATATCTTTACAACTCCTAAAGAATTAAAAATGGTGTTTAAACTTTTAAGCCTTCGCACTCGGAGATCACCTTGGTCTCCTGCTGGACCAAATCTCGTTTGTCCAACAGCTTTTGTGTCCGAACCACGAGCCTCAGCGAAAAAGTTGTAATAGATGTGTTCGATGTACCCTAAGAAACCAGGTCTACCATCTTTTTAGAATGAGTTTGTACCATCCAAACAAAGATCTGTAGATTCTAATGGCTCTTACTGTGATTCACAACGTCCAATACGAACTGATGTGTTGATTCCAACCCGAAAGCCCGTATCGTTTCTGCACTAGATGTACTCCACCCGATGGATGTCGCTCGTCCTGTGCTAGGTAATCATTGAGGTCATAAAGATGGGTTATGAACGTAAAGGAACATCCGGAACAGTTGGTGGACATGCAGTCGAGACTACTCGCTCCTCGCCTACCCAAGCACAGACAAAGACATCCGGCCGGTGGCACAACAGTCCCGCGCTCCCACCTCGGACCCGATCGAGACTCATCCCCATTCGAACCGGGCGAGAGCAGTCGTCGAGAGAGAGATACCGCCCCCTGCCTGGAATATTCGACGAGCCTCGCGACGGACCGTCGCGTCTCCGCGTGACCCGCCGTCGCGCCGCTGGCCGGTTCGGCGCCATCGATTTTTATGGCGTCGTTCGCACATTGACAGGGGGACTGTCCTCCAACGAATCGTTGTGCCGTTTGAATACAAAATATGGTTGGTATGTCATGTTATTCGTGACCTCAGCAACTGTCGTGAGGTCGGAATCCTTGGGTCTACCGTACAGACTTGTTACTCTCACTGTGTACTACATAGAGAACAAAACGGGCAGTGTAGTGATTAGCATCCGCATCAGTCTCATGCGAGAACCGGGTTTAATTCCCGGCCAAGGAGAATGACTTTAAGGGTCGATTATGCGCTGCATATGTTATGAAATCGCTGTTGATCTCAGGCGCTCCTAGTCTTCCCGACCCCCCTCCCCACGCCCCAAAGGGTCGTATGATGAAATGTAGTGTTATCCACACCACACTCCTATACGGATACCACGATACCACACATTCCAACTATTTGGAATAAAACAAAAACTAGTGGTAAATAGGAAAGACGGTAGGGTGCGCTCACCGTACATAACATCTTCCGTTTCGAGGAAGAACATTTCCAAGTCCTGGAGCAGTGCCCGACAGTGTGCAAGTTGTTGATGAGCAGATCGATGCTTCTGCGAAGACGCAGCGATGAAACGTTAAGTCGTAGAGGATTGTCTTTTCCGGAATGGTCCTGAAATCACTGTTCAAATTCCACTGGGAAATGACAGAACAAACGGTTAGAAACGGAACGAACAACTGTCTAGTAAGAAAGGAATAGACACAAAGTTCACGTTTTATGAAACTTGGTCGAAAAGAATAGACCGAATATAGAATACAGTGCGATAATTTAGACTTCATTATTTATGCAGAGAACAATGGTGACGAAGTTTCTTGTTTGGAGGCACCCGTTGGTGTCCAAAGGACTGTCCAGGGTCAACATCACGAACGAAAGAGCGCTCTGATGTGCATGGAGATCAGGACAGGATGGATGGTTGAGGATAGAACAGCTGAACTGCGACCAATAAATACACAAGGCTGTATCAGTTGGTACACAACAGGAAAGAAGTGACGTGGTAGTGTAGAGAAGGGTAAAGAAGCATCACTGCATCGATCACTTGTGCTGATCGCTCGCACGGTTACCGTCGACGAATTGCACACAATGCACACATTGTTGCCAGTACTCATTCTGCGGCACAGCGGAGCCACTCAGAATTCGCTCAGAACTTTGTTAACAGCGGTGAAAGACAGCGCTAATGCACAAACGGTCATATAGAGTGAGCCACATCGGCTAGTGATCGCTGTCGGTTACGTGGTTCGTTGGCCGCGGGCACCTATCGCTATCTCCCATTCGCAAACAAATTCGCTAGCAACTGAACAGATGCGATAGACAGTACTAAATGCACGGAAGGATGTTTCTTGCCTAGTAGAACAAATAATACGAAGAATGGAAAATTCATCATCTGGGTTAAACAAAGAGATAAAAAGCAACATGCACTAAAATACAAGTACTCGTTGAAGAGACATCCTCCTCGATATGAAAACTCTGGAGGAGAAACGATCTGGAGAGACGAGGGTACAAAGCTGGACATGGTGACATATGGTGCTTGATCGACACTGGCAGGACAAACAATGGATTGCTAAGCGGACGTGGCAGAACAACTGAACAACGGCCGCGACATTGAGCACGCTTGTACAAAGCGTCATTACGAACACGTGTCTCTTATCTGATTCACAACAGAACTGGTAGCCGTCTGAGCATGCAGATATTCGTTTTTAATACAACGTTTGTTTTGGAACTGCTATGTCGTCTGAGAAGATTTCGCGTTCGCCAGAGCCAAGAACGGCCGCAGTGACGAGTGGCTCAGTCGGTGAAGTCGCTCAGATCTCTTAGTGTCAAATCTGAGTATATTCTACAACGCAGTAGACAGTTCAAAGAGCACTCACCGTAGTAGGGGTCCACTTCAGAGGTGTTGTTGGAGACCGACAACGCGCAGGCCGGTGAAAAAAAACATGAGGCCCGCCCAGATCAAAAACCAGTCTAAGACGCGTACGGCACCGGCTCGGCTCACGTGCTGTTATTGTTCGACACGCTGCTCAGAGATCAGTTAGGGAACTTACGGAACGACGGTGTTAGTCCGAATCGCCGACAAAGTCCCCACAGCGGTAATTTTGGCCTCTTCTTTGCGATATGAACGGCAATCGCTATGTTGTTATGCGAGACGGTAGCTGATAGTGTTACGAATAAGATGACGTCATAGATGGCAGTGCGATGGCAGTTCGATCATCTAACATCGACTTTTTCAAAAATGCACGCAAGTAATCCCGAACAACAACGTCCAGTATTTTGCTGTTTTTATGAGCTCATGAGGCGCGTGTAGCTCGGTGATTAGAGATGCCCCGTAATGGCCACGTGATTGCCGATTCGGTCACGCGCCTCGGGCTCACCAATCCCTCCATCTGTCAAGGGTCGGCCAATTGGCATCGGATCTGTTTGGGAGAACAGCAGCACTGACTTGGTACATCGATACGCCATAGCGAGTCACTCACTGTATGGGCCAGACGTGCATCCAATCACACCTAACGATGCTAATGAACTAGACGAATGGCGCATCCCTCATAGTTTGGTCAACTTCGTGGCTTCACCCTCTCTAAATTTTTGTGAGCCCATATGAGTTGTTATCCAAAACTCTTCATTGTGGCTATGGTTTCGACGTTTCCACCTTCCTCAGAGCCTCTGGCACGAACTCAGTGTCCATAACCGTTTTTTGTGATGTTTCGAATACAGCGTTATCCGGTGGAAAAGAGCACAACCGAGTAAGTGCAATAAAGAGCTTGATCATTGCAATAAACAGTAAGGGACCAGAAAAATTATTGATTGTCCATTAACAAATTAAATAATTAATTATAGTCTTAAGGATGACAATGAAGCGTTTTCGATAACAGTCTCGTGTAAGCTCATGAATACAGCAAGATACTTTTTGTTCATGCAGAGGTCACGTGAGAGTTGTTCTTCAAAAATAAAAATATTTAGTTCCTCGGAAACAAAGGAGTAATTAGAGGAATTTTATGAAAGCTGGGTAGATAACCATTCGGGATCTAGATTTTCCTTGACTCCTAACATTATGTGCTGCTCATTGCCTATCATTGAACAGGACCACTTAGTAAGGAAAATTTCTATTTGGAAAATTCAATGTGGGTGATTTTTTCCCACGTATTCGAAACATTCTTTAGAAGTGTCTTCCTTGTATAGGGAGCTAGGAAAGCAATAAGGGATAGGTGCTCTAATCCTTTCACGACGGTGCACACTGATCACAATATGAACAACACGGTACGTTTCGGACGGTACATCTTGATTTCAATACGCATTACGATATAGGCGTAGTAATATTCCAGGCCGACGAGCACAACACGCGAAAATGGTAGCGTTCGTGAAAGGACTAAGTTACGTAACTTGTTACACTAGACGCTGCACAACGTTACTGCTTCTGGAAAACTATATTTTAACGCTCAGAAATGAAAGCCAATTTCCGTTGGGATGCACTCGAGTGAATTTTATTATGTATGAACATGTATTCAAATTGTTGAGCTTGCACGAGATAGATAATGTAGTTTATTCGGCTAACGTTTCAAGGTCTTCGTCCTAATCAGACTCGATGGTCCAAGTCGATAGTCAACAACTTTATCATGCTGTATCAGCTTCATCAACTTTATCATTCTCACATTTCATCAAGCAACATGAAGTTCCTATTCACTCTCATTTGCGTTAAACAGATGGAAAAACGTCCGATGTGACCACGTGTGACGTACAACTATGAAGGACTATGAGGGATGGAAAACACATGTTTATAGCTCTATGTCTGTGTCCGGAAGAACGGACGGCTGCCAGTAATGACAACTGGACGGCGTTATCACTCCCTCGAAACCCTAAAAACAGGTAATCTTGCTAGACCAGCAAACTACAGATTTGATGGAAAGTGTGCTAAGTTAGTTTTCGCTGTCCACTGACATTTTTTGGAAACGCAGGGAGAGCAGTGGTAGTGGCTATCAGTCGCTGTCATCCAGAACGTGTTACTTTACATCGATTTCGATCTTAAAGTTGTCCTATGTTAATGTTTTTGAGAATGGCCGTGTTTTTGTCTCATCGTAAAACAAAGTCATAGATCCATTTTGCAGGTTTCCGAAATTCTTCCCCATGGAATTTTAGGAATAAGAGAATATAGGTGCAAATCCTTTTTTATTGATCCATCAACTATTCCCCTTTAAATATTGTCACCCAGACTCTATACCAAAATGATTACATCATCTTTGGATTTTCAATCCAAAGATGAACCGGAAAGACGAATGCCTCACTATCACACGTGACCTGGCGCCCTATTTCAAAATGATATTTTGACCCCGGAGTGTGTCTCGCTCGCGACCCCACGTTAAACAACGCGTGGGCCAGTCTCACTCGTAACATCACGGTGAGTGAGCCTTCCTGTTCAAAATGGCGTCAGTTCAAAAGTTTGATCTTCATTAATACTTTAGCCTTTTTTCCACCGAATAATTAAAGTCTAATACCGAAACGTCAGCCATCGACCAACAACACCAACAAAAAAAAACATGACAAAGTGGTACCGAAAACCAAGTAACAAAAACATCCTGGTTCATTCCCTTTCTTCGCACCCTTCACTCACAAAGAGGGCGCTTGTGAGAAACATGCTTCAAACAGCCACCTCTGTGTGCAAAAGCAGGGAACTAAAGGAAGAATCGCGCGACTTGGCTCGGCAAATAGCCATCTCCAATGGCTACGAAATTGTAGCCCCACGAGATAAGTTTCGAGGGAGAGCGACGCTCCAAAAGGTACGGTTTGACCAAAACAAGTACCGTTTATCTTGTCCTTCATCAGCGATGAAGAGATGCTTAAGAAGAGTAGATCTAGTGAAATCGGTAGCGATAATTGAAATACCACCGAATACTCTTCGTCGTCAGTTAGTTCGTAACCACCCATATGACCGTCGATGTGAAACACAATGAATAAAAGGATAAAGGATAAAGCTCTCGGCGTTGATCAATCGCTGAGGGATGCGCCATGCATTCTACATCATTAAGTATCGTTGGAGGTGATTGAATGCATATCTGGCCTTTCCAATGACTGGCGGTGGCCTGCCGATGTATCGAGCCAGTGGTGCTAACCTCTCAGACAAGTCTGGTACCAATTTGCCGACCTCGGAGGGATGGAAGGCTTGGTGGGCCATGGGCGCAGGGATCGATTCCACGTGCGTGTCGCAGTAGCGCCTCCAACCATTGCGCCAAACGCGCCCCTCCTACAATGAATAGCAGGGAGGAATGTCACTATTCTCGCACGAGATACTAGAACACCAACGCGCAAACTCCTTGAGGCTTTTTGGATAAATGCCAAAAATCCTACAGTGAATAGCAGGGAGGAATGTCCCGAGATCACGCGTGATCTCGCCCCTCACCTTCGCATCGATCGTTGATGGGGTGTGCTGCTGTCGTCAACCATATGCGGCTCTGAGTGGCTGTTCTTCCTCGGTGGAAGACACGAAAAAGCGGTGGATTTTTTCGAGAAGCCGTAGATCTTGTAATTATCGCTCAGATTTTCATCTTTCTGTTTGTACTGTTGAAGTGTTTGACCTAGTAAGTTGCGTATTGGTGTACCCTTCCAGGCTCTGAAGAAGGCGATTATGCAGAAACGTCAGCTACAATTGTGTTGTATGTGTGTTATTGTATGGAAGTAAACGTATGCTGTTAAACAACCTCGCGATTGCTGAAAGAGAAAACGACGAGTTCATAATCCAATGCCGAGGTTAATAGAAAGTCTATTCTGGGTACTATTACAAAAAAAAAAACAACGACGA
This sequence comes from Angiostrongylus cantonensis, assembly GCA_009735665.1. NCBI lineage: Eukaryota > Metazoa > Nematoda > Chromadorea > Rhabditida > Metastrongylidae > Angiostrongylus > Angiostrongylus cantonensis. The sequence continues at coordinate 1,188,484 of MQTX01000047.1, forward strand.
CGACAAGGAAGACCTATACGAACCTCGCATCAGCTAAAGAAGATCAGTTTATAAGATCATATAAATAAAAAGATTCCTTCATCGCCGAACTTTTGAGTCGAGTGAAGTGCTGGAGTAGAATCAACTGGATGTTGTGCCCTTACTGAATGGTCTCTGCTACACGCGTAGTTCGTGCAAACCTTTACGTCTCATGAAATTCTTAATAAATTGGCGTTTTGAGCAGCGATGTAGAAAAATAACCGCTACCGATCGTCCATGTAAGATGATCTTTTGTCAAATGATCCCATAAACTTTACAAAACGGAGGAATTTGGCCGAACTGTGAGAGGAAGTTTCCAAGGTCAATTTCCATTAATCTCTGCACTGCTCCTTAAGTTCATCTTATATCGACATAGGACAGAGGTTCAGAGAAAAACAAAGTACGGTATCAAACAAAAGCGTGTCGAAACATAGAATCTTATGAAAATTCACTACCATCTGAATAAATGAGACGCGGACAAAGCAATTCATTTGATATGAAAAGTTTCTTTCTTGTTATGTTCTGAATTCTAAATGTATTCGACAAACCCTCAACGTAATAGGCCTAAGTAACTGTAGGCTAACAGGGCGCGTGTGGTGCAATGGTCGGAGGTGCCCGCAACACACACGTGGCAGCATCGATCCTCGCGCTCATGGCTCACCAAGTCTTCCATCCCTCCAGGGTTGGCAAATTGGTACCAGACTTGTCTGGGAGGATCGCAGCACTGGCTCGCTACATACATCAGTAGGGTACCTCGAGTCATTGTAAAGGCCAGATATGCATTCAATCACCTCCAACGATGCTTAATGAAGTCGAATGCATGGCGCATCCCTCAGGGATTGATCAGCGCCGAGAGCTTTATCTTTTTATCCTTTAACTGTAGGCTAGTTGGTAGAGCTTTTAGGACATAATATCTCAAGCTGATTGTTCTTATTTAGATTTCAGAGCAAAGATGTCGAAATTCCTCTAAGCCTATGAGTCACCGACCAAAAAGTCATCGACCGACTACGAACTGATGTTCGATGAATTCTAAAAATTTGCCTTATGCACCTCAGTTTGTCAATCAACAAGTTTTTATCTTATCTCCAGCACCATCGCGACAAGGAGTTTCTTTTTAGGAAAAAATAAGCAAATGAAGCAAGATTCAAATCTACTGCTTCTGACATGGCTTCTAGTGAATGTGAGACGAGAGGGAGACAGATCGCTGCAAAACTTGCAGAAGTGCTAACGGAAAAAACCTTGAAGTCAAAGGAAATGTCGTGCGATCTTTCACTAATGTGAGAAAATGTCTCGCAAACAGCTTCAAACGACCATTCAGATGTCTAGCACCTCAACCACGTTAGTGACAAAAAGTTTCCACTCAAATCTCTTCCGTTTCACAATATCCGTCCAAAGCGTCAAATTCTCACTGGGGAAGACCACTTCGGATTCTTCTCTTTGAGCAATTCCAGGACCAAGCAACACCATAATAAACACGTTTTCAACTTAAAACTGCGAAGCTACATGTATTCCTCTCAAGAGATATGAAAAAGAAGGACTTCAGAAGGGCCCTAGAAACCGATGAACCTAGAAGATCGTCGTAAACACCACCATTTCCTTATTCTATTTTTCCTTGAAATCTACTAAGAAAAGGTTTTCGACACCATCGAAACGAATGGCATTTCATTAGAGATTATTGAGCAAGAGTCACACACATTCGATAGCTATTACAAATGTACTGAGAAAATACAGCTTTTCCATCGACTTTTACCAATTTTTCTAATAAAAGGTTTTGAATGGGGCAGAAAATTTGAATCCCTTTGAGATATTCGCTTTTACGGAAGCACCGTCACCTTTTTGAGAAGAGCCAGTGAAACGGATGTGACTCTCAAACAGCCCAACGAGATCAAAAGGCATAATACTACGAAAAACCTGGAAAAAACCTACTCCTTATAATGGCTATGGTGCAATTTAAAAAAAAAAACGAATAGGATGATTCTCTGGAAAAGCGTAACCTAGCAAAAAGTCTTACTTAAACGAGGAAGTTAAATGGACGTAGGAACGACAGTAGAAAAGGCCACGTTCGGGTTTTCTCGTGAAGTAATTGATCAGTTAACAGACCTAACTCTCAGTGCACAATTTTTTGTGACTCCCCATCCCGGTTTACTACGGCGTGTGCCTACACCTCAGTGACGTCGCAGCCATAAGTCTTTCGGGAAACTTCACTGATGAGAGCGAGTCACTGCGGGATCGATGAAGCAAAATAGTCTGCATCGCAATTTAAGACTGTACATAAGTGAACATGACTGAGCAGATTTGTATGTGTGCTAATAGATACACGAATGTAGTTGTAAGAAATCACTCTCCGCAATCCAGCTGGAAACCAGCCAGCCCGGCTATTTCAGAACTTCAGGGAGAATTGTTCGACCAACATTCTACGACAGTCTAGATGGAATGAAATCCTCAAGCGGCAGCCGTAGCCACACGTAAAAGTTGGAAGAACTTCGTTAACGACGGATGCGTCGTGGAAACGAATTGGATATGAGAAGTGCTGGGATCACGAATAAGTACAGGTGAAGACGGATCAAAATAAAACGAGATAAATAAAGATAATAATAACCGTTGCAAAGGTTATTAAGTGTATAGGTCTTTAAACCCAGATCATAAAAGAGAACGTCGCTTATACTCGTATATTCAGTACACCTAGAGATCTGCATGGTTAGCCGGGATTTAAAAAAAAAGTGGGTGATAGCAGAGGACGGCAGCCCTTCCGAAAATAAACAGCGTGCGAGTGACGCGTCATTGCACTTCGTCACATGCGTTTTCGTTGGTGGATGAAAAACGTTGGCGGCGTAAAGAAAACACCATCACATTCGAGAACATTGAACACTGCAAACAAGTAATCGATACTTCCTTAGACTTACGGACATACAAGAGGTTGCCATAAATGTATTTCGGTTAAGGTTTCGGCGCCGTCTTCCTCTCCAGAACCTTCAGCACCAGAGCTGTCACGATGGCTCTTATCCAGCTCCAAAGAGTCTATCCGAGAGACACTTTACTCGAGCGGTGCACTACTCCAGAAAATTCTATTCGACACGACTACGAACACCTACATTGTGAGGACAAACAACTGAGGACAAGCGACTGGAATCATCACAGCTTTGAAAACACGGAGGCGCTGAAATGTCAGCCGAAAAACATTTGTTACAGCCTCACGTTGGCTTATAAATCTAACAAAATATTGGTTATTTATGTCGAAGTTAAATGGCGGCCAACTTTTAAAGATACCATCAATCGATATTAAGGAAATGAAAAAGCTGAAGAATACATTATGACCGCATTTTTTGCGATTCCTACGCGCTTAAATGAAGGGTACAAATATTGGGTGACAATGTTACGAAGTGCAGAGCGCCGAGTCAACTTCGCTGACGTAATGTTCCGCTGGATGATGCGGCTCCTCCAGTTGGATGGACGGAGAGAGGACATCACGGGGTTTACAATGCCACGCCGACGGTCTACATCACAACCGACGGCAGCCGACGTAAAGCGTGCCGATCTCTGCCCTGCTGCTCTCGTATTCACTACTGCAGAAGCACCGGAATGAGGGGATACGGAGAACGATTACTGCACTTACCTGGTATACTGCTTCACTCAAAGGTAAAAAATCGGTGTTTTGAAAAATCATCGTTGTCAGTCAGAATTGCTACGAAATTGATTAGTCGATGAAACAAAAATGGTTCCTAAAGAGTGTTTGCCCTCACGTAAAAAGTACCATACCCAGAAGAGACGTTGGAGGTCGACACAAGGGAAACACAAAGCGATAAACAGATTCGTTTTGCTGATTGTCCTTCGGTGTGGTTTGGTATCGCAGCGTTCATATTCATGTAATCAGTTTTGAGCCTATGGCATTTTGTTCTGCTCATGTGCTTACACGAGGTCATTACAAAACTTTCCTGTGGCCAATGTTTCGGTGCCTTCGGCTTATTCAGAGCAACAGTGATTCGAGTTTTGTTCACAGGGGTGTAAGCTCAGCACAAAAATAAAATAATAATTATTCATGGTGAGGTTAAATGAAGGTCGGCCTGCAGAAATGTTATTTCGTTTAGTACCAGCTGAATCTGTAGTTCTTATCAGGTTCTATGCCGGACATTTTACGAGCATGAATTGTAAACACTGTGAGAGTGCGTGAAGATACAAATTGTTTGAAGGACCAAAATTTATTATCGAGAAGTTACTGCCTTAATTCAATGACGGACAACGTCTCTGTACTTTATACGCAGGACAAATGTTTTTTTCAAAGAGGGACAGCAGTTTTCAGTGAGGTTGCGAGATGAAAGCAAGACCACACCGTTAGTTGTAAATGAGAATGTGATTCCTATAACTGAGTACGATAAGAGCGCGGGTAGCGCAGTGGTCGAGTGTGCTTTGCAACACACACGTGGAATCGATCCCCGTGCTCATGGCCCATCAAGGCCTCCATCCCTCCGAAGTCGGCGAATTGGTACCAGAATTGTCTGAGAGGATAGCAGCACTGGCCCGATACATCGGCAGGCCACCGCGAATCATTGTAAAGGCCCGATATGCATTCAATCACCTCCAACGATGCTTAATGAAGTCGAATGCATGGTGCATACCTCACGGATTGATCAACGCCGAGAACTTTATTCTTTAAACTGGGTGCGATGTAGAATACTGTGCATGAAAAGCTTCAACCCTCAACCCCGTACTTCACTGTACTATTCGTCCTTACCAGCACTGATTGCAGGAAACGATCTAAAAGCTTGTACTTTCCGCCACCTCGTGAGTTGTTATCGCCTAGACATACATGGTGTGATAGGTGATGAAACCTAATTCAAAGGGTGCAACATTTTCGAATAATTGTAGTATTCGATGCCACTTGTAAAGCCGTTCTCCTATAATTTTGTATCAATTTATCACACCAGGTTTCTTATTGGTGAGTCGTGACATATGATGGGGAAGTGGACCGTCGGGTGTTGCAAAGTTTTCTTTGGGCGACCTCCAGCAATTATTTTAGCTCTACCCACCCAACGTAGCATCCAAAATATTTCAAGTGATAGGAAGCTCAAAGAACTCTTCACGTACAACTACATTTGCGGAAGGGATTACACGGAATAGAAAAGTGTTAAGAAAGTCAACGTTTTATGAATACAATCACAATGATGCTGAGATAGTTCCCAAGATCGAGTTTCTACTAACCTCGGTATTGGATTATAAATCTGTCGTTTTCTTTCTCAGCAATCGCGAGGTTGTTAAAGAGTACACATTTATTTCCATACAATAACACACATACAACACAATCGTAGCTGACGTTTCGGCAGGATCGCCTTCTTCAGAGCCTGGAAGAGTACACTAGTATGCAACTTACTAGGTCAAACGATTCAACAGCGTAAACACAAAGATGAAAATTTGAAAGATAATTACAAGATCCATGGCTTCTCGAAGAATGCACCGAAAAACCCAAAACGACAGACGCTGAGATATTTGCAAAGCTCGGAACCCTAGGCAAGGTTCGAACTCTCGATTACCCTTTCCGACGGCTCTCGTGTCACCCACTGAACCGTTGAAGCTCTTGCTTGCCTTTCTCTCCATCTGTTTTTTGCCCTAACGGTGCTAACAGCACATATTCTATTAAGAAAAAAAATAGGCACCAAATATAAAGTCAAAGACTTCATGGATAGTTCACATCGAGAATTCAATTGCGAATAGTACTTAATCAAATAAATTTTAAAGCAGCTTAGTTCCATATTTTTCATTCGGTCTTCTAGAGGCTGAACAATTGTACAAAACAGATCTGGGTGCTAAAAATTAACAAACACTCTTCTGAAAGAGGAGGAATAGAAAGGACGTTGCTTGGAATCGCCATTCGTGTCTGGGATAAATGCTGTTTTGAAAGCAAACAAGACATTTCGAGAGATTTTACACATTTCTCATATCGTTCCATTGCGTTCTGAAGGTTCGTTACGTTACTAGATGTGAAGCTTGGAATAACTAGAAAATCCACGCAGTAAGCCTGAAAAAAATGATAAAAGCAGTGCATATGGTAAACATTTACTCTAAGGTTTTAAACGGACGGATTGTTCTAGAATGCTTTAGCTCATAAGTGATTTAGCATCCTTTTCCCTTCATTTCATTCACCCTTCATTTCTCAAACTACCAAATCATTTCGTCCGTGAGCGTTCATTGATCCATCAAGGTTTAAAGCTAGACTCATCAGGAGCAGTAAAGGTGGACCAACGGATAGGGTAACATGATTCTTAAACTCACGCTTATGCAGCCACGGATCTCCCTCATATGAGGGATCTCGAGCCAGTTAGTCGCTAGGCTACGTGACGCAGCCCCAGGTAACGAACAGTGGGTTAATCGCAGACCAAAAGCGACCTTTGCTTTCCTGAGACGTGGGTGGATCCAGATAATGACGCCCTGTATCTGCTGCTCCGATTTGGCACATACTTTCTGTATTTGATAGGCGTATTCATGCATGCGTGTGTGGGTGCGTTCTCGCTTATGCAGGTTGTATTCTACGAATCAGTTCGGCCAGACAGGGAAGTATGGGAGGTTAGTATGGGAGGCGGTTAGGAGTCGCCTTTAACAAATAAGCTCCATGTCCACTCTGGAAGAGCTTGGCAAGCATACCCAGCCCCAACGTTCAGAGCCCAGTAAGCTATGCGTGGGTATCAAAATGATAAGCACAGTTTTAAAAAAACGGGCCTCATTCTCCTGACCCCGAAGGAGCCCCCCAATTTCGCAGCGTTAGGTAGGACGAGTACGGGGAGGCTGCTAAAATCTCAGGGCCAATGGAAGTTGCCTGGTTCACGAAGAACAATAGTGATGATCTGTACTTACAATGCACGTACACTTGCATCCAAGTCCTCGATAGAAAACTTGCTCAAGCAAGCAAGAAGGATAAGCTACCACGTCATCGGCCTGACCGAGACGAGACGACGCCACCCTTTCAACGCCGTCTATGACACCGGAAAAGAACTGTTCCTCGAAACGTGCGACAGTAGAGGAGTCGGCGGCGTCGGCGTTCTCGTCAACACGAGTTTGTCCATGAACATCGAATCGCTCGAACAGCTTACAACCCAAATCGTACGTCCACGATTAAAAAGGATAAAAAGGATAAGACTCTCGGCGTTGATCAATCCCTGAGGGATGCGCCATGCATTCGGCTTCAATAAGTATCGTTGGAGGTGATTGAATGCATATCTGGCATTTACAATGACTCGCGGTGGTCTGCCGATGTATCGAGACAGTGCTGCTATCCTTCCAGACAAGTCTTGTACCAATTTGCCGACCCCGGAGGGATGGAAGGCTTGGTGGGACATGGGCGCATTTCACGTGCGCGCCGCAGTGGCGCCTCTAACCACTGCGCCACACGCGCCCTTACGATTAAAAAGATGTGGATCAATACCGGCTTTGACAATCTTCGTCGTTTACGCGCCGACATCAAACTATGACAAAGAAGAAATCGAGGGGTTCTATATGGACTTCGAGAAGTTCTACAGAGAGGACCATAAATCGAGGCCATAGGAGATTTCAACACCAAGATTGGACCAAGAAAAATGTCTAAAGAATGTCATATTGGGACCCACGGATTGGAATGGAACGAACAGGGTGAGCGGCTCTCTGAGTTTATCATGGCGACCAAGACCACCCATTGCAACTCGCAATTCCAGAGGCCTCACCCTCAATGCTGGATGTGGGAGTCTCCCGAAAGGGGTACCATAACGAAATGAACCACATCATAGTAAATAGACGGCTTTGCCTAACCGAAGACGACGTTGACCCAAAATTCTACACGGGATCAGACAACCGTCTCCATCGTGCAAGAATCTATTTCTCGTGGAAAGTAGAAAAAGCTGCTAAATTCAAAAACTGAAGTCTCAGAACCACCGTAAACAGGGACTTAATTCATTAGTAGGCTGCTGGGAGGATGCCGTTGTCGATAATAACGACCAAGAATACGGTTAGTTCATTCAGCATCTTCACATTAGCGCTATGAAAGCTGAGAGTTCGACAATCACCAAGAGACGTCTGTCTCCAGAAACTCTCGAACTAATATGCCAGCGTAGAATCGCACAAGCTGCGACCAACCGCGAACTAACGTCCGAGCTTGCGAAATAATGCAGACAGGCGATAAAAGAAGATCTTAAAGAGAGAAGAGCAGCAATAATGGTCGAAGCTGCAGAGGTTGAGAAAAGCATTCGCAAAGCGCGTCGAAGCTTCGCCAATTACAAGACCAAAGTGGTTGCACTCCGACGCCCAGACGGAACAATAACAGCGCACAGAAAGGCAATGGAGAAAATCATCCACGATTACCACTCAGATCTCTTCGATAGCAGCGTCTACCTTTCGTCATATGAAATAAAAGAGGATGGACACGGAAAGGTCCCTAGTCAGTGGAAGACCAGCAAGACCGTGTTATTGCTCAAGAAGAGTGACCTAAGCGATATCGCCAACTATCGTCCAATCTGCTTGCTGTCTGTCGTCTACAAACTTTTCACTCGAGTCATCCTAAACAGGATTGACAGAACATTGGAATAAGGACAGCCATGTGAGCAAGCAGGGTTTCGAAAAGGATTTGGTACGATGGACCACATTCACACGTTAACAAGGCTCATTAAAGTATCGCGAAAGTACAAAAGACCGCTCTGTCTCACTTTCATCGACTTAGAGAAGACCTTTGATTCAATTGAGATAGAAGCAGTCATGGAAGCCCTTGGTAGTCAAAGAGTCCCTACTCAGTACATAAAGATTCTTCGTGAGCGGTACAAAAATTTCGCAACCAAGATTTCACCATTCTACAACGATATTAACGTTGACGTCAAGAGAGGGGTTAGGCAGGGCGATACAATCTCGCCAAAATTATTTACAGCCACCCTCCCGAACGTCATGCGAACACTGGAGTGGGATAATATGGGAGTGAAAATCGACTGTCGGCAGATATATCACCTTCGCTTTGCTGATGACATCGTTCTTATAACACCAGGCATTAGCGAAGCGGAACGTATGCCTGCGGACTATGATAAAGCGTGTGGAAAGATTGGTCTTCGACTAAATCTCAAGAAAACGATGTTCATGAAGAACGGATTGGTTTCGTTTGCCCCATTCACGCTCAACGGAACGAATATCTCCGAATGCTCCAGTTATGTCTATCTAGGTCGGGAAATCAATATGATGAACGACTTAGCTCCAGAGCTGAGCAGAAGGAAACGAGCGGCTTGAGGAGCTCTCAAGAGCATCGAGGATGTAGTGAAGAGAACAAAGAACGCCCCACTCCGTGCCCACCTTTTCGACTCAACGGTTCTTCCTGCCCTAACGTATGCGTCAGAAACCTGGTCGCTACGTGAGCAGGTTGAAAGATCACTCAGCGTTATCGAAGGCGCAGTCGAAAAGACGATGCAAGGAGTATCCCGTTTCACGCAAGTAAAGGAAGGTATCGGAAGCTCCGTCCTGTGTTAACGATTAAGAATCAACGGTGCTGTTCTATACGCTAAACTGCCGAAGATAAGCTAGACCTGATACTTAATACAGGTAAACAACAAGCGATGGACACGAGCCGTTAGTGATTGGATTTCACGGGATGTCAAACGCACTGAAGGAAAACTACCGACCCGATGGTCAGAGTTTTTTTAAATGAAAATCCTATAGGACGGGCTTGATGTTCAAAGAGCCCCCGGAGCGAGCAGAATCCACTCTACTGAACTACTCTTGCACCCGCCTGTGGGGAAATAGAAGACTTATTGCGCCCGCTCGAGTCACTCGACGATCAACAGGACTATAGGTGATACAAGTGACTGAGACATGCCTAGGAATATGTGGTCTAGATAATTCTGAGAAAGTTATTGAAGTGCACGGAACGCGTGCACTGTTCAGAGGCGCTCTATAACACACATGGGAGTGATCTTGCTCCAGCGTTGACCAAGCCTTCCATCCCTTAGGGGACGGTGAATTGGTGGTAGACTTGTTTAGGAGTGTAGCAGCACTGGCTCTATGCATCGATAAGCCAGATAAGCAATTCATTATGAACACAGAGTGTGCATTCAATTGCCTCTAACGATCCTTATTGTAGTCGAATATATGGCGCATCCCTCAGTTGATCAGCGCCAACAGGTTTATCCCCTTATCTTTCACTGAAGCCCCACCTAACACTATACGCCATCAGACTGCCCGTTACACCCTGTGAGACCATCTATGTAACCCTTGCATTACTTGTCGACCCACTGATCATCGAGTGCCTGCGCCAATAAATCTTCCATTTTTCCTTGTCGCGTGCAATAGTAGTCCAGTGGGTTCTAATCGCTCTAGGGACTCGTTGCGCAACATAGGTTTTATCCAGGGTTTTCGTGAAGAGCTCTGATGATCGGTTCGGTGGTCTGTCTGCTGTGGGTTTGACATTTCGAGAAAGTCAGTTGTCATGGGGTTTTATTAATTGGTTGTCGTTTCATTCTTATTTTTTCATTCGTTTCAAAGGGCGCTTGTGGCGCAGTGGTCGGAAGCGCCCTGCAACACCACGTGGAATCGATCCCCGTGCACATGGCGCACCAAGCCTTCGACCTCCGGGTTCGGCAAATTGGTGCCATACTTGTCTGGGAGGATAGCAGCACTGCCTCGATACATCGGTAGGCCACCGCGAGTCATTGTAAAGGCCAGATGTGCATTCAATCACCTCCAAACGATGCTTAATGAAGTCGAATATATGGCGCATCCCTCAATGATTTATCAACGCCGAGAGCTTTATCCTTTATCCTTTTAAGTATTCGACGGTGCGACCCAACCTGCCTTTCAAAATTTGCGCGTAGAACGGCATCTTTGGTTTTTAATAGTTGACGCAGGCTGGGATTTCCGATTGTTTCTCTCACTTGCGTGGTATGGGTACCCCTAGCACCGTCCTATTGACTACTCGTTCCATTGCGATCTTTCGTGCTGCCTTCGTAGCGAGCAGAATCTCTTAAGAATATGTTAAGGCAGGAAGCATTGTAGTGTCGAAAGGTGGGCACGGAGTTGGGTGTTCATTGTTCTCCTCATTGCATCTTCGATACTTTTCAAAGCTCTCCAAAACGCTCATCCTTATCCCACCCGGCCTAGGTGTTGTTCAATTCATCAACGATAGGGTACCATGTCGGATTTTGGAAGGGAGGATCGGTGGGACTATCTATCCATGCTTTTTTATTTCAAATAAGGGCAACAGAACATGGCATCTCTCTTTAAGACCTTTCTTTATCGCCCGTGTGCATTGCTTTGCTAGTTCGGACGTGAGCTGGCTGTTGCCCGTAGACCGTACGATTTCACGTTCCTAACCCACTCATTTTTAAAGTCGTTAAGAAATGTGACAGCTCATCGCACACAAAAAATAAGACCACATTTTGGATTCCTTGCTACTAAACAACGTTCTGAGATTGTAAACGCATAACTGGAAACCGTCGTTCCTTCCTTCGAATCTTTTCACTATCGTTTACCGTATCCAGGAGTACTTGCTGCAGCGCTTTAATAGTTCTCAAATTTCTCCGTTTGCATTGCTGGCTGTGGGCCAGGATTAACGAGTAAAATCGAGTCCACATTCCTTCGTTTTGAGTCTTTGCTCTCCAGGTGGCCCTTGTTCTTCCATCGGGCCTTCTGATCCTCGATTTCCGGCCTCTCAGGGCTCACCAGGAAATGCTGGCTATACTCTCTCTCGAGATCCTGTTAAGCCATTTCTACCATGTAACCCAGGCGTGCTCGACGAGTTCCTAGAGCGAGCAGGACCCACTGGGCTACTCTTGCACGCAACAGGGAAAGATGGAAGATTTACTGGCGCCCGCTCGAGCCACTCGACGATCAACGGGACTACAGGTGATACAGGTGAACCCAGTTACAGCTGTTCAGCTGTCTTTTCGTTTCCTGTAGTTCTTCTCTCAATTCTTTTTCACATGTTTCGTCCTTTCCTACAGGAACTCCAGGTCTTCTGTTATGAGCCGTGGACCCAGGATGTCCAGACTCTCTAGGAGATCCATTTTCACAATGGAAACCTTTCTGCAAAGACGTATTTCTGCAAGTAACAAGGCTGGTATTATGTATCGGTGTGTTTTCAAATGCCTTGGTTTTCCCTTGAACATGTGCCATGGTGCATGGATACAAATTCTGCTGAGTGCACAAATAAAAAGGAATGTCCAGTCGATGATGATTGCCCTTTATTTTCAATCTATCTGTCGAGTAGCTCAAAGAAAATCCATAAGCCGCAAAACCTCTTCAGTAGTGAGTAACGAAAGGATTGAAAAACGCAGCTGGGATGGTAGAGCATGATTTTGATAAATGCTGTCATTCTTACACCGTAGCTGTGATTTTGTTGTCACTAACAGGCATAAAGGTAAAGGATAAAGCTCTGTGCGTTGATCAATCCTTTAGGGATGCGCCATGCATTCGACTTCATTAAGTATCGTTTGGAGATACTTGAACGCATATCTGGCCTTTACAATGGCTTGCGGTGGCCTACCGATGTATTGAGTCAGTGCTGCTATATTTCCAGAAAAGTCTGGTACCAATTCGTTAACCCCGGAAGGATGGAAGGCTTGGTGACCCTGGGCGCAGGGATCAACCATACGTGTATTGCATGGTGGGTGGGAACGCTCCACTCTGAGCATAGAAATATACAGAAAAAAACCGCTCTATGAACGAGCTCACTAACCAGAAATATGGGTGCTAATCGACTATTATTTCAATTCTACCCGCCATGGCGAGTTTTAGTTATTGTATAAGAGTGTACGGGTGTAAGAAATACTGAAGTAGAGACGCATAACTCTCAAAACACTTCCAAATTCAAAGTCTGAGACCTGAAGAAGGCGAAGTGGCCGAAGCTTCAACCATCGAATTTCAAGAATACGCAATAAAACCTCACAACAGCTCAGCAAGGATAATTCGTGGGCTTTCCTTCGTTATAAGTTGTGAAATCCGTTTATCACACAATTGGTCCAACCATGCTTCGTTTTCGAGGGACTTTTTTTTTCCGGAACTCGAAGGTGAAAAACCGAAAGATTGCGAAAAAGAAAACTAAGAAACCTGCCTAAAGTGTTGACTGTTGTGTGAGCCAGTTATGTTTCAGAAGGCATCATTTCAATCGTTCAGGTGCTGCACAAAATAGTTGACGTTGTTGCGATCTTAGATCTCGCACCACTTAGCTCAAAGCGTGAGGTGATTCATTGTCTGTCCTGTCTTCTCGTCAATACAGGTTCTTCCTCAAATAACTGGTGATTTTCATTAAAGGCCACAGGTACACGAAGAATTTAGTCTTCATATCTGGAGAACCATCCATCTCGGTTTGTTCACTATCGAACCAAAGGCTTACACAAAGCTTCCAGTTTACTCAGTTCGTACCGCTTCCTCACTTGCTGATATTTCATGTCTGAGAACTATGTGATAAAGGATAAAATAAAGCTATCGGCGTTGATCGATTCCTTAGGAATTCGCCGTGTATTCGACTTCATTTAGCATCGTTGGAGGTGATTGAATGCACATATGACCTTTACAATGACTCACGGTGGCCTGCCGATGTATCGAGCCAGTGCTGCTATCCTCCTAGACGAGTATGGTACCAAATTGCCGACCCCGGAGGGATGGAAGGCTTGGTGAGCCTGGGGCGCAGGGATAGATCCCATGTGTATTGCAGAGCGCCTCTGACCACTGCGCTACACACGCCCCAGGGTAGTGTTGCTAAATGTCCGGTAACAAAAAATGAATGTGAAGACAGGATTCAATTTGGCATAGGACTCGCGGGGCAGCTGCAGCGTAGTAATTGGAGGTACCATGCAATACCCACGTGGTCGTTCGTGCAATCCAGCTCACGTGCACACCAAGCCTTCCATCCCTCCGGTGTCGGCAAATTGATACTAGATTTGTATGGCAAGATATCAGCACTGACCTATGTGCAAGATATGCATTCACTCACCTCTAGCGGTACTTGATGAAGTTCGAATTCATGGCCTGAAGTCCTCAGGGATCGATCAAACCCGAACGCTCTATCCTTTATCATTCTATCAGTAGAACATGTCGAACGGTGGCGGTGCTATCGACGAAACGAATACTTTATAAGGACTGTTCATGCGTCCTATATGTATATCTACACAAATTTTTCATGTTTCCATTTGTGTACTTTTCTCAATCAAACCAATCTTCATCATTTTTGAAGAGAGTATACTATTCAGACAGATCTTTTCATCTGGTCCTCTTCTCTTTAATACGGTGGCGAATTTCCTCACAACAGCCATTTGAAATTTATGGGAGACCTTCCGTGTTCAGTGGTCTACCCCTAATCCCAACTGAAGTGTGTACCCGAATGTCGAGCTTGTATAGGCTTTGGCCAGCTCTCTGTCGTCATTTCACCATGGTCATCCACACCGAAAATGCGTTCGGTTGAAGCTCAGATGAAACGAAACGTATACCAAAGCAAAGCACGGCGACCTCCAGGTGGCCTTTTTTAATGTCAAGAACGTTAAAAACTAAAGGGCCTCGTTGGTTTGTCGAGCAAACGTGAGCTTCTGAGCAGCAATGGCGCGAGTAGAGGTCTCAACAGTGCTTACTCGAGCTACTCAATGATTTACTGGGTTATATGGGACGCGAAAAGTGCATTAGCATTCACGAAATCACTCGTAACCATTTTAATGGGACTCATTGAACATGCTCCAATACAATGTTTTGCTCTAATATGAGAACTACCGTAGTATACCGGTTCACTTTTGTGGCGTGTACGTGTCCGACTAGTGAATGTCATCATTTGAACAGTCCCGTCTGTACGTTTGTTATCGGTGAGGTCCGTACTTCCCGAAACTATTACTGTTTCCGTCATGGCTTCAGTTCCTGTGTAAGTTGCTGTTCTGTAGTTAGGTTAGAACTGTGCAGTCTAGAAGTGTTCCGACCTTATAATCCAACTTTGCAGTAGTAAAGATGAAAAGGAAAAGAAGAACGAAGCGCTAGCCACGGCTATCCTGAAGGAGAAAGTGAAGCCCAATCGGCTTATCGTTGACCAGAGTGACAAGGACGACAATTCCATCATTGCGCTCAGCCAGGCGAAGATGGACGAACT
The DNA here is from genome assembly GCA_009735665.1 of Angiostrongylus cantonensis. Taxonomy (NCBI): domain Eukaryota; kingdom Metazoa; phylum Nematoda; class Chromadorea; order Rhabditida; family Metastrongylidae; genus Angiostrongylus; species Angiostrongylus cantonensis. The sequence continues at coordinate 1,203,557 of MQTX01000047.1, forward strand.
GGCTCTCTTCCGAGGTGATACTGTCGTGTTAAAGGTAAGTGTTTGCTTTAACCTAAGAGGTGGGACGTAGTTTTCGGAGTGAGGGGATCATTCTACTTATTTAGGAGAAGAGTAGTGGCTTATGTTGCGTCGGGGTTTCATATTCTTTTATTGCCAGGGTAAAAAGAGAAAGGAGACTGTTGCAATTGTTCTCGCCGATGATAACTGCTCTAACGACAAAATTAAAATGAACCGCGTGGTTCGTCATAATTTGCGTGTTCGTCTTGGAGACGTCGTAAGGTAAATCACCGTGGAGTTGAGATAAGGTTGAGTTTGCCACGAAATCCTATCTAGCGTTGAAGCTTTGTTTTAGCGTAACGGCAGCTCCGAACATCGGTTATGGAAAGCGTGTTCACGTTCTGCCAATCGACGATACTGTTGAAGGGCTTACTGGGTATGAGGTTCCCGGTTTCGTTCATCTCTGTGCAGACATATTATACTTTCAGAAATCTTTTCGAAGTCTTCTTGAAGCCGTATTTCGTTGAAGCATACAGGCCTCTCCACAAAGGTGACATATTCACAGTTCAGGCTGCTATGCGCACAGTGGAGTTTAAGGTGTGTTCCTTCTTTCGCTTTCTTTTAAGTGTATAAGTTCCTCGAGGTGTAAACTTGCTGTTCAATGATCATTGGATGATCACAGTGAACTCTTTTTCACTATTTCAATTCATAAGACTACCGTTATTGAGCAAATTTTCTTGATTTGGAGCAAACCATTTGCCGTAGCTTATCTGCACTTGGGATACTGTTGTAGTGGTACTGCAAAGTACTGCTGCAGTTTATGATTAGTAATCCGAAAGTAGTGCTATGAACCAGTCCTCTGTCTGCAGATTTTCAACTGGTGTAGCCCTTACTTATTTTATCACTGTGGTACAATTCTGGGTGCTGAGGAGCCTTTTTGGAGCAGCGTTAGTATTTCTGTATTGAGATGAGTGTTAAAGAAACACTTATCAAATCTGGGAGAGGTTGGGTAGATAAAACACAAAATAAATTTAGGAAGCGTTGAATAGCTCTAGCTCTGTTGCTTTTTTAACTAAGATGCACAGTTTTCATAATGTTACCAGCAGCTGAATCCTCCGTAGTCATAGTTTAGGTGGTTGAAACAGATCCATCCCCGTCATGTATCGTTGCACCGGACACAGTCATCCATTATGAAGGAGAAGCAATCAAGCGTGAGGAAGAGGAAGAAAATATGAACGACGTGGGCTACGATGACATTGGTGGAGTGAGTTTTAGTTTCGCTCTTACTGGGGCTTATTTTTTCGTCCCCTTTAGTTAGGTTATATGTCTGCAGGTCCGCAAGCAGTTGGCTCAGATCAAAGAGATGGTTGAGCTTCCTCTCCGTCATCCACAACTATTCAAGGCTATTGGTATTAAGCCTCCTCGAGGAATCCTTTTGTTCGGTCCTCCAGGGACGGGTAAAACCCTCATTGCGAGAGCAGTAGCTAACGAGACAGGAGCATTCTTCTTTCTACTCAATGGTAAAGCTTGCTTTGATTTCTTTCTTAAACATTTAGTGTTAATCATGTTAGTAGTTGCGGCTGCTCAGGTCCTGAGATCATGTCTAAGCTGGCTGGAGAGTCGGAGTCGAACTTACGTAAAGCATTTGAAGAATGTGAGAAGAACTCACCTGCAATTCTGTTCATTGATGAAATTGACGCTATTGCTCCTAAACGTGAAAAGGTAAAGTGAGGCCAAACGAAAATCCATTTAGTGGGTTGCAATAATTATTATATAATTACAGACTCATGGTGAAGTTGAGCGTCGCATCGTCTCTCAACTGCTCACACTTATGGATGGCCTGAAACAGAGATCTCATGTTGTCGTTATTGCTGCCACAAATAGACCAAACTCTATCGATGCTGCCTTAAGGCGTTTTGGTCGTTTTGACAGGTTTTTTTGTAGTGTTTATGTGATGAAATGGGCGCATGTGGAGCAATGGTTGGAGGCGCCTTGAAATACGCATAGGGTAGGTTTCCGCGCCCTTGGCCCACCAAGCCTTCCATCCCTCCGGGTTCGGCAGATTGGTGCCAAACTTGTCAGGGAGGATTGTCACACTGCCTCGATATATCGGTAGGCCACCGCGAGTCATCGTGAAGACCATATATTCATTGAATCACCTCGAACGATGCTTGATGAAATCAAATGCATTGCGCTTCTCTAAGGGATTAATGAGCGCTGAGGGCTTTATCCTTTCATTTTTATGTGTTGGAATATTCCTTCTGATCAGTTGTAGAAAGGAGAAACGCATATCATTTAAGGGAAATTGATATTGGTATTCCTGATGCAGTTGGTCGTCTCGAGATACTTCGTATCCATACAAAAAATATGAAACTGGCTGACGATGTTGATCTGGAACAGGTGCGTTCGCAGTGTTCATTGATATGCACTGAAATACTGTTTCAATATGAAACAGCCTTATAGATCGCCAATGAGTGTCATGGATATGTCGGCGCTGACCTTGCTTCGCTTTGCTCTGAGGCTGCACTCCAACAGATCAGGGAGAAAATGGAGCTCATTGATCTTGAAGACGACACAATTGATGCAGAAGTGCTTAACTCACTTGCTGTCTCAATGGAAAACTTCCGCGTAAGGTTTTTGGACCTCTTTCAAAAGAAGAGAATTTATACAACTATTGTGGTCTTAGTTTGCAATGGGAAAATCGTCGCCTTCGGCACTACGTGAGACAGTTGTTGAAACGCCGAATATCACATGGGATGACATCGGCGGTGGGTTTTATGATTCAGTTATTTTGCTTTACATCTCTTTTTTTAACTGAAGCGGGGAAAATTTCTTGTGCTGGTGAGCGACATTAGCATTTCTGATAAAAGGGGCAGTTCAGGATATAGAGTGATTAATTGTCTAATGGTTATTTTGGACTGGTATATTGTCAAGCTGTGGAACGTTTAAAGCGTATTTTATCAAGGTGACAGTATCAATTCAGGTTTACAAAACGTTAAGCGAGAACTACAAGAACTGGTTCAATATCCTGTCGAACATCCAGAGAAATATCTTAAATTTGGAATGCAGCCATCTCGTGGCGTGTTATTTTATGGGCCTCCCGGATGTGGTAAAACGTTGCTAGCCAAAGCTATTGCTCATGAGTGCCAAGCTAACTTCATTTCTATTAAGGTTACGTTTCCATTCGTTCTTAATTTTTGAAGTACACTGTTTAACATGGAGTCCATCTAGGGTCCTGAGCTGTTAACAATGTGGTTTGGAGAGTCGGAAGCAAATGTACGCGACGTTTTCGACAAAGCACGTGCAGCTGCTCCTTGTGTTTTGTTCTTCGATGAATTAGATTCCATTGCGAAGGCTCGTGGAGGTGAACCATTCAGTTGACTTGGTAGTCCTTTCTTTGTAGTTTTTTTTTTGAACAGTTGTAGTATCTGCTTTTTATTTGCTGCATAAGTATTTTTTCGTTGTCCTTTTTAGGAACAGCTGGTGATGCTGGAGGTGCGGCTGATCGAGTGATTAACCAAATCCTAACTGAAATGGACGGAATGAATTCGAAGAAAAATGTGTTTATAATTGGGGCTACCAATAGGTAAACCAGTATTTTTCCTCTATATATTTTCTAACGTCTTTTTGTTTGTAGGCCTGACATAATCGACTCCGCAATTCTTCGACCGGGACGACTAGATCAATTGATATATATTCCACTTCCAGATGAAGCATCTCGCCTACAAATCTTCAAAGTTTGTCGTAGGACATTTCTTGTGGAACCATCATATTATCATATGCTGTAGTTCGTGGGCAGCTAAACGTAGAGTTAGGATGAAGTTCAGCAAATTATTTTAGGCCAATCTCCGAAGAACACCTGTTGCTAAGGATGTAGATATGACTTTTCTATCAAAAAGCACTGTGGGGTTCTCCGGTGCTGACCTTACAGAAATTTGCCAGAGGTGAAGGTTTATGTCGTATTCAAGCTCTATTTCAAGCACATTCTAAGAACTCGGTAGCGTTATTCCTGAGTTGAATGTACTAGTCAACGTTCTGTTGGGTAGCACGTTCTGGTCGGGAATAGTAACTTGCTGAGCGTCATAAATGTGCGATATTATGCATGGTGGGCAAGTGACCTTGCATGATGCTTCCTGATATGCGTGACTCAGATCTTCGTAATATGCGAGACTATATGCTTACCACTACAGTTCCATAGATGAGCCACTTTAATTGGGGTTGTAATACACAATTTTGAATTTGATGTAGTAATTGACGTTTAGAGCGTGCAAACTCGCAATCCGTGAGTCGATCGAGAAAGAGATTCGCATTGAGAAAGAGCGGCAGGAACGGCGCCAGCGTGGAGAGGAACTAATGGAAGATGAAGCGTATGATCCTGTTCCTGAAATCACCCGTGCCCATTTTGAGGAAGCAATGAAATTCGCTAGGCGATCCGTGTCGGATAATGATATTCGGAAGTGAGTACTCGAGTGGTTCACTTCCATGTTTAGTCGTGTTACTGAGAACTCTATGGTCCAGTCGACAATACCTGTGGTGATTCAATTGGAGAGGTGCTGCTGTATCAGTACATTTAATTCAGGTATGAAATGTTCGCGCAGACGTTGCAGCAACAGCGTGGTTTCGGTAATAATTTCAAGTTTCCCGGTGAACAGCCATCGGCGCATAACCAACCGTCAGGTGTTCCTGTTGGTGGCAACGATGATGATGATCTATACAGTTGATTTCCTAGCAGTAATTTCTGATATAGAGTCTAACATATTTATTTTCGTTTGTTGTCACCATAGCAATTGCAGCCTAAAGGGCTATGCTGTTTCGGCATGGACCATTTTGGAATATAATTACTATATCTATATGTATTCGCCACGTTTTCACTATTTTCTGTTTTGGAAGTAATTCAACGTTATGTTACTCGAGGTATCACCGCACGGGCACTCTAGGTATCACGGTGGTGAGAGTATTTGCATGTGTTGTAAATTAATGTGTGCGGTTTTTTTTAAAGAAATGTTATTCGTTTTGTCGTTGAAAGACGTTGTCTTTTACACATTTAGATAAGTCATTCATCGAGTTGACGAATGACCATCACTTACAGTGCGGAGAAAAACCTTTTAGAGATAGGGATGTCTAACGCGTGGAATGAGAGCATGAGGTGGAGTGAAGCTCTCGGTAAGCACATATGTGAGGGCGCTGTGGAAGCTACATGTATGTAAGAGTTTTTGCTTTCGAAGTGTTCGGATACAAATTTTATGGGTATGGCAGTCAAGTAGCAGTGCGCGATATCTGTTATTCTTGGAAGATATCATGGGGCTTTTTATTATCAGAGAAGGAATTTCCGATCATTCACTGAATAGGGAACAGATGAGCTCACGGTGCCTTCGTTCCCGCAATTGCTCTCTAGACGGAAGTGCTCCTGAATTAAATGCATGGGGAAAGTGTACGTATGTCCATCTTGTAGTAAAACCCTACCGTTGGGTGCGAGAATCAGAAAATTAAAAAGTGAACTGTCGCAGCAGCAGCTCGTCACAACGAGTCACGTAGTTAACATCGCGGGTACTCCATGCTCATTCTTCGATACATGGATACGTGGATACTTGAACGGTCACCCTCTGGTTGTGCGAGTAGCAGCATAATTTCTACTTTTCAGAGTTTTGCTGGTTTAGCTAATGTGTTCCACGGATCTCCCTCATATGAGGGATCTCGAGCCGGTTAGTTGCGAGGCTACGTGGCGCGTCCCCGGGTGGCGGATAGTGGTTAATCGCAGACCAAAAGCGACCTTTGCTTCCCTGAGACGCAGGTGGATCCAGGGGATGAACTCCCTGTTTCTGCTGCGCCGATTTGGCACATACTTTCTGTATTTGCTAGGCGTATTCATGCATGAGTGTGGGTGCGTTCTCGCTTTATGCGGATTGTATTCTACGAGTCAATTCGGCCAAAAGCCTGCAATCAAGTGACAGGGAAGTATATGGGAGGCGGTTAGGAGTCGCCTCCAACAAATAAGCTCCATGTCCACTCTGGGAGAGCCTGGCAAGCTACCCGGGAGTATAACCAGCCCCCACGTTCAGAGCCCAGCAAGCTATCACACCATAGTAAGTAGGAAGTTTTGCCTAACCGATGACGATGTTGTCCCAAAATTTTGCACGGGATCAGACCACCGTCTCCTTCGTACTCAGTACATAAAGATTCTTCGTGAGCTGTACTAAAATTTCACATCCAAAATTTCTCCATTCTACCACGATATTAACGTTGGCGTCAAAAGAGGAGTTAGGCAGGGCGATACAATCTCGCCAAAATCATTTACAGGCACCCTCCCGAACGTGATGCGAACACTGGAGTGGGATAATATGGGAGTGAAAATCGACTGTCGGCAGATATATCACCTTCGCTTTGCTGATGAAATCGTTCTTATAACACCAGGCATTAGCGAAGCGGAACGTATGCTTGCGGACTTTGATAAAGCGTGTGGAAAGATTGGTCTTCGACTAAATCTCAAGAAAACGATGTTCATGAAGAACGGTTATGTTCGTTTGCCCATTCACGCTCAACGGAACGAATATCTCCGAATGCTCCAGTTATGTCTATCTAGGTCGGGAAATCAATATGATGAACGACTTAGCTCCAGTGCTGAGCAGAAGGAAAAGAGCGGCTTGAGGAGCTCTCAAGAGCATCGAGGTTGTTGTGAAGAGAACAAAGAACGCCCGACTCCGTGCCCATCTTTTCGACTCAACGGTTCTTCCTGCCCTAACGTATGCTTCAGAAACCTGGTCGCTGTGCAAGATGACTCAGCGTTGTCGAACGCGCAGTCGAAAGGACGATGCTAGGAGTATCTCGTTTCACACAATTAAGGGATGGGATCCGAAGCTCTGACCTGCGTCAGCGATCAAAAATCAAAGATGCTGTTTTGTACGCCAAAAAGTCGAAGATAAGATAGGCCGGACACGTAATGCTTATGATTGACAACCGATGGACAAGAGCTGCTAGTGACTGGATTCTTCGGGATTTCAAACGTACTGCAGGAAGACCACCGATCCGATGGTCAGAGTTCTTCACGAAAAGCCTAGAAGAAAGATGTGATGCTCGACGAGTCCCTAGCGAAAGCGAGGAGAACCCACTGGGCTACTCTTGCACGCGACAGTGAAAAACGGAGGATTTACTGGTGTCCGCTCGAGTTACTCGACGATCAACGGGACTACAGGTGATACAGTCATATGAGGGATCTCGAGCCGGTTAGCCCCTAGGCTACGTGGCGCGACCGCAGGTGGACGATAGGGGTTAATCGCGGACCAAAAGCGACTTTTGCGTGACTACAGGTGATACAGGTGACTGGTGACAGCTAGTGTGTTTCGCTGCAGTGCCGTGGTCAGCCTAGCTTGCCCAGGTGTTCACGATCACAGACAATCGCAGCCGTTGTGGATCACTGTGAGATTTACCACCATGCGACTTTGATACCAGAACGGTGGTGGATCCTGGTATTGATTTAGTCTTAGCCAGGCTTCCTGATGGAAGCGCCGGACTCAGCGTGGGAGACCCTACCGGGGGTGAATTCCCCGCTGTACATCGCAGTCCGACATCCATGAACACCTCCTCCCGATGAGGCGGTAAACTATTGGGAGGCCTGTCGTTCTGTGATATCTCACAGTAACTACTAACTTATCCGTAAGCCTTCTTCACCACCCAAAATGTGTGCTTTAAGAATTGTCACACTACATGGAAATCCCAGAGTTATTTCTGCTTGTGCAAACATTGTGATTGCGAAGATTTCGTGAAAACGACGTTTTCCCTACGTTAACCAGTAACTATACAAGAGTAGAAATCGCAGTCGGCATTGATTTCATTATTCAGGACGCGACGACTCCTTCGTTTGCATGAAGACGAATATGCATATAACTAGGAACTAAAATGGATCCTCTGAGCCATTGAATACAAATTATTCAGCCTTTGCATCTTGCGAGCTCTTGGAGAATGCTGATTTATAATTTGAAGCCAGAATTACTGTCAGTTAGTTCATAAGTAACAAATATGGTACTGGTCAGACCAGTTACAATGTAAGCGCAACTGTGAGGAGAAATCCCGTAACTGCAAGGTTTGCCCCAATTATTTCGTTGTGAAATCTGTGTGAATACTCCGGCTACTATGCGATTTAGGAGCTACAACAGCTGTTTAGGTATTGTCATCTATCGTACCTGAAGCGTTAAGTGCAAATCGCTGAGCACCTTCAACGCATTGGAGGCGGGACGCATCTTGCATGATACACCTTCTTGCGGGCACCTTATGTTGCCTTGTAGAGGATTTTTGAAGGACCTTGTAATCACTCGATAGCTTATCCAGGGCATATTCCGCTAATACCGTCGACTGAGAGAAGTTTCATGCTCAAAGCAGAAATTCGCCTTTTTCATGAACGAGTTTATTAATTAGTAATCTGACTGGTAATTAGCCGTTATTTCAATCCGATTCCTATTGCGATTCTTGGTTGTAGTATGGGGTGAGTGGGTGCAAGAAATACGGAAGTTGACTCGGCCCAAGCCGTAAAATAATTCGAAGGTCTGACAGCACTGTGCTTATAAGATAAAATTTATAAGATATAAGAACATACAAAAAAAGAGTAACATGTATGCCATGTATAAGGGCGCAGTGGTTAGAGGCGCCACTGCGACACATGTGAAACTCGACCCCGGCGCCCATGGCCCACCAAGCCTTCCAGCTCTCTGGTCTCCGGAGTCAAATTGGTACCATACAGCACTGGCTCCATACATTGGGAGGCCACCGCGAGTCATTGTAAAGACCAGATATGCATCCAATCACCTCTAACGATGATTAATGAAGTCGAACGCATGGTGCATCCCTCAGGGATTGATCAATGCCGAGAGCTTTGATCAATCCCTGAGGCCTTCATCTTTCTATGCCATGTATCCTCTAGAGCGATGCGGTAAATTGTCTTCTATAGTTCTCTTTTATTTTCAACATACGAAGTCCTATAGTAATAAAAAAACTATTAACTTTTGTTGAGAATCAGCAACCTCGCATCACCTAAATAACGCTTCGTCTCGTTGATCATTGAATAGACTCTCGGGCCAGCGTTATAAGCCAGCAATTTTTCTATTTGTTGCCATTGCGTGTAAGAGTAACGAGCGGGTTTTGTTCGCTCTAGAGACTAGGTTTGACATTCCAATGGATTTAGTTGCTAACAGCTTTTGTCTATAGGTTGTCACTCAAATGTCTTACGTTTCCTGGTCACCTTATTTTCGACTATTTGGCTTGTAGAATGGTGCCTTCGATTTTTTATCGTTGGCATAGGTCGGAACTTCGGATTCCCTCTTGAAGTTCGTAACGAGATTCTTCCCGTCACACAAAACTAGGTGCCCCGATTTGTTAGCTCGATTTTGATCAACATTTAAACATTATACTGGCTTACAAAGTCACAAACAAAACCAGGAGGTAGAAAGAGTATGCGAACTAGTTTAGTGCCAAAACAACGGAGAATCCTGGATTTGGTCTTTTCCTAGCTTCATTGGGGAGCGAAATCGGTTTTTCCTGAAAAGTCGTAGCAGATAATGCTCTACATTGAAACCTTTCACTACATTCCTTGTTCGATTTACGCAAGAACAATGGGAGAGGAAACATCAAACAAGGCACATTTTTGAGGTCATCCTCTTTGAAATAACTATGTAGCCTTGTTTGGAAATCCGGTCTAGTCTTCTGTAGTGGCGAACCACTCGTTTCAGTGCGAGAAACTTCAGCTGATTTTCGTTTGAACGAATGCTTCATGATGCGATCGGTTTTGATCTTCAGCGAGTATCATTCCTTAGGTTGACTTCCATTGAAAAAAGGGTTTCTATATCTTTAGGGAATTCAGTGGTTGGGAATGCCTTGTTGAGATCGGCTAGTTGTAAACTGGCATCGTAGTTCTTCTTTCTACGTTAATGTACACCTCTTTCGAACGCGCTATTGGCATACATTATGGTACTCAAAGTTCATACGTGAGAGTTTAAATGGGTCGACCAACGACGAATAGGAACACCCCTGTCTTCAAAATGTTGAAGACCTAAAAGCAACAGGGAGGTCACCGACCAGATACTCAGACATCTACAGTAAGACATTAAACGAATGATATTTTGCTCCGCTTCTTCCTTGAATGAGTAGAAACCGCTGCATTGTTCTTCCACGCAACATTTATCCATGAAGGCTTAATTGGAGTTTTCCGGACTTGTAGTGATAAAGAAGAGGAAAGATGAAATAGATGATTTATCAGAAATAGTCAGTGACTCATCTGCAGGAAGGTTAGGACTCTGATAAATCTGATCTCCTGGTCTCCCAGTTTAATTCCGCTTTCTGTTCTGGGGGTATATGATATTGATGAAGACGGATTGCATACGTTTTCTATATCATGACTATTTGGATTCTGAATTTAAACAATACTTCGGAACTTAAACCGTGTAGTACCTCCTCGCTTACCACGTTCTATATTGTAGTTTGCAAAACTCGAGTGCAAACAATCCTCCAAAATCAGAACCCTTACAGGCCTTTAACAGAGTTCCGTTCTTGGTTTTTAACTCACTTTTTCTCAACATGCATTGCATTTGTAGCCACTGACCTTACAAATAACTATTATTGTATCATCTAATGCGCGCTACTTGCTATTTCCCATAGTTTCAATTCATAATTTTGGAACCGGTCTTAGAACCCCTTATAAATTTACCAATTGATGAGGGCTTCTTCGCTATAGTTACTTTTCATATCCATGTACTTCATGGGTTAGCTAACTGATACTTTAGTCCGAAGAAAAGATTTAGATGAAGGCAAAGCGAGGGCTTTGCTTGGTGTAGTGTATAGCACGTGGTTTGAGGTACGTAATGGCAATTTAGTCGTTTAGTGGCAAATCTCCCACAAGGGTGGCGAATTCCTGGGTGTGACGAACTGAAGAAGGTTTCGGCCAGGCTGACCTTGAGACTCTAAAAAGCACAGTGGCTAAACCGGCTATTCTCCGGAAAAGAAATTATGCTGGGAGCTCCAAAACCAGTGAGGACATGCATTCCAAGTTTCCATTAGCTACACACCCTTCTTGAATGATTCATAGAAAACTGGCAGATTCACAGGTGATTGTCTGAATTCCTCATTGACTGAGTCTAGCTAAACTGCTTTAATGCAATTGTCTTTCGTCGAAAAGAAAAGAAGGAAACACGAACAAATACCAGAGGCTAATTTTGTGTATGCTTGGGCACTCTGTGCGCACACACTCAAAGCTCGATGAATGTGCGAAACTTCATGTGCTGAAATGGAACGTATTGCACAACAGAATCGTATGTTCTAATAAGAACGAAAGGCACAATTGATAAACTATGAACATTACAATGCAAACTATGCATTATATTCAATGCATTGTATTCATCACTAAAGTTGTAAAAAAAAACAAAACAGCAATTCGTACAGTAGAAAAAAAGACGTATACTGTTGCTTTGGCATATCACTGAGCAAAGAGATGAAGGTCGTACAGAAGAAAACTCGAGCTACACGTCTCTGAAATTTAAAAAAGCTGTAGAGACACGCAGGGATGAGTTAATAATGCAAGCATACGAGCTATACAGGTGTATAATTCAGACCGAAGCAATGTCTAACATATGACGGACGGAATGCATTGCGTACAATGCATTTCGAGCAAAAAAAAACCGCTTCGGAATTTAAAGAATATATATTAGCTAATTGAGCACTTTTTAAAGTGAAGTAGAAACTGCGAAAACTGTAGATCGTCGCCTATGTGGTACACATTTTCTCAAACCATCAGAAGAAATTCCACCAATGCGGTGTTCACGAGACATATCTGTTCAACTTTTTTCGTTCGTTGTATTTCGAGCACTGTTGCAGTAGAGCAAACGAGATTTTATCCATAGGAAACGATTTTGCTTCCGAAGCATCGTAATTTTAGCCGCTGCCGACTTATGTTGTAAAAAAAAGATAAAGTTCTCGGCGTTGATCAATCCCTGAGGGATGTGCCATGCATTAGGCTTCATTAAGCATCGTTTAGAGGTGACTGAATGCTTATCTGGCCCTTACAATGAATTTCGGTGGCCTACCGATGTATCGAGCCAGTGCTGCTATCCTTCCAGATAGGTATGTTATCAATTTGGCAACCCCGGAGGGATAGAATAGTTGAAGTTCAGAACACCTTAAACACTGGTGTGACCGAGAAGTAATCGCCAGCTGCCGGAACGCCTTCTTATCACGTTACTGTAAAGAAGAAGATCGGAGATTTATAAAGATGAGCGCTGTTTAATTGAAGCCGGAATCAGATTTATACTGGATGAAAAACAATATTGGCTTAGCTTTTGAATTAATCCAAAACAATGGATTAGATATTACGTAGTCTAGAAGAGTTCGGAGGTCTTAATCCAACGTCAACACGACAGATCAAATTCGAATAAAATTTCTGTTACTTAATTTCCATAATATCTGTGGTGCTATTTGGATAGTATAGCAGTTACCTAAGTTTTTCTTTAAATAAAAATCCATTCATTTTTGCTTAGTCACGAATCCAACTCAATAAACCCCAGCTCAAGTTCACCCTAGGGCAGGTTTCTCGACAAACCCGATAATTTCTCTATAATTTGAGCGCTTCATAAGATTTGAGAACTTGACCAGACGTGTTTAAGAATTGCAGCCTATAACTCTAAGTGATAAATATTACTTCCCTGACAACGATTTCGTTTCAAACTCGTTTAACAAATTGGCGACTATATCCATCATGCATTATGCATGTGTCTACGGTAGAACTAGCCGGGATGCACCATGTGTAATGCTGTTTCTTTTCGGTTTTCTACTTTGCCGAATAGACCTTTATCGCGGCAGTTTTTGTAACCATTCGAACCCTAGTCAACAGATCCTTAACGGGCGCCGTACAGGAAAAACTCTATTTTGCAGTTGAAACTACGCAAAAACATTACGAGACGAATAGGCACTAACGAGGTTTCTAAGTGGTTTTCTAGAATGAATCGTAATAAATCCTGATGCTTCTGGCCGTGTCCTGCTGCTGCTGGTGGTATTTCTGGCAGTGGTGGAGTAGCATGTAGCACTTGTTGGTGTGGAAGTGTCTGAAGTTGAAGAATTTGACGCTCTACAAAATCGAAAAAGAAAGTGTTCGATTGTTCGTTAGACCATTTGCATAATCGTGAGAGGTTTGTGTAAATGCCAAGACAGGAATTCTCGACCTAGTGGTGTTAAGAGCTGAATATAAAGCGGAAACTAAAGCTAAAGCTGAAATCACTGAGAGGTATGTATCACAATAGAACACCTTTAGAAGTCCATAAATTGACACCTTTAACTAAGTCATAAGCACAGTTTTCACATTTTCCATAACCAATTGCTTTCTTAAGTCCTTAGATCGGAAATCATGGGAACTTCTTCTCGATTAGCGTCATACCGATGAAATCTCTTCGTTGATACCTTCGGACGACATGTCGAGGCTTATGTTCAACGTTGCTAACGATGCCCCTTCATCGTTCACAGCTATAGTAGAAACATGCGTTTTCGTAGTCTAAACAGTTTTTTCTTAGAAAAAACAACTAATGTTCAAATTGTTAAGTTTTTATTTATTGCCTGTTACAATTTTTACGTCAAGGTATTTGCAAAAATTCGGAGTGCAAGGTGTCTGCGGTGGGTAACGAACGCACTATTACCCTTTCCGGGGGTTAACGCGTTCACCAACACACCATGTGGGTCCCTTGTTTCCCTTGCTTCTGAGCTAGTTTTATCGATCAGTGCTATCAGCGATCACCGTCAACGAGATTGATCTAGGAAGGCCGAATTGGCAGTGAACCCTGTTAAGTTGAGTCATTAGTCGAAATCATTGATCATTACCGCTATAATCATTGGTACTGCTTTTATTTCAGCGAATTATAAGGATATCAAAATGATGCTGAGATATTTGCAAGACCCCAAACCGCAGGTGTTTGAGGTGGGGAACCAACGCACTATTATCCTTTCCGGGGGTTCAGATTGTTAATTGCCTTCAAAATTTAATCCAAACCCAGAACTTCGTCTTGGAAAGCAAAGGCGATGACTAATTTAATCTTCGAAATAATTGGTGAGATTATACTCCTTTTTTCACTGATATGAACGATGATCGTGACAGATTTTTCAAAGTCGCAGCTGGACAGAGGCAAAATTTTTGGATGAGTTTTCAATTGCTGACTTTCGTTCATGTATCCAACGTCTTCATGGTCCAAAGCACTTTAATGCTGCTTCTCAAAAGCTTTTACCCTCTTGCCTGATATGGAATGGAAAAAAGACACAAGGTATGAGAATAGGACCGAATGAAAAGTAAAATATTAAAATAGGACCAAGTTCTACCTCACTGTCAGCATGCGACGAAGATGTGGAAATCCCAGATGTCGAACTGCCGAATGATTCCGAAGAAGCGGCAGTGGACGTTTGTGAATGACGTCGACTGTGCTGAAATAAGTTTTGTTGTGGAGACGGAGTTGTAAGACACCTTAATCGCGAACCTCGCCCAGTCTAGCTGATATTTTTCGACTACTCGCTCCAACTGCTGAACTGACGTTCCAAGAGAACCTCTTAAGGATTCCACCTTGTAGTACCGCTCCCTTTGGCTTTAAAACATCGATGCCATCTGCGGTGTGATACCTAAACAAAAGAAATTATTTTTCCTAGTTATTAACACAAACATGTGAAATGAGAAGTATTTTAAGAATCCTTGGAGAAATATTCAGTTTAAGCATTTGGGGACAAACCCTGCCAAAATTGATCGATCGATTGTGTTAGGTATATTATGAGAAATTAAAAAGGTTAAAGAACCTAAAAGTCCTTTTTTGATCGGAAAACCAGAATATTAAAGCAGAAAACCGATGAGAGCTAACCTCTTCTCAAATCGTCGGCCTTGAGGTTGTGTAAAGTCATCTTCCGTTGCTACAGAAATGCCTGTCACTTCATCAGTGCTTGTCGAATGTTCAGATCTGCAAGTACCGCATTCGCAAAATCTTACGAACAAAAATTTCCACCTGCTTTGCCACTGCCTTCTTGATTCCCGAGAACGCTAAGACTTTTTCATTCATTTCTTGTTTTTACCTTGCCTTTCCCAGCTGTAAAAGGACATCTGCCGTTTCTTGAGCGATACTCAACGCTTCCTTTCGTTGTGGAGATGAATTTCGTGAAGACTTCCCGTTCACACCAGCTTCCGAAGAACTCGACCTGGATCGTAGAAATCGTGGGCCTTCTGTAGGCACTGTAAAAACCAATGCTTTCAGAGAGAAGATGTACAGAAGACAGTAATGTAAGACTTTTTACCAGGATATGATTCTGGTGGAAGCGTCATATGAAGATCTACACTGCTTTTGCTGTTTGATAGTGCGCAATTCGACACGCTCAGCTTGTGAAAGAAGGGAATATTGGAAGAGGCGACGAAATCTGGATTTCGATCCAGTTGTTCGGTAGACGACACTGTTGCAGCTCGACGAACTTCTGAAAAACTGTTTGGAAGAATTCCAATGGAGAAAAATCGAATCCGATCGTTTCGTTTAGTTAGCGACAGGGTACTTCAGAAATAATCAACTATCATTCAATACCGAAATAATTTCGTTACAAGTTACCTGCTATGTTATTCCTCAATATTAGAGCTAATACCTTTTATGGAATATCTTTTCATCTAAAAGTTTTTCGATTTGTTGGCTCGGCTTAGCAATTTCAAGCGGATACAAGCTGATGCACCTTAGATCGAATCCAAGAAATGTATTTTGAGCAGTCGAGTCAAAAAGGACCAACATTTGAATGCTGGACTTCAGAAAGCAACTTAACCTATTTCGAAAAAGAAACAAAGTTTTCTTATCAATAATTACAGAATTCGATATCACACCACCTTCATCATTCGCAACGCCGGCTTGCAAAAATCATCCATGAAAGTCTTTGGATTTATGTGTAGGGTCTATGATGGTCTATGATGATTCGCTCTTATTCGTGAATGTTGCTAAATGGCGCTAGAGCGGATCGCTTCTAGAATCCTGGGATAACTATGTACTAGAGCGCTCCCGGATCCTCACCAGAGGAGGTTTGTTTTGCAGATCAAAGAGAATTCTTCTAAAACAAGCGCAGTAGAAATTTCCAGACGTGGGATGGCTGGGAGGCGTGGCTAGCCTGGCGTGGTATCGAACCAGCATTGACCCTATGGACATTACTCATCAGTATCTCTAAGCACTGCGCTTTCCACACTTCAATAATAGATCAAAATAAAAAATTTTGATAGATGAAGAGAAATTCGAGGGCTGAGCATGTTTCACCAATGGTAATTCGTAATGTAGAAAATCACTGACTGAATACAATGACTGTTGGTCTGGATGGGAAACATGCCTTCAGAAGACGCTATCACATGGAAATTTCTCGTTTTACTAGTTTTTAAATGCAATAAAAAGACAAAGGTATAGGAAAGATAAATAATGCTGTCAAGTTTTTCAGAACTGCTCAATAAGCGAACTCAATAAGCGATTTTCCCACATCAGGCAACGGGCTGATCACATTCTTCTATTGGTATAAGAAAGCGTTATTTTCTGAGAAACATCCATTTTGCTCGAGCTCAGATTCAACGACTCTGTCAAAGGGAGAAGTTCTGCAATTCCGGTTGACAGGGGGTAGAAGTATTTTACTACGGAAACACTTCAATTCATCGGGGGAGGACTCTAATTGCACGCAACTCACGATTGATGTGTGCATGAGCAGCCACCACTTGTGAGTCCATGCTGCTGCTCTTACGATGAGTCACGGACGGCATACAGTGCGGTAGGTTCTGTTGCCATGGCGGGCTGTGAAGCAAAACAGAATAGAACTGCGATCGTTCAGACAAGTATTTGAGCTAAAAATGAGTATTGTAAAAATATAAAGTAAATTAAGAACCATTTTCGCACGTCGTAAAAGGAATTCTCGAATTCGCTGTGTCGACCTTGAAGTCTCTTGAATTCGTTGCTTGTAATATTGATCATCTCCAGCCATCTGCAAAAGGCATGGAAGAAAAATCCAGAATAAAAGGACGCCGCATTTTCTAATAACATCTGCTGCTGTATAAATCGCATGGTTTTCTTATCATGTTATTAAGAGACGAGCGTCCATAAACTGCGTCGTTCGGAAAAAAGTCTTTAGAGAAAAAATCTTAGGTTGCCTAAGTTTTCGCATGCTTCATTCTGTCCGTAACTTACTACGACAGATTTTGCGTAAATACTGGCGAAAGTAGCCCAGAAGAGGTTAAGATGTGCGTTCTGTACTTCTGCAAAAACTTAACGATCTGTCTTTTAGTCATAATACGGCGCGCCATGGAAATGTCTGTAGAACAACCTAGAACGCGTAAAGCACTGTGTTTACGGCGGCCAGACGATGCAGATTGCCGTTGGTTCTATCCCGTTGACTCGTGCTAATGATGCCTTACGTACATCTGAGGCCAGAGAATTGGTATCAGACTTGACTGAGAGGATAAAACACTGACTCGATACAATGATAGGCTACGCAATTGTATAGGCCAAATGTACACTCAGTCAACTCTTCGATGAGTAATGCAATCGAAATACAGGACACCATTAAGGGATTATTAAAAGCCGAACCACTTATCCTTTTCCATTCGAAACAACCATGTTTGCTTTAAACTGGCTCGTACATGCCGAGCCATAGTTTTGAAGACAATGTACGGTGAAAGGTCGTTGTGGCTTTCCGTGGTCAGAAGCTGAAATGAACCCACGAGCGCGGCGATGTGTGTACTGCCACAAAGAAAACGAGCGTGGGCGAATGGGGATGCAGAGTTCTACCTTATCTAACACATTGTATTGAAATTTTGCATTCCCACTACTACTTTCGCAATGATACCGACTGTTTAAAAATCTACGACTACAAAAAAAGCTATAATCGTGTGAAGCGCCGCCGAAATATTCGCTGAGACTAAGCTCTAAACATTGCTTTTCCTCTTTATATAAACTGCGTTACATTTTGAGCCGACGTCGACATTTCGTTAACTTGAATTGTTTCTCTGCATTCATCGTCAACATTGGCCTTCGGATTTATAAGTGGGTCAGGTTGTTCGAAAAATTTCGGCTTTTTTATGAATGCCGTTGAACGTTGGTTGAGTCGATTTCTCATGGAAACCTAAGATAACTGCGCTATAGTGCTACTAGGCTATCAGCGTGGATAATTACCAGCCTTTGTGGATAACTCTCCCAGACTAATCCAATTCCAACTCCCCAATGCTGAGAAAAGGGAGATCCGGTTTTCCTAGGGCAACGCTGAATCAGAGCCTCGTGCGTGTTACATGACATATCTCTCATCCACAAACCGACATTGTAAAACAATTGAATAAATAAGGCTTTAACTTTTGAATTAAATATATCTTTCTCGTTCGAATTGTATACTAACTGCAGTTGAAAAGAACGGGAGATATGTGCATGCCTGCGATCCTATCTATTTAAGAACCTGCCATGTTTTGAACACTTCTTTAAAACCACGTAGCTTTTGTTTGCGCTTGCTTTAATTCTTTAACTTTTAATTAATCTTTTAAAAACAAAGCAAACTGCTACCTTCGCGTTTCTTTCTCATCTGTTGTGTGCATGAGATAAATGCTGGACGGAGCATCGAATTCATTCATGCAGATGATAAAGAAACCGCCTGAAAACACAGTGGAGCACTTTGTAGAGCGAACTATCGCTATCTAATGGAGAAATGCCGTTAGGAATTTGAGATCCGACGTCGACTTCCCAGGTGTTTACGAATTTGATAAATGTTCTGTCACATCTCCGTTGACTGAACATTTCCTGATTGTTCATCTTTCGCTTAACGCCCTCATCCTCAGAGTGCCACTATTTGTAAACAGGATTTGTGATAAAGGGTAAAGGATAAAGCTCTCGGCGTTGATCAATCTCTGAGGGATGCGCCATGCATTCGACTTCATTAAGTATCGTTGGAGGTGATTGAATGCATACCTGGCCTTTACAATGACTCGCGGTGGCCTAACGATGTATCGAGCTAGTGCTGCTATCCTCCCAGACGAGTCTGGTACCAATTTGCCGACCCCGGAGGGATGGAAGGCTTGGTGGGCCATGGGCGCAGGAATGGATTCCACGTGCGTGCCGCAGTGGCGCCTCCAACCACTGCTCCATACGCGCCCAAACAGGGTTTGTGATAATCTAGAAAATAGCCCAACTCACTGGCGTCATTGAACGGATGATAAATTATATGAGCAATATGGATTGGAGCACGAGCAACTCTCAGACCCTTGTCGGTTCGTCGATTCGACGTCTTACAAAGCAGAAGCATGTCTGTGAACAGCAGACAGTGCATTTCCATCTAAAAAGTGAACCATTGCAGAAAAAAGTGGTGAATCATTTTCCTCTGGATCCGCTTCTACAAAAATTCAAAAAGCCGTCAACTTCGTGCTGTGGATATAAGTATCACGGCTGTATTTAACATCTTAAGAAATTTCTTATTCACAGAGTAAACTAACGCCATCGTTTGCGATTGAAATATAAAAAAAATATTGGACAATAGAAAACGACACCACATTTTTCACATGTTCTGACTTTTAAACACAATAGATAATCTTTTTTAAAATTTCAGCTTGATGTGAATTAAGTTCTTGTTCCGATTCAGCACCTTTGGTCCTTGTCGACTTTCTCTGATTTTCAGATTCCCACGATGAATGACTCTTCGAAATTGCGGTGGCCCAGGCACGAGTGGCATAGGCGCCATCAGATCCAACGTCGTTCGCCTCGTAGGAAAAAGCTGTAAATGTTCACTAATCTACTTTTTCTAGCCTTCGTTTGTCATACTTAATTGGAAAACCTGAGAAACAACAATCACAAGGAAAATCCTCTTGATTACACTGTGCTGCTCGGGGAAATCTCGGGGAATATATTCACCATAATAATCCGTCCGAAAGCTGTTTCGGATTTTTACTACCTTCTCGAACTCTTCGGAATCAACTGCATCGTAACCGTCAATGCTCTTCATTATTTCTGCCATTTGAAGTCTGAGGTCGTTGTTGTTGAGCTCGAAGTTCAACTGTTGAGTGGCGGCATCCGTTCGGTCGATCATTGCTGTAAAAACGTATCAGGTTTCTCCATGCCATTCGGTGCCATTTCAGTCTCACTTATTTTCTACCATAGAATTGTCCGACAACTTTATCCTCAGGCATATTTAAATCCCAAGTGTTAACAAAATTAGACAAATTCGGTGTTTAAAATGTAGAGACCATAGAAGCTAAAATAAAGGATAAAGGTCTCGTCGTCGACCAATCCCTGAAGGATGCGCCATGCATTCGACTTCGACAAGCAGCGTTTGAGGTGATTGTATACATAGCCTAGCCTTTAGAATGGCTCGCGGTGGCCTACTGATGTATCGAGTTAGTGTATGTATGCTCCTATATCCTCCTATATCCTCCTATATCCTGTATGTCCTGTATCCTCCCAAACAAGTATGGCACCAATTTGCCGAACCCAGAAGAGTGGATAGCTTGGTGAGCCACTGGTGCGTGGATCAATCTCATGTGGGTATTGCAGGGCACCCCCAACCACTGCGCCACACGTGCTTCTTAAAGAGAAGCCATAAATGAATACAATATTGCCTCAAAAAACTTTACTGAAAATTGCAAGTCGGTACTAAGTAACAGTAGTAATAACGCAAATGAAGTGGTGAATACGATAAATAGCGCAGAAAAATTCAAAATTTGGTTAAAAAAAAACGCTATCAGCCACTTGAACTCATTCGCGGCGGCGGCGCCGAGGCTTTAAATTACAGCAGTTTGCGATGGTGTCATTGAATGATGTAAATTAAAAGCTGTTACTAGAACTAACTTTGAATAATCAAACGTTCACGATCGTCAGTCGAGTTCGATAGGACGGCCTGAAAGCGCGACTTTTGGGACAGCACTGAAGAAACCATAAATGGAAAGTGTTTTCGATAAACCTTCAGCAGAAGGCTGTATCTGGTGAGTCGTTGCATCGGACTGGTCAGTGTGTCGCATAGCTTCTGCCGTCGCATTGACTCCTGTGACTCAGCCCACTGAAAAGCTCGAACATATGAAATTTATGAAAGGCTACAAAAGAAGTCCAGGCAATAGAAAAATATCATTGTACTGGATATGTGCGATCTACTGAATTAGAAAAACCGACGGCTACCGACATATTCTACACAAGGAGTGAATTTCTACATGTTTCGTCCGCAAAACCATGAAATCGTTTAGCTTCTACCCTACTAATGTGGCAGTCCCCGGAAAGGTAAATCGTGTTTCGATTTGGTCCGGGGTCCAAGCTTTGCGATTATTTCAACATCGTTGTGGCTGTAATTCACATCACACACTGAATAATTATAATGGGCAGAAAATAAAAGGTTAACATTGTAATTTCGAGTATAGCCTCAGCTTAACTAGGTTCCATGCCGATTTGTGATCCCAAGACCAATCCCACTCTTGGGTGATTGCTGATGACAGCGCTAGGTAGAAAAATAGCTAAGAGAAACGCAGAGCAAGGGCCTCCATGGCGCAGAATTTAATGAGCGAGCCCCAGGAAAGGGATATCGTGATTCAATGTCACAGGGTTCAAGGTTTGCGGATATTTTAGCATCGTTGTGATTTTCCCTTATTTTCTAGAAAATACTATCTTATCATCCATGTAAGAGAACCACCTGCACGAATTCCCTGAACAATTCGTTATCCTTTTGTTTCTTCTGTACGTAAGTGTGACTGTCGTCGTGACCAAGATTGAAGGGGATATAGCACTTTGACCACTCACTGATATCTTCGAAACCATGCAATAAGAGCACAGGGTCAAGCGGCTTATGCGTTTGTCTGAAAATACCGACAAATGAGCCATTAATCGTTAACGAGAAACTGTTGACTGTTCAATGGCCAAATGATCCTGTGTAATTTTAGTAAAAACGAACCAGTTAACATTCCAAATGTTTAAAGATGAATGTTATCAACGAATGAGAGTGCAAAGTATCACAAATTAGTTCAGAGTTCTGTAGGATGTAATTTCGACTTCTAGTCAAGTCCAACGCTATACAAAGGCTAGTTTCGTTATGTGTGAACACACTGATATGACAGCAATCGTCTAATATGATTCTTATTCCAAGGGTGTTAAGTAAACATATCCAATCTAACCCATCATTCAAAAGATTATCATGCAAAAACAATGACAGCGCATTAACCGGATATTTGAAAATCATAGTCCCCGACCGCCATAAGAGAGTCGGAATTTGCTCGATTACGGTGGTTCGTGACCAGAAACACGACTTCGAAATCAAACCTTGACCAATCCAGAAGGGGTTGAATGGCACGTCTCCAAAAGATGACATTCACAGTGAAGAGCTCGGTATAGTTAAGAAACACCCTGCTCACATTTATATCCCTAAATATTTCTTTTGGAGATCGGGTTACGCTGGAAATAGCAAAAGTGTTCTCACTTGAAGTAGCCCATCTTTTGCAACTCGACGAAATAACACGACAAGTCGTGCATATTTTTCAAGACCTGAAATTAATGGATAGCAAAATAATTAAGTAAATTTATAGATACCGACGGCTTTGGTCATTCTTACTTGAATGTATCGATACTCTGTAGTGACAATCTCCCAAATCGCTTCTTGTTGATCGACATGCCGTTTAGTTAAGGACTGAAATCGTCACTAATGCAGGACATCTAATTATTTCTTTAAAGGTACTGCTGACATCTTATTTTTCGCAGAAATATAGAAAGCGGCGTGACAGACGAAAGAGTTTGGGATCGAAGAGACGACAAGAAATGGATACAATGAAGCACTAAAATGAATTGAGCACCCTTTTGCTCTTTTAAGGTGATCGCGTTTATAGTGAGAACATTGTTTTTCTTAAAATGATTAAATGATCTTAATTAAAAATGTTTCAACTTTTCATTCTGAGTAGAACGACGAGTATTTCCTACCATAGCGACTCTCAAGTAGGTGACCATAGTTCGTTGAATGGAAAGAATCATATACTTACCGCTCGATCGAGAACGATATCAGTCCAGTTATCCTCAATATCAGGGATGACAGCAGAGATCGGCTCCGTTCGTTCTTTCATTTCGTTCAGCTTATTTAACATCTCTTTTTCCTAGAAATGACCGATTTGAGCGTTATATGTATTCGAGATATAGGTCTATACACCATTTTCCTTTCGGTCCGCCAAACAAAAGTTGATGTTTGACAGTCCTGTATTGACAATACCGACTTTCGGCTCAATAATGGGAATCATTGAATGGATCTCAGCGTTGTTTATGGAGAGACCTTGCAAAGCCTTATCAGCTCCAGATATCGAAGCTCTTGTGTATACTGCATATCTAAGCTCGTAAGTGTGGTGCGTGGTCGGAGGGACCCTGCAACACACACGTGGAATTGATCCCCGTGCTCATGACCATCAAGGCTCCCATCCCTCCAGGATCGGCAAATTGGTACCGGACTTGTGTCGGAAGATAGCAGCATTGGCTCGATACATCGGCAGGCCACGCTAAGCCTTTCTAATTGCCAGATATGCATTTAATCACCTCCAAACAATGCTAAATGAAGTCGAATTCGTGGCACATCTCTCGGGGATTGATCAACGCTGAAAACTTAATCCTTTTATCCTTTTAATCTCGTAAGCACGTTGGAAAACATAATTCTTTTAATGACCCATAGTTTGATAAATAAAGCTGGACATTAATAAAGTTGTATTGAAGTCTCCTTTGGACGAAGAACATTTTACGCTGAAGAATCCAATAAGTTCTGAATTGATGCATATCGATATAAGTCAGATAACAAAATAAAAGTCAATAAGACAGTAGAAAACGCACCCGAGCAAAGAAAAGGCTGATTCGGCTTGAGGTCACCGACCGAGCTCTTCGAGTGCCGCCATCGTCGACAGCCAGCGAACAAGACGGTTCGTCCATGAAAGGGTCCCTTTCAAATTATTTCGGTGAGAAGCAATGTATGGCATGCAGGTGAAGGAGGCAAAAAAATCAGTTAGACTTAGAATTAGTTCTGACCGATGCCAAAATGAAATCTAGACAAGGGTCCTTCCGAGTACCTTCATATGGGGATATTTTTGAAATGGATGGAATAATCACAATGAGATATTTGCAAAGTTCCAGACCGCAGCTGTATACGGTAGGGAACGATCGCACTATTACTCTTTTCGAGGGCTAAAGCGTTCACCACAACACCATGCCGGTCCTTCATTTTGTCTGTCTCTCAGCTAGTTCTATCGATCAGTGTGCCATCAGCCATCACCCATCAACAGGATTGATCTAGGGAGCCCAAATCGGCAGTGAACTCAGTTTAAATGGTGTGGTGGTGAACGCGTTAATGGGTAATAGGGTTTCGTTCCCTACCGCATACACCTGCGGTCCGGAGTTTTGTAAATATCTCAGCATCGTTGTGGTTATATCATATATAATACCCTGCCATGAAAAATAGTATTAGGCAGTAAATAAAAAGTTAACGTAGAGATGGAATAATTTGGGTTAAAGTAATTCAAAACGGTAAATCGAGAGCAGTTTCTTAGCGCAATGATAGCATATGAGAAATAAGTGGTATAGGTTTAGCAAAGAGCAAAGTGGTTGAAAGCAAAGAGCAGGGCAGGTGCACTTCGAAGGTTTCGACGTCACCAATACTGCAAGGAGCTTCTGACGAACTAAGAATTTGTGTCATCTTCCTAACAGAGGATCGTAAAATCCCGCAAAGATTGCAGGAAAAGTTTCACTTTCTTAGGTTCAGATGAAAAACACCAACAGCATAAAGTTGGATGGAAGGAAGACAATGAATAAGGAAGTGGATATGCACGCCTGTCTGAGAATGTTGTGAATAAAACATGAAGGAATTGCAAGGCCTGTTATAGCAAACATGGTATAGAGACGAACACAGCATTCGTATTCAGTCGTTGAATCAATTGGAATAAAAACCATGTAGAACTTGTTTCCAATCTAATTTACTGGATACACCGCGTGACGACGGTAGAGTTAACAGAGTATTTCTTTTAAGAAAGAAAGGAGCAACAAGACGAGAACTCACTTTAGAGAACTGTCACTCCCTGGAGCATCGCCTTCGTCACTGGAGTGGATTCGAAATTCCTGGCGAGATTTTTGCATCTGGAACCACAGCTACATTTTTCAAAGAATCCTCAGCTCCTTCAGTTTAGTATTCTTAAACGACTGGATAAAGCATAAAAATATCATACGCATTAAGTCTTTAACACTTATTACAATGTTTTTCTCTGCTTTTCATAGCCATGCCACTTATATTCACTTGAATATTTGACTGAGTTCACAGATGTTAAGCATAAGAAGGACCATACCACTCTGGCGTGTACGAACGAACTCTTGCGACAGACAGCTTCTGCGCTCAGCTTACGGCTGGGTCGTTCGCTGGCTACTGTTTCGTCTACGGACGGAGTGGGCCGTGTATGGCTAATCACTCGCATTCCTGACCGACCTGAATAAAATGGATGATTAATATTCGAAGCATCAGCTCAACACTGTATGCGATCATTGAAAACACGAATATGACATTTACCAACAAAAAACAACGCCTAGCACGCATCACATGATAAGCTGGAATGGAAGAGCAGCGATGTCGAAAACAACTGCATGCTAACAATGATCTCAGAATGCTGGTTCTAGGCAGAACCTGTTGCGAACACGTTGATATCACATTCGGGAGCTCGTCAGCAACCTCGTCGCAGCGATTTATTTGGCTGAAGACAGATTGCCAGCCACCCTTGACTCACAAGAACCGATGTAATCGTACGCATGTGATTACAACCGAGGTAAAAACGGTTCATGAATACGACACTTTTGGACAGATGACGGCGTAACAGAGCCCATCCGACAGTGTTCTATGATTTTTTTCTACGAAAAATGTAGATCCGAAGCAGTTAATTAACCTCATCTGACGATATTCTACTTTCTTTGCGAGCGTATCGGAACAAGCGCTGAATTTTTTCGGTGTAGATAAGAATAAATTTTGTAGTAAGAATGTGAATCGAAATCAGTTAATTGATGGGACAGAAATGAAAGAAGACAAGGAGATAAAGTGAGATCATGGCATTCAGATCGTCATGGCATTAGATATTGGCTTATCGTAGATTCTGTTGAGTTTCGGCCTCGATCGCTTCCATCAGTGGTTCACACGATTCCTACAAAAAAGGCGGATTGAGTTTCAGGCAACCAGAACTAGACGATGCCTATTACGCTACCAATGCATCCACAGTGCTAGTGACTTCTTCGACGTAGAAAAATTTTCACAGCAACATACTTTCGCGAAATTTGGGAATATACCGCCGGATGCTAATTTTACGCTCACTAACTGGTTTTGGTATAAATGTAATGTTAGTTAGCGTCACTTGAAGTAGCTGCAGTGGTATGGTGGTCCCATTCCTTCGCTGGTGATGACGAACATCATGGATTTAACGGGAATATGTGTGCAGAAGCATACAGCTAAGCTGTTTTTCTAATGCCTAGTACAGTTTCCTTAGCTCTTTTCTCCTACTGCACTTCGTCTAGTTGTTTGCGCGGTGATGTTTCTACTAAGGTTTCAGTTCGTTGGAAAAAGTAAGCGTGAATTATTCCAGTGTTAAACGATCGGATAACGACCATAACCACTTTCCATGCAACTGGAGCTTCAGAAATTATTTTAGAACTGTGTTTTGTTCCCACAAAGAAGTCATTTTCATCACATATTACACCTCGGTCGAGAACGGAGCGAGTCTGCTGAATTCGTTTCCACCTTTTCCGCACAGATTTTTCTTCGTTCGGCTCTCGAACTATAATTAGTTTCTCCTTCACGACCTCACTAAGTACGATAGTAGCAAACCACAGCTGCTTGCCGTTGCATGCCGAAGACTTCAGCCAAGACCTAAGAGCGTTCCTCACTTTCTAGGATCTCATCACTAATGCAGAATATTTGCAAACATCTCTGTTCAGTACCTCTTAGTATCTACAGTGGATAACTGTGGTCTTTTGCCAAACTAGCACCCCCTTGTCAAACTCGTGTTAGTCTAACAATCAAGAAGGTATTGATTATTACTACTGAGCTTAAATTACGGCCGATCGCCGTAATCATTGTAGGTACTATAACATATCGTGTAGATCGTTAATGAAAACCGAGTTTTTCAACGAGCATTAGGATTCACACCACAATGACAACTACAGCCAATCCTGCAGCACGACATCAAATTCCGCACAGCGATGAGTGTCGTAAAAACGACTGCGGAAGCGGGAGCAAAAAAAAAAAAGACAGATATCAGATACACTGGCGAGAAGCAAAGTATGAACAGAATGAATGTGAGAACAAAGGAAAAACGAATAAAAACGGAAAAAAACATGTAACGACTAGGAAAAGATACTTGGATACTTAGACGGCCCGTCTTCACTAGTTGTGCGGGCGCCAGCACAATCTCCAATTTTCCTTTTCTTGGAGACCAATCGGTTGAGCCATTGTGGTTCCCTGAGACCCCGAAATCAATCTGGCCATGGTTTGGCCCGGTATAAGAAAAGAAGAGATTACAAATATGAGTAACTGACAAGAAATAAGAAGTTTAGTTCCATAGCACGGATATTCTCGAGAATCTGACGACGATGTGCGAAGGGCAGAATAGGGAAGCGAAATCTGCTTAGAATAGAGAAACACCGCTGCCTAAAGCTGTTTCGCATATGCTTTAAATATTGTCGACTTTTTAATTTAAAAATTTTCCGGTAATTCTCAAGAAGAAAACGAACTTTCTATCAAAACAGCGATGCCCTATGGCCTGAGAACGCTGGTGTTAAATTGATTGCATAGTGTAGTCAAGAGCAGATTTAATCTAATAGGATTCCTTAACTTGGTCTATTAGCGTTAATTTTAACCGTGACTAGTCAGACGAGGTGACAGGCAAAGTTCCCAGCGAGACTGAAAGTTAGAAAAAACTAAGTGTGAAACAGACAGAGACGGATGGATATCAAAGAAAGGCGAAGTGTATGCCAGTGACGGGAACTACTGCGTCGACTTCGTGTTTACAATGAACGAAAGCTTCAGACAGTCTTCTAATAAAATGACGTTTTTATTTCGAAATCAAATTTTGGAGGTCTACAACAACTCCGAATTATCTGGAAAGCCAAAGCTATAGCTAATGACAAATCTCTACTGCAGGTATATTCCCCCATTCTAATGGAAGCTTTGGCTTGCAATACCACGACATCTTTGAGTTATTAGGGGCCTTGTAAGTCCCTTCGATATTTCAGCCATAATGGGTTTTCCAAACCCATCTAGGTAGATCGTGTAGTCCATGAATGGCAATGACGAATTTATCGGGGACGACGATACACTATTTCCCCCATACTCAAGTCCGAGAAGCAACTACTTCAGAAATATAGTTGAAGGTTGAAAACATGACTATAATTCATAATTGAGATTATTCTCGATTATTCAAAATAAGATCAATAGTTTGCTATGAGCATGAGCTGATAGGACGACAAGTCAAAAGACCGTTATTATTGACCCAGGGGAAATTTGCCATTCCCCTATTGCGTTAAATAATTTTACAGTGGCAGCACTGATCAAGAACTGCAGCAACATTAAAACGCAGCCTAAATTTAAGTACGAGTTAATACTCGAAAAAATCTTTCTTGCGGTAATCCTTAATCGTTATAATTTGTCCCATAATTTTACTACAGAGAAAAGTCGTCAGTTGAAGGCGGAGAAAATTACGTTCAAGAGTAACTGATTTGCACCTTACACCTACACACTTTCAAACGTACGAATATCTCCGAATGCTCCCACTCTGTCTATCTGGATCAGGAAGGAAGCATAATGAATGACGCAGTTCCAGAGCTGAGCAGAAGGGAACGAGCGACGTGAGATGCTTAGATGAGCGTCAAAGATGGCAAGAATACGTCAGTAAACACGAGTTTCCACGCCCACTCCTACTCTCTTCGACTCCACGGTTCTTCCCCTCTTAATTTACGCTTCGAAAACCTGATGAGCCAGAAGCATTAAAGACCAATGAGTGTGTTTCGACAACCGATCAGACGTGATACCAAGAAAATGATACTAGAAGTGTGTTGCACCATGCAAATAGAAGGTGGAATCCAAATTTGTGACTTATTCCGAAGATGAGATAACACCAACGTCAACATATATTCTAAGATACCGAAAATTAGAATGACTATATATACATGATGAATCCATGAAAATGAGAGTAGCTTGCTTCTCATTCCTATGAGATGTCAAAAGAATAACAGGAAGATAGCCGACCCGATTGTCTTCATCACAGAAATTTCTTA
The DNA here is from genome assembly GCA_009735665.1 of Angiostrongylus cantonensis. Taxonomy (NCBI): domain Eukaryota; kingdom Metazoa; phylum Nematoda; class Chromadorea; order Rhabditida; family Metastrongylidae; genus Angiostrongylus; species Angiostrongylus cantonensis. The sequence goes on from MQTX01000047.1 coordinate 1,232,824, forward strand.
CGGAAAATACGACGTTGTTCGCGTCCATTGAACGGGGCATTGATGAATGCAGTTTACCGACATCTACCCTCGTCCGTGGTTCTATTTTAGAGCTCTGTTTGCCAAACCAAGTGAATACTGCAAACTTTAGAGGGTTAAGAAATAGGCAAAATTCTATTAATAAATCGTAAAATAAAACATTTTTTCAAGACTAGCGAAAAGCGACACGAGATATGTTTTTGTGACGAGAATGCAATAAATGGCACCACACGTTTTCATGTCTGTCGTGTTGGTGGAGCGTTTGAGAAGAAAATGAAAAATATGTTGTTGGACGGATAACATCTATGTAGGGCGTGTGACTCATGTGCATTATAAGGAGAATATTACTTATTAGCTGTCTCAAAAGCTGCACAATCCGCGGAACGGCAAAGGAGTCACTGATTAGCGGAATGTTCTCGGAGTGCACTAAGTCATAGGAAACAGAGGGAAGGAAGGGGTGAGATAAGACAAGATGAGATGAGATGCAAGTGTGACTGGAAGCACTGTTAGTGCAATCTAATTTGTTATATTTCTGCGATGTGGGGAGTGCTTCGTGCTTCATGATAGACCTGGAGAGGGGTTTTGTGAAACATTGCGAAGCACTGAAAAGAGCCCCATACTGAGCTAAACGAACGGAAGCAGTGCTTCGTGCCTCATGATAGACCTGGAGAGGGGTTTTGTGAAACATTGCGAAGCACTGAAAAGAGCCCCATACTGAGCTAAACGAACGGAAGCACAAACACGTTCTCAACGAACATTCATCTGTTGGGTCAAATATCAGGAACGGTACAAAATTTTTTATTTAAATAGCTGGTTGTTAATGTTTTGAAAAAACAACGAGAAAAATTGGTTGTGTGGGTACGAATCTGACGAAGAAGTGATTCACACGTGGCGTGATCATGCCTGACATTAAGAAAACCACAATGTTTAGCTTTTGCATTGGTTAACTCTTATTTGCTGCCTATTCTTTTCCGTGACACGATACTATGTGGAATACAACTACAGTGATGTTAAGATATTTGTAAAACTCGTAACCTCAAGAAGATTTCGAATCAGCGATTCTCCTTTCCGGAGGCTCAGGTGCTATTTCCCACACCAATCGAGGTTTTGCTTTAGCTTTTTCTCAATCCGTTTTTTGCCTTCAGATCCGCTTTAACTAGGCTCAATAACGATTTATCTCTCCAGATCATTTTCATTGACGGATGGTCGCTGATGGCACTGATTGAGGGGAGAGAACAAAAACTGGCGGAGAGAAAGGCAAAAGAAGAGCCTCGCTTGGTGTGGTGGTTAGCCCATCAGCATCCGGAAAGGATAACCGCTGGTTCGAAGCCTTTCTGTAGTTCCAAATTTTGCAAATATCTCATCATCATTGCTAGCAACAATTTTCTCAACCATCATCAAGAAAACCAGAATGTTTCAACAAAAACCACTAGCGGCTTATATAGTACTTCAACAGAACTATTTACTATAGTCAGTGATGGCCCTAGCACTTTTTCCTATATGAAAATTTTTTGAATGAAATATATGAAAATATATGAAAAATGAAAAAGATTTCGGGCAAGTGACTTTTTAAACCCAGAGTTGACAACCACAAACGAGTAGTTATAATGATCGCGAACAGAAATGAGATGACAACATACTCGTGGCCTGAAGATGACTGAGAGATAGACCGAGAAACGAATGCAGGTGATTTTGCAGTTCCGACTCTAGCTGACATGCGCCATGGATTTCACTGAGCTGCTTTATCCCGTACGACTTTAGTTTGGTGTGGGTGTTTCGAATACTACTGAGATTTGTGAATCGGAAAGCATCAGTTTGTGTCGCGACATTTGTAAGTGAAGAACGACTGCCGTGATGACGAGCGAACGAGCAAATGTGAACGAAATATTGATGAATAATCATGTTCGACGTCAACTCCATACGAAACGTATGCTTATGTGCCTCTATGCTTATGTGCCCATTTCTCTCACGAATCTGCATGAACGCGACCATACCACCTACGCCGTGATTCGGAAAGTGAAAGCGGATTTGACGAAGTCCCCGTATAACCACACCGGATCAGGAAGAAACAGACGACAATGAGATTTTTAAGCTGTTATCTTCAATTTTTTCTGAGTAATAACCGTCAATCTCGGAATAGCTAGCAGTTCAGTGATGAACATTGTTGAAGATCTTGAAAAAATTTTTCAAATTAGACAGGAAGGATAAAGGTTAAAGCTCTAGGCGTTGATCAATCCTTGAGGCATGCGCCATGCATTCGACTTCATTAAGCATCACTGGAGGTGATTGAATGCATATCTGGTTTCTACAATGACTCGTGGTAGGTTACTGATGTATCGAATCAGTGTCGCTATTATCACAAACAAGTCTGGTGCCAATTTGCCAACTCCGGAAGAATGAAAGGCTTAGTGAGCATGGAAAGTGGGATCAAATCCATGTGTTTTGCACCTTTAACCATTGCGCTATATTACAAATCTTGTAAAACAACACTAATTTTTTCCATCTGTTATCAAATATAATCAATCTCTAAAATCTCGTCTCCCAGGCGCTAAAATGAGTAGTTAGTGCTTGAAACTCGACGGAAATTGGGTGGCCACTACCTATTAAGACTTCCATTATGTGAATTACAAACTTCCAGGGATGCCGTCTGTTTTGTAGCTGCAACTTCACGGACGGGCAGAAATCGAACTGGTGGTCTTCGGAAAGTTTAAAAAGGAAGAAAAAAAATGGGTACTACCAGAGAAGTGGTAAATATCCACAATGAAAACACCTAACCTTCTTGAGAAAAAAATCGGCTTTAAGGTAGAAGAAAAACAAACCAAAGTTTTTAACCCAAACTGGACTTTCTAACCCACACACTCGAGTAGTCGTGGAGGCGTAAAATGTGAAGTGATTGTTCTAACTATGTTTTATAAAAGATAATACAATAAAAACAGCTAAATGAGTAATCGAGACAAATTTAGGAAGACGAATGGATCCCGCTGAAAGCAACTATTTATTATTAATGCAGTAGAGGTGAAAGACTAAATGACACGCATAAGAGATAAATGAGGAGCATGAAAACGACACTGGGGGGTTGGACGAACGCCTCTGAAATTTGCGACGGACGGATTCACCACGTATTCACGCCAAGGTCGTCAACATACCGCCAAGGACTCATACACCATTTCCACATTCGACCACGAAATGGGGTCTACATCGAACTCAAAAATGCCTCATTCATTGTCTTACAGGTTTTACTACCTACTGCTGTCCTGCTTCTTCAAACAATTCAAGTTTTCCACAAGCGTAGCTTCCTCGCCTGCTTCTTGTTCACAGCAATGTCGGTGCAGCAACTATGCGCTCAGTTTTAAGACTCACCACAACAAGAAGCACCTTCAAGCATAGATTCGATGATGACGCCTTCAAAAAAATTCTTCAATCCACTCGAATACACAATTAGAATCTTTTTTAAAAGTAAGAATTTCCTTGCTCGAACATTCACCTCAAGGCACTGATTGAAACATTGAAGCTCATTTTAAGCAATCAAGTGGCATTTCTTTTCTCAAACGCACACTGAACTCTCAAAGGTTTACTCACTCATCGTGGCTGCGGATGTTCTTGCGTGGAGAAGGTAGTAGGGTTCATAGCCCATACACAGCTGTCTACACTGAGGTGTTCAATGTTTCCGCACGGATACTTAGCTAAGAGTCAAACTAATCTAAGAACCAAAGTGCTCCATTGTACTTCATTCTGCTAAGAAGATAACAATGAGATCTAAGAAGGAGGTAAAGGCTAATGTTTTAAGATTCCACAGACAATGACAGAGAGTACACTTTGTTACCTTCTTGTCCGTAACGCTTAGAAACCTGCTTCCACCTAAACACATGTCACTCAGCAAATCGGTGAGAAGAATTTTCAGCAGACTACAAAACAGTTAATTGAAAAACATAATTGAACCCGCACGATTTCTTTGAGATGATAGGCAATCCAAACACTGAAGCAAATTCATTTGTGGTTCAAAATATCGAAATTCCTCTCCATTCGGAGCCAATGAGACGATGCCTATTCGTGATACAGGATGCCATGATGGCAGAATAAAAGGAAACAAAATCTATGAATGCCTGCTTTCTTGAAGACAACTTATGAGGCTTCTTTTTGGCGCGGGTTCATCCTGGTCTAAGAGGCCACTGCAATTTTGCGTTCAACGGCGTTGGTGTTCATCCGAAAACGAACGAGCTTTGCAGTTTTGAAGGGACGTCGGAGAGCAACCGGTCGGGTCGTGATGGACCGTGAGCAGTAATGTAGGAATCTCTCGTGATCTCGAATCTGCTACAATTGCTGTCAGTCAACCAGGACACTGCAAATCTAAGAGAAATAGCAGAAGAAGAAAGAGAAAAAAACACGAAGACAAAAGAGAGTAGAAAACACCCGGCTGGTCTCCATCGCCGTTTTATTAAGTGTTTAATTCAAATAGCATTTTTAACCATTCATTTGGACCAAAAGCAGAGAAAACGAGTATTCTGTACACACAATTATATTCACTGTTTTCAGCCAAACCTTTGCTTTGTTCGGAAAGAGAAATGACTAGAAAAGCATTCGAATTCCGAAAAATCATATTGCGGAGGATCGCAGACATGCATTCGATTAGAATGTTGCAGGCTCATCATATGAGGAAGAACTAAGATATCGAAAACACAAAAAAAAAATGACAGCAATGCGCTGGCAAATAAAGGTGATCTTGGCGGAAAAATTCTGAGAGCGTGGGTTGAAATGAAATAGCCACGAAGGAATGGAACTGAAAAGCCATCAACGCCAGAGAACCAAATCATACGAAAAGACGACGAAGCCACGAAATTGCGCGCTTCTGGAAGGCGTGACGGTCAGCAGAACAGCGACGAGAGCTGCCTGCCCGACCAGTCCGCAAAGTTCGTCCTGCTCGACTACTCAGCCTACCTCTTACAATGACGTTCCGTCCGGCCAGAAATCGAACGTCGGCATTCTCAGGAATGGCAGACGAACTGCGCTCAATGAAGATCTCGACGTCATTCACATTGAGTCCTCGTGTTCGGAGCGGTTCTAGAAGAACAACTGATCGGTGTTACGAGAGCAACTCTTTCATTAAACCATTTCTAACTAAATGTCTGTAGATGGCTCGCCCTTTATGGCTCTGAAATTTCTTATAGCAATTCCAAAACAAGTTTAAGAGAATGACGATTGTGGGTTTACCAACAATTGCTGATTATCGGTCAATCATTAGGAGAGCATTTGGAAACCTCACAGAATTATAGTGGAAACTTTATCTTTCGCTACAACACCATATATAATTTTTACAAGATATTTCTAATTTTCAATTATCTTGGCCACTAAATTGTTTCCAAAAGCTGAAAATGGAAGCTATGAGCTTTTAAAACGACCGATTTCGCACAAAATGCATCGAAATAAATGCACATTGAGAGTTGTGCTTAAATAATTTTCTTTTTCAAACAGCACTGCATGTCAAGACTACTGTGAAAATTTTGAGAGAGAGCATAAAAGCTGAAATCTTTAAATTTATCACGTATTGCAGTTTTTCTTCAAATTAAGATCATTTGATTTGTGAAGCAAAAAAGAAATGTTTTGAAAACTAGGAAAACCCGGAAAAACCGAAGGATAAAATAAAAATAAAAGATAAAGCTCTCGGCGTTGACCAATCCGTGAGGTATGCAGTATGCCTTCGACTTCATTTAGCATCGTTGGAAGTGACTGAATGCACACCTGGCCTTTGAAATTACTCGAGGTGGCCTACCAATGTATCGAGCCAATGCTGCAAACCTCCCAGACGAGTATGGTATCAGTTTACCGACCCCGGAGGAATGGATGGCTTGGTGAGCTGTGAGCGCGGAGATAGATTCCATGAGTGTGTCGCAGAGCGCCACCGACTACTGCGCCACGCGCACCCTTCCGGAAAAACTAAACTATGAAAATAATTGTTTTATTAATTCATGATAATTTGTGGCTATGATTTGGTTTAAAAAATACCAGAACGAAAAACTGTTTACATTGCTCGGTTTTCTTTTAAGATGAAGGCAATGAATAGCAGCTGAGCAGCACGATATTATAATTTTGATGAAAGGCCCACAAATGTGTAAACTTCTTCATTTTTAGTTCATTCGCGCAGACGTTCATTTTTCCTCAGAAGGTTTGTGCTGGCAAAGTCTGTTCCTAAATATCTCTGACTGGTACTTCGACAGTTTTTTAGAGATCTTCGCAGGCATCTGGTACACGCTTTGTTGACAATGCGCGTCTTTCATTCCTTATGCTTTTAAATCGAGAAGGTAATTAATGTTACAAAACAATTGCGGGTACGGTTTGCCTCGTAGTAGAGATCTGAAGAAAGTTTAAGTTACGTAAGAGGTAAACAAGGTGTTAAGGGCCAGCTTCGACGGATTCCACATCGGAAGTATGAGCCACATTGTCAGCCAGCATGAGAGCACAAGTTTGGAGTGCCCATGGCTCACATTGCCGCCAGGTTCCCGTGGTACGCTTGCTACTAAGAGGAATAGCCAAACAGCTGTGAGCGGCATCGAAGTCGAAAATTCCATGGTATCAATTTCTATTTCATGAAAATTCTAGCGGTGTCATTATTCATTTCAAAGCAATTCATCTCAAAAAATCGTCGCACCTGCTGTTTTCTAATTTTAGGTATTTCATCTTCGTTTCATTTTCATTTATGCAACTTATTAAACACTTTCATAGAATTCGGATATCGGACTCATTTCAGAGTACATGGAAACCAAATCTGGCATTCTTTTGCCTGCATTCGCATAAACTTCCGGAAATGTTGGTGCACTTCTATATCTATCTGCTAGAAGTTCCTCATGACACCATTAAGAGATGAAAGATGTGAAGCGTTGCACTTTGATCAACCTGTTAAGGATACGCCAAGCATCGTCCTAGACATGTCCGGTACCAACCCGCCAATACCGGAGGAAGAGATGGATGACCCTCCAAGTCTGGAGCGTGTGCCCGAGCCAAAGACTATGCATGAATTTCAAGAAGCCTCAAACCACTGCGCTACGCGGCCCTCCCGATAGCATTAAAGGGATAAAAAGGATAAAGCCGGCGTTGATCAATCCCTAAAGGATGCGCCATGCATTCGATTTCGTGAAGCATCGTTTAGAGGTGAGTGGATGTACATCTGGTCTTTAGAATGACTCTCAGTCGCATACCGATGTATCGAGCCAATGCTGCTATCCTCCCAGACAAGTCTGGTACCGATTTTCTGACGCGGAGGGATGGAAGAATGGCTTGGTGGGCCATGGGCGCTGAGGTCGATTCCACGTGTGTGTTGCATGGCGCCTCCAACTATTGCGCCACACGCGCCTTCCACAAAAATTATATATGTGATTAAAATGATCGAGCAAAGTCTCTTCTACAAATCTATGAGTTATCAACCTCTTAAAAGCCCAAATAATCGAGAAGTTGTTGATTGTCGAAAACCAACTTGTGGAGTTATTCGTTAGGTAGAATTAGTGGAATTGACAAGAAGACAAACGAATATAAAAGTCGGATAGGTAATAGTTCGACGAAAAAAAAAGAGTAATTAAGATGACGTACTTTGTGCCAAATATAAATATTTCTTGATGTAAAGGAGCATAAACCGTTTCTGGCTTCGTCGACAAAACTTTCATACAGCTGGGCAGAACAAAAATTCCTTTAGGAGCCAGGCACAACTTAGGATGAAAAGTGCCTTTATATTCATAAAAATTGGTTCACCGGTTCCTCCTACAAGCAGACAGTATTGTTGTGTAACCAAAAAATAATTATAAGAAGGAAATAAGTCATCGTGAGACCTTTGCACTATTTTCCTTTTACGTAGGACATTTTCTTAATTTTTTCTTAGATGGGAAAATAATCGTCTGTTGTCAGCATGAGTCACTAGCGCAAAAGCTCACTGAATCATCGTTCTGTTAACAAAAACCCTGCAAAAATGGCAGACTGAGGTCAACGAGTCTTCTCAATGAGTTGAGAAGTTTCGTTTTCACGTCCAGAATATCTGTTCGACTTAAAGCTACGGAGAATTAGCTCGTTATGGCAGAAGCCAGAATCCGCCAACACGTATTGCTTTTGTAAAACTCTTATTGCATCTTCACGACCACTATGCAACTTATGAGCAAAACGGCTCTTATCTATACCTTCAAAGGCCTGATAGAGTTTTAGGCCGGGTTCTATGGAAATCTTCTCGGAGGAATTATCATGATCCTGCAAAAACCAAATGTGCTCGGCAATTGTAAAAAAGCGCATAACGAAGTTTAGAAGGATATTGACGTACCGGGAAATGTGCCATCATGTACGCTGGTCCTTCAGTGTCGGTTGCATGATACCGCTAAAATAAAGGAATTTCGATATTCTTGAACGAAATGAAAAAAGTTGTTTCCTTTATTTGGAGACCTTTGAGAATCCATAGGGAAAACGACGCGCCAGGATTCTGTGGCGCGTTTCGCTTATTTACTCGTCAACAACTTGGACACAGCACAATGATGAGCTGTCGGTAGACGTCCTTGGAAGAGTTTGATATAATTGACCCGATTTGTTGGTGGAAACACGGGTAAACATTATGCGAACCTATATTTCATGTCTCACAATGTGTCATCTCTATGAAGGATTTCGGATCATAACAATAGCGACGCAAGACATCCAGCAACTGTACCGAAGATTCCAGAGATAGGAGGAAGAAAGGAGTCTTACCAACGTCTCAATGCACAACGTTTGTCGATGCTTGAATGATGCCTTTTTCTTCACGCTTGACATTACTTCATGATGAAGAGGCTTCGCCTACAGGTACAGATAGTCTAAAACGCAATTCACCAAAGAATGGGAACTTGATCTGGCGCTATGAAGTAGCCGAAGTACAGGAGGATCATAATGTGAATAAACGACAGAAAAAAACAATTGCGTAACTACCCCCATTTTGAGTTTGGTTCGTATGAATGTGTGACAATAAGGATCAAGAGTAAAATAGTCCAGTAAGGCGTAACTAGTCACTCATAAGTTGGAGTCGGCTAATTGAGACCTTGAAACTGGACTCAGTAGCCCTCGTAGGCTTGTAGGGGCAATCAAGCACCCGGAATTTGCATGGACATGCTGGTTGAGTTTCAGCATTCAAGAAGGAACGAAACATGAAGGTGAACAGCAAAGAGTAGTAGGAATTGGACAGAAATCACTTCAAAATATTTGAAATAATAGAAGAAGGACTGAAATCAAAGCAGTAAATGAAAATAGAAGGGCTGGAATTGCAATCATTTCGGAAGGTGGCCAGTGCTCCGCATAAACTTCAGGATAATATGAAGAGAACTCATGTAATAAATGATGAGATATGGCAACATGTTTTTCCTCGACCGTATACGCAAACGGTAGGCTTTCGGGGCTGCCTCAGTCTTAAAGAACGCTCTTCTCTCGTCAAGTAGGCAAAGTGTGCATTGGTGAGGAAGAAGAAAAAGAAGAAGAAGAAGAAGATGAAGATGGAGAAGAAGAAGAAGATGAAGATGGAAAAGAAGAAGAAGAAGAAGAAGATGATGGAGAAGAAGATGAAGATGGAGAAAAAGAAGAAGATGAAGGCGAAGATGTAAAAGGAGAAGATGAAGATGGAGAAGAAGAAGATGATGAAGATGGATAGAGAAAAAGAAGAAGATGGAGAAGAAGAAGAAGGAGAAAAAGAAGAAGAAGAAGAAGAAATAGTAAGTGAGCGATTGGAGACAAACAGTCGTTTCCACTGTCTACTCTTCTGACGCAGAACAGTACCAAATCGTCGCCTTGAGATTCGCCTAATGTGCACCATTCATGTTTCTTTGTCCAAGTGATAATAGGACATGCACGTCTTCGGCTAAGAAGTCATTCAGGCTCGTGGCTTCAGTGGCACATTAGTGAGCATTACGCTAAATACGGCTTTTGTTTGAAAAATGAACATTGGCTAAGAGGTAGGCTTCTACCACATAGTGATTAACAGCAGCAAAATTTCGTTATAAAGTTCTGAGTATTCGTATTCAATAACGGGAATTCGCAAGCAACCATCTACGTTAAGTTCAAGAAACTACCGACTGGTAGGTGTTCTAAGGGACGAAAACAGTTGTGGAACGACAACAATGGTAGTATTAGTAGATGTATTTCAAGTGGAGGTTAGGATCAATAATCCACCAATGGCGCCATTACTGTATGATAGTGAGCTTTTGTCGTCAACGGAAGAAGTGAATCAAGTTTTTTTTCGTGACCACGTTGCGCAACACACATTGTTTTGTCGAAGCATTCGCTTGGAAGCAGACGCTATGAAATTATCAACTGTTTGGAAAGAAAAAGAAACAATGAATAAGCCTGGTAGGAATGATGTCGTCCAAATCGGATTGTAATGGAAGGAAAGCATAGCGATGAGGAAGCAGTAGTTACGATGAAACTCTTTTCCTCTAGATGTAGGAGACCTTGGTCGAGGCGACTCACTAATTTGGAAGGAAAACCGGGCAATAGAAAATTGCCTCGAATGTTGGAAGGTGGAATTTTAATTGCGAGTTACTTTTTGGTGAACCATATTCGCAGTATGGGAGGATATCGTCGCTTGGCAAAGGTCAGCAAAGCGAGTGGTTGAGTCGCGTTGGTGGATGGGTCAACGAAAATTCGGCGAAAAGAAATCCGACAAGAATGGAAAGTGTACGCCACACTAAAATTTATATATATATATATATATATATATATATAACGATAAATAATTGAAAATTAATAGCAAGAAAACTTCGTCATCGATACACTGATGCCTAGCTGAAGTGGGTAAAAGACATCAAGCATCGCTCTTGGTGCAGTGTGATTCGTGGCTCACTACTTGTCGTAAATCAAAGCTGGCCAGCTAGAAACAAGCTGGTTTCGGTTTCGCCAATCTTAACTATTCTCTAAGAGAGAGGCGAGACTGAATTTTCGGAAACACTACAAACAACCTAACCACGGTGTAAATCTGGAAGATATAGCCAGCTTTTTCTCTTCAACTGAAAGCTACGGACTTTTTCTAACGGTACGGCAGGAACGAAACGAGTAAGTGCAGAGAAGGAATTAGTATGCGTAAAACGAAAGAGAAGTGGTGAAGCAAATTCTTCGCTGATTCGTTTTTTCGATGTTTTTATGAAATCGTAAGGATTCAACGCGCTTAGATGTCATTAGACTCTGCGAAAGCGACCGTAAGGGGTTAAGTTTCTTGTTCAGTAGATTGCTGAGAATGAAATTCCTACACACATATTGGATAGGAATTGAATCTGAGAAAGCATCACAGCGGAATGATGGACGGGTGCACGAAGTTGCAACGGAAAAATCGAAAGTAGGATTTGACTGCATAAGAAACATCAGAATGGAATCTGTGCAAGTGTGCGATGCCATTCAATGTTTAGAAGGATTATGTGGGGAAACCAGTACCAGTTGAATCCACTAGTCTTCACCAGATCCACAAGGCGATGAAAGTTGGCGAGCCGATTTTGTCTAGCGGACTTTGCTACCAAATGAAATGAGGTGAAAGGATGGTCAAAATTCTCGGAATCGACCAAGAACACTGACGATCAGCCTGTTGTTGTTAGCTCACAACACTCGGGCTACTCTTCCCGTGCTTGCAATTTGGGCTAATTTCAATAACCCACAAGGTTACGACTAGTAATTATAGCATGACCTTCATCCTAAAAGTTATTTTATACTTCAATATATTTATAGAATAAAAGTATAGACACAAAATTCAGACCAAAATCCTTCGTCAGATGTGAGGGTAAACTGGGTACACTGTATTTTTTACTCCACGTCACCTCTGAGCACATAAAAGCATGAGCACCTTCTACACCCTGCCACTTTTTTTCCACTTGTCAACCGAACCACTTAATAGAAAAATAAAAAGCACTGATTTTCTAATAAAATATGTCGCGGATTCAGGCGTGTTGTTGTTTCAGCGAAAATAGGAGTTACAGAGACAACTCACATGTGTGCTGGCAAGTATGTGTGAATGAAACTGACCATTGAGTCGTGGAACTCGACGAGCGAAGGTCTGCGGGTCTTCGTATGACCGACGCTGCTCATTGTGCAGCCTTTCAGTACGATCTAGCGAGGAAGCAGTGCTAGGGGTTGCTGGTGGGATCCTGAACTCAGCGCTGTGTTCACTCACAAGCAACTGCAAAAAGTTGATTACGCCTACGATTCTTATCATAACATGCAATAAACGAGAGTATTCGAGAGAGAGAATGTAATAAACCAGTCGAGGAGACACAAAGATGAGTTACAGCCTAGACATCGGTAGATTTTCGGATACGAAAACCAGAAGTTTTTGTGTTACTAAATCAAATTAAGAGGTTTCTGCAACGAAAAACTCACATTCACATTGATCAAACTATGAACTGTTTGACTTTTTGAATTTCAGAAGCTTTGCAACGAGACGTCACGTTAAAGTACGGTAGAAATCTCTGGTTAGAATATATATTTGAGTAGAAATTATTGGGAACGGTTGAGCTCAATGACATTTCCCACAATGGGCTCGGTCCCGTGAGAAAAAAGTCGCAACGACGTCGTGTCACTTCGCCGTCTGATTTGTATTGCTCAGCTTTCATCAACGCCGTGGCATTCAAAGATCGACACTGCTTGAGGGATCGCAATTTCAGTTAGAAGAAAACCGCTCGAGCACGAAAAGCCGACCACAAAAGAATCAGAACTACTGATATTATGGCAAAATCTCAGTAGTATTTTATTTATGTACATCTACAAGAGGCAATGAAAATTCAGCTTAGATCAATAAAATTGTACAATTGTGAAGCTCTTTGTGTTTTTTTAACCCAAAAAATTGTATGTGAACAGCTTTCCGCTGCACTAGGTCTGGGACTAGTCCTGCAAAAGTACTAACTAAATAGACATCAGCATTAATTTCAATTCATGATGGCGAAGCGAAGTGATTTCTGGTTTCTAATAAAACGCAAGAAGGGCGCGTTGGCGCAGTGGTCGGAGGCACCCTGCAACACACACGTGGAATCGATCTTACGCCCATAGCCCACCAAGCCTTCCATCCCTCCGTGGTCGGCAAATTGGTACCAGACTTGTCTGGGAGAATAGCAGCAGTGGCACGACACATCGGTATGCGACTGAGAGTCATTCTAAAAATGTACATCCACTCACCTCTAAACGATGCTTCACGAAATCGAATGCATGGCGCATTCTTTAGGGATTGATCAACGCCGGCTTTATCCTTTTTATCCCTTTAGTGCTATTGGGAGGGCCGCGTAGCGCAGTGGTTTGAGGCTTCTTGAAATTCATGCATAGTCTTTGGCTCGGGCACACGCTCCAGACTTGGAGGGTCATCCATCCGTTCCTCCGGTATTAGCGGGTTGGTACCGTACATATCTAGGACGATGTTAACACTGACTTGGAACACTGAGAGCTTTATCTTTTTATCCTTTTAATAAAATGCATTAGTTTAAAATGGACAATAGCAGTGGGTAAGGCGAGAAGCGATGAGATTCAATGGAGGATTTTAACCCACAACTCTAAACCAGGGTTGTCTTGTCAGCGTTTCCAACAGTTTATGAGTACGAAATAAATATTAGCTTAATTTGGCGATGAGATACAGACAGTACGGAACGGTCGGAAACACGACTGATGCCACTTGTTGAAGGTGAAAGTGCTAGGATCGATTTAAATGCCAAGAGCATTCACTGCACAGAGCTTCGAAAACACTACACTCCGCATGTTGTACAAGCTCGGTTCATCTTTATCACCTATACCTTGTAATCATCGAGCCATTCGAATTAACACCTACAATGCGTCCAATCCTACAACTCATTTGCTGACGAGAACTTTTGTTACTATTGCTTTCAGAGATGGCAGCGAACTCCCTTCGCTGTATTTCCCGCCTTCTCAGGTTCAAATACTTGTTGGCGCATTGGCGAATGAACATGCACAACACACATTACACACCAACCACATTGTGTGCGTGACCACAATTATGCCTCATTAGATGGATCTTCCGGTGGACATCATACTACCAAACCGCCACTTCGGCGACAAGTTTCCCTCATAGCCGTGCAATGAATGAGACCAAAATCCTTGGCGACAAAGAGATTCCTTGTTAATGAGATTATCATTTAACTTGAAATTCTCCGAAATGGCATTTTGAAGTTTATTTTTGGTGAAAAAGGTATATTAGTATTCTTATAAAACTAATAACAAGTATAAGAATACATATACATATATGCATATAGACACATACATACATATATTTGTAAACATATATATATATATATATGTACTTACTCAATTGGATACTTGGATGATCCACCTTCACTGGTTGTGAGTAACCGAACATAAATTCTATGTTTTTTCGGAGTCTTGCTGGTTTTGCTGCTGTGGTTCCCTGGAGTCCTAAAGTCTGCTTCAGATCGGCACCACCACAGGTAGTTGGCGTCCTTGTGGATCAAATGGACATTTGTCACCATGGGAGTATTTTGAAACCAAAGTGCTAGTGGATCTTAGTATTAGTTAACTCTTAGCTGGGCTTCTAATGGAAACGCCGGACTGCTTCTCAGCATGGGCGGCTCTGCTGTATGCATGATTGCCCCAATGTACATCGCAGCCCGACACCCCACAATCCCAGCTACGATGAGACGGTAGACCATTGAGAGGATATATATACATACATATATATATATATGTATATAATATATTCTCTCAATATACATATGCACATATATATATATATATATAATACCACATGAAGAAACCAGACGGACATGTGCATCCACACACATAGTTATAGACGGAAATCCGGTTTCGTATTCGACTGGGACTATGCATTTATGAGTTTTGATTCGTTGGCTCCTTCACATCTAACAATTCCACCAACCTCGTTTTGATCGCTTTATCTGCTACTTTGGTCCCCGTAGAGAGGAAAAGCGACGTCTATCATGCAATTGTGCAAAAGCTTCTCTTAAAAGAAAAATGAGTGACAGAAATGTGGACAATGGTTATATTGTGCATCTTCTTTTCACGGAAGTATCTTCTTACCATTTAAGTTTATATTGGTAACGGTCTGATAAATTGGCAACAATCCGTCTATTGTGACGGGGATGTAGATGAGAATTTGCCTCGGAAATCATGCATACTCAGAGATGTCCATCTCCGTCGAAATGAGCCTTATTTTCTAGTTCATTCTTCATTGGGGAAAAATGCTGTATACACAGGTAGTATAACAAACAATACGGATGTGGGGGAACGAACTGGATTTTTTTTTAGTAATCTGTCGCATCTATGACGGTAACGATAGGGGATTTAGAGGTCAGTTGTTCAGGTAATTGCGGCCTGCACACACCGCCATCGCGCACGCACTCAGAAACCGGAAAAACACGAACGTCCTTGGAGTTACCTCATTCATCCGAGGACAAACACCAGAAAGGATATAAGAGAAATATCCAGGAGTGGCGTGTGCGCGACGACCGCAACCCCGGAGACTTGTGATGAAAAGACTTTTCAATCATATTCAAAATTCTTGAGGTGCTACAAATGCTCCTTAGAAAACACCCCACTCCAGTAGTTGGAGACAGTTGTTGAAAGAAACTTGTAAATAACAAGAAAGTTACCGCAAAGAGATAAAGCGTTCGAAGATAACCGAATGAAGTGGTAAACTGCATTCCAAAGTTGACTGCTAAAAATGACTGTGTGAAACCGATCCGAAAGGAACGGAAATAAAAAGAGTAGAACTTCCTCGTAAAAGTAGTTTTACATCTTGCAAGAATAAAAGATATCCCATCACTTAGAAAACTCTAATATTATTTTCTGTTAGTTTGGAGTCATCGGTCTGCCGATTAATCACAGTAGACACTATGGTCCTGAACAAGTTCTAGTTGCAATGCACCAACTCCCCTCCAGTTCATAAGTGCACCCTTTGCTAGAAGCGTGGAAATGCCGTGCCATAAACCTCGTCATTCCAGAAAAAAGTCCACAATCAGCTCACATGTCAATGAGGCGAGAAGCTGACAGACTAAGCCGCAGGAGAACACGAACGCCAATCTCACCACCTCTGCAGGATCGTTGCAAGGCAAAGCTATGAACAGAAGAACTGGTATAACTATAAAACATGTGAAAACCGTCCCAATTTTTTTAATGTGGCAAACGAAAAGTTGATTACAATTAACGTTCGCACTCCTATTTCAAAGCCGACTTTCCATTAAACTCAGTATGATAAATCAATATGCATTCTTTCTTTCATACGCTTCCTAGTTGGATGTTTCGAGTTTTCTTTTCAATAACGAGAAATGGCTATTCTTCGTAATGTACTGAGAGCTGCCAACTTCGCTTCTGTTTGAATACGTGAAGATGTTCTGAGATAGATGCCAAGTAGAAGTAAGTTCTAGAAAAGAGCGAAAAGTGAAGCATAGCATAGAACTGTTCACAAAGAACACGGCTGTTAAGGGGGATCAGTATTTAACAGTTAACTATGTGGAATTTTAACTCCATAAATCACAAAAAATTGAAGAAATAGAAGAAATGTTGTAATCATAAGTGATCATGTGATCATTAAAGTAAGTGAATTGCGCAGCAAATCTGGACTTGCTAAAATGTTAACGGGAAATTTGTTCACTTAAATTTGATTTAGTTGTAATTCATTCCAAATAAATCCTTATTAATTTAGGAAAGGCTGCAATGAAATAAACTCACAAGCTAAATGTTTCTGGCTGAGTCGAAGGTCTACTTCTAGCAGGTGTGTTGGCACAGAGCACTGGAATCGAAGACAGATGCTCCAGATGAAAATTTGAGGGACAGCAGGTTGCAGCGAGGGTGGCAGTTGATGCCATTACTTGCAGCATTTCCGATTACACAGTCCGTGCGGCATCAGTGCCATTTCACCTCAAACTTCGCCATCTCTCGCCCTACACAAACTAATTAGAACACCCAGATACGCGCCAGATAGAGTTTGGTAGGTCTTTGTGATCAAGTCAGAGTTCGACCAAGCACTATACCAGACAGTAGTGAGGCTTCTACAACTGGATGAGAATAACCATGATGGCCCTTAAAGATGTCTTAATGACAACCAATGAATCCGTGTTAGTGAAGAGCGCACACTCTGTTTTTGTTCGGCACATATGGTGGCAAATAAAGATTTTAACAACTCCTCTATTTAGTGGAAAATTTAACATATCTCCATCGTTCCTGAAGACCATATACTCGAAGATGACCGTCGACCTTTACTGTGTAACTAGTTGCCCTGAACTCTCAATAATGGTCGCAAGTGAATGTCAAATCACTTCAACGGACGGTGACAAAGTGAGACGGGTGTGAGTGGAACTGCTGGCTTGCCACTGACGACACCTGACTGGCGGTCGAAGCAGATATGACATCTGGTTTAAAGAAAGCCATTATTAGTATGAAGTATCAGAAATTTTGTTTGACGATAATATGTGGGCGAAAACAAACTACATATGTCTTGGCCGACAAGGGTCCTTTTAACAGTGAGCTATTGGAGGCATGAGAGTGAACGGCAGAATACAAGAGTGCATACGTAGCGAATCGTAAGCACAGCAACAAGAGATCATTGTATCATGATTCAAGGAACGCATCAGCAAGAAAATCCACCGAAAATGCTTTTTCTGAAGCATCGAGGGTCTATTGAAGAAACAAGGAAAGAAATATAGGTAAACACTGGAAGAAGCTTATAACACCTTACGTGCACGTATAGGTTGTCCGCGGTATATCAAGACGAAGATTTCTCGTGCAGCTACCAGTCATGAAGGGTATCGACAAAGAACAAGGCAAGGAGAGTTATATTAAAACAATAAGAAATAAAACAAAAATAAAATTTCTCTTCTTAAGTATAAACATGCGAAATGCTTTGTAATCCGAAAATTCAAGAGGATTGCTAGAAATAAGTATTGACTTTGAAAATAATCCCCTGCAAGGCCACTTTGTTGGCAAAAAGGTTTAACGTGGTAATTCACGCTGAATTACTGTTGTATTAATAAGCCAGTTGTCAGTTCCTATTTGGAGAGATGCACTTTAGATTAGAGTTTGAAAGAAAGAAAGAGATCTAGTGCATGTGGAAAGGCATAAAAATGCTGTTAGGAAAGTGCAGAGTCGGATAGCCGACGTGCAGTGATCGTAAACGGGCTGGCGACCACGAATATGATCCTGCTCTGTCCAGCCAGCCTAGCCAGCCGGTTTGAGGTTTGCAGGTAAGTCTAAGGGACGAGCACGAGTCAATGCGCTCCTCCGCACTGTTTACTTGACCACAGCAAACGGAAAGAGAAAGGGAGCGGTAAGAGATCGCCGCGACGACAGCCGATCGAACTATTACGGTCACTACTGGGAAGCGATGGTCTCGTGAAGCAGAACTCCCGCAATAGCAGCTCTGCGAACGGCTTACCATCGCTGGATTAACCATTTGCTCGCGAAAGACGTCCGAGTGAAACCCCCCTCGCTCCACAAAAAAGATTTCTACTCTCGCACCTTATCTGCATCTATCGATTACTACTCCTAATTATTTTAAACGTGCTGTCAGTAGTTTATTTTGAAATTTTTAGTGTTAAATAGCTAAAGTAAGATGAGGCCAAGTATACAATAAAAATATACTCCCAGTGGAGTTAACATGAAATCCCAAGCAGATAGCAGTTGTCAACTTACAACACAACAGTAATGAAGTAAAGAGAAATAAACTCAGGATTACCTAACTGGTGTCAATTATAGCGGCGTGCAAGTAGCACGAGAGACTCTCAAGAGTAAATGAATGAGTGCAAGTTGGATCAACACTACCTCTTATTCGTGAGGTTGCAAGTCCAGGCATTAAGCCACGAGTTGGCGTAGATGGAGAGAGCCGTTAAAAGCGAGTGAGCTAGCCGCTGATATACCTTATTCAATTCATTTCCTACTTGAAAAATTCACAACGAGACCACTAAGAGCAGCAGACCAGTAATAAAATGCGCTGAACATACCGTCTGCTAAAGCCTCACTTGTTTCAGATATCCTTAATATCCATTCATCTGTTCGGTGCCTTCAAGTTGTACGCAAATGGGAAAAATCCTGCAAATGAAAAGGCGCTCATCGTCAACAATGGACCAGGGGCGATTTGAATGTGATTCTCACATTAAGGAATTTATTTTAAAAAGTCACGAATTTTAAGTATTCAAAAGGAATACTTTTAAAATGCTACGTAATAACAAATGTACAGAGTCAGAGTCCCACTCGCAACAGCACAGCTCTGAGGAAGACGAAGTCGCCGAAACGTCAACTATCAACCAACAACACTAACAACGAGGACAACGACGACAACAACAATAACAAGCGACAACGAAAACTTGTACCAACCTTGCGTCAGCTCAAAAAGATATATATATATATATATATATATATATGTATAAAGTGAGTCCTTCGAAATCGGTTCAAAGCTTCAAGCCACTAAAAGTTAGACAGCTATTTTCCAAAAAGAACGCATCGTTTTGGAGGGACGAAGTGAACGAAGAGAATCCGCACTCATCGCATGCAAATTGGGGAAGTTTTGGGTGCTAACCATGAACGATTTGGCATTTTTCTCTTGGTCAGTCAGCCAACGGAGTCAGCAATCGGCAATGAGATGCATGCACACGTTAATTGAGTTTTGATTGACCTTTATCGCAAAAAGCAACTAAGCATAATAAAAAAAGCCATCAAAAATAATGAGCGAAGGATTATCTGAGAAGACGAGTTGGTGAGATGTGAAGTATTTTGCTGATTTGTAAGCTGCACATTAAGAAGCTCAGCATATTCCAGTTGAGCGAAGTGCGAAGTGAGCGAACACGAGGACAGACTGTAATCCCCTCCACTCCCACCTCGTCGCCACCCCAGCCTTCGCCCAGGTATGCAGTTGTTTGGCGACGTCTGACAGGGAAAGTTTCGGCGGTATCGCCACATTCTTCGAATTCCATTCATGGATTCGTCAAGCTATTAAATGCGATAACTTAGATCATTTCCTGTGGACGACCGATCTCATCATCTGATGCTTTATCATTCTAGACTTCCACACTTTGTTAAGTGGGCAAATAACAGGTGCCGTTCAGTCCATTCCAGATAACGGAAAAGCCGAGGTGGTCCAGTAGGCTTCGTAGGACCGTTGAGAAATTATGAGCAAAAGATAGTATAAAAAATACCTTTCAAAACTTTCCGGTAAGATGCTATTATGTTGCTATGTTCTAACGTATAGAGTTTAAAAAACGAAAACGTCAAGTACTTTTTGATGGCGCAGAGTTTGGTTTAAACATTAAGACGCTCATCAAGAGTATAGAACATTCACCAAATAGTGGGGATAAAGCTGTATTGTTATATGTTTAGGTTCCAAAGAGAACTAGATCCCGAAAGGTCAGTCACCGAACATCAAAATACGCGCTAACAATCTCGTGCCTGCACATCAAGAGAAGTTCGTAAAATAGTGCAAGTTGTTTTAGTAGGTCATTAATGCGGAGATTAAAGCAAGGTCGGCCTCACGAATAGTAAGAAGGATTAAATTTTTTTTCCAGAGTACCGAAAATGGGATTTGCTAGCGCTTCCTATTACAACACAAAGAAGTGAGCAGTTCTTTGCAGTTTTCTTCCACTTTACAGCTTTGCTTATCATAAAATTCTCCCTCATGAACGAAAGTAAATAAGACAAGAAAAAACTCTCTTATATCCTCAAACGTAAAATAATGGAAACTAATTATTGGAGCAAAACTTTTGCTCCTCGAAAACTGCTAGTGTTGTAAGGAAAAAGATTAGAACGATCCTGAGATACGAGTGGGACTCTGAGTCCCGATCTGAAAAAATTCAGAAGTGAAGATTGGAAAGATCCGTCGTCAATAGTTTCTACTTAAAAAGATAAGACATGCTATTTTTCTAAGATTTGAACAGAGCTCGATGCCACTACGAAAACCCACATCACGAGGACGAATGTATATGGACAATTGACTCGGGTATTCTCGGCTTTGAAGAAGACAAAAGTGCCGAAAAGTAAGCCAAATAAAAATTTTATAACAACCTTGAATAGATTTAAGGAACCATGTAGTTAGTGTTCCAACGCTATTATTGTTCTGCCTTTCTTCATCCCAGCCACCGAACCCTGACTCTGAATGGGTCCAGTGAATTACAACGTGAAGTAAAGTAACTGAGAAGCTGCAAAGTTTCAATAAGAAGCGATTTACATTTACTAATGTAAACTTGTTTGTTTGTTTATTAACTGGTGCGTGATAAAAAGAACAGCATAAAAAGTTCTCAGATCATCAGTAAAATCAACCATCGAAAACCCTCACATCACCAGTGGTTTTACATTATACCAGCTTATCATATTTAAGTGCTATAAGAAAAGTAGTACCAGAAGAATTGGCTTCAAGAGATTTTAAACCTACTAAACATTTGCCAGGTTATTACAAAGAGGAAATGCATTTCGGGGTCGAATTGCAGTGAGAACCTGGATATTCTTCAGCTTGGTAAGGCGTCGTGCGCTCAGACGAATGACGATTCGCTCTGTGGAATGCCCAGTTAACAGTAAAGTAACATTAGCAGATGTCACCGCCTAGGAACAAAGCCAACCACCACGTAGCAGATCTTCTTTCGATTCACATAAAAAGGAAAATGAGAGTGATGTCTAGCTCAGAACGTCCTGGCACAGCTATCTAAAGAATTTAGAGAAAAAAAAACAAGCCTGTTTTGCTAGCGAGATAGTGCAAATTGTGTTTGAATCCACAGGATCTAGGATCTAGAGAGGAGGCCTATTCAGTTGTCCGAATAAGTCTGATCTTCTGACCAAGCTGAAAGTGCGATTGAATTGCAGAGTTGTTGAGAAAGAGGGCGAAATATAGTGGAAGCCTTTTTCTCGAAGGCCACCATTCGCCAGACGATCCATCAATTCAACGTTCCGCTTGGAACGTCTGGTCATCGTTCGATGATTGGACTCCTATGCACGCCTGTTTTATGGCATTGCCTTAAAACTAATTGTATTACTTGATGGGTGGAAAAATAGCCAAGCGATGAGTTTTCCTTATTGCGTACATGTTATATTTTGGACGTATTCGTTCAAAAATGAGTGCTTAGGTTACTAGAAGTATTTTAGAAGTTTCAGAGCAGGCTGAATGCAGGTGCCTCTTTTTGATTTTGTCTGAAATCACAGGACATTTCAGCTGCAGTGTTTCTAGTGGTCAACACAGGTGGGCGCGAGCCTTCAGGATTGGACGAAAGCGCTTTCCGACTACGTCCTGTTACGCCTCAGGGTATCAGTGATTCCCGCACAACTTTACTCATAGCTGGGTTTCCAAATGAAAATACTGGTTCTCTTCTTTGCTTACTTGGTCTTGATCTAAATAGGAGCTCAGCGCTCAAGAATAATTCCTTGCCATGGAAATAATCAACCATTCTGCAGATAAAATATACTTTTTTGAAATATGTTAAAAATGAAACTCCTGCATTACATGCATTATGAGGATGACGCAGTGCCAAAGTTGTTGTTAAATACTCGAAGACTTTATTTAAATCCGCAAAAGCCTCTCATGTGAAGGTTAGTATCGAGTTTGAGAGAAGCCCTTTCCGATACTCATGGGCTGACGAATCATTGTGTTGAATACCTGGGAACGCCTTTTCGTCGTTATCCCTGCATTCTGTGGAAAGTCGGTTTAAGCAGCTCTCAACATTATTTATGAAGACCAGAAATTCTCAGGCAGCAGCCGAACCCATCCGAAAATCCAAAAGCTGTCGTGAAAAATGTATGCAAAGAAACCAAACGAATGCTGAATGTGTGCCACCTACGCAATATATGTCTATTTCTATAGAAAAACTTAAGAGCAGTATTAGCAAAGTCTGTAACTTAACAAGTCTGTAACTGTAACTGTAACATAACTTATTCCGCTTAGAAATACTCGTAAAAATGTAATTTGATAATTATCCATTGCAAAATCAAGAAATACATGAAACCGCCTAGAACAGCCACAAGGATGCGGTGGCACGTGGAAAACTGCGGAACTCAGGTGGGCCTTGTAACAGCAACTATCATTTTCTGGGGCTGACGTGATATCCACCACGCCAATCGAGGCCCTTGCTTTGTCTTTCTCTCAGTTATGTTTACCGTACTATCAGTAAGGTTGAGAGAAAAAGGCAAAGTAAAGGCTTTGGCTGGCGTGGTGGATACCACATGAAACCCCAGAAAGGGTGATAGCAAGCTCGAAGTCCAACTGAGGTTCCGAGTTTTGGAAGTATCTCAGCATCTGCGTGGTTGCATTTCACATAATATTCTGCCGTGAAGAAGATTAGGCAGCAAATGAAAGTCACACACTGCTGAGAATTGTTGTCGGATGTTGACCCAAGTATTGAATAGACAGAAGTGGTACATTTTGTTAAATGAGCACTTTGATCACCTGGCTGGTGCTGGGAAATTGTGGTTGCTAGGGGCGTTCCGGAAGAAGGAAATTAAAAGAGAAGCTCATTTATTTTCATCTAATCGTACTCGAGATTATTAATTTCCAACAGAAATATAAAACGAGGAACTCATTTTTTAAACATTTTGCTCAGGTGAAAAGTCCACGGCGGCAAAAATCACTTATGTCGTGGAATAATCTGATCAGCAAGGCAGCGGACTTCCCTCCAATCCACAAGTGCCAGTCAATGACTTTTGCAAAAACTTGCGAATGCCATTGAAAACCTCGTTTACTCAACCTGGGGTAGGGAGCAACGCAAGAACCCAACTACTGCGATGGATCACAGTGAGAAAAACGAATAGAAAAAGTCCTGATGCCTATAAGGTATTTGGAAGCAAGTCATTAAGGCAATGTTGGATTTTTCACCTAATGATTTGCGAATATAATTGAGAAATGATTATTAAAACCTACTATACTGCGTTTCTATTATTCTTTAGTATTTAAACACTCATAGCGCTCACTAAGGGCTCTTGTGGCGCAGTGGTTGGAGGCACCCGTCAACACACATGCGGAATCGATCCCTGTGCCCATGGCCCACCAAGTCCTCCATCCCTCCGGGGTCGGCAAATGGGTGCCAGTATTGTCTAGAAGGATAGCAGCACTCGATAAATCAGTAGGCCACCGCGAGTCATTGTAAAGGCCAGATATGCATTCAATCACCTCCAATGATGCTTAATGAAGTCGAATGCATGGCGTATGCCTCAAGGATGGCGTTTGATCAAGGTCGAGAGCTTTATCCTTTAGCTTTTAACACTCACTATCAGGTCTTAGAAAGCATGCATTGAAATTAATTCGAATAGGGTGTGAAGACCTCTACCACGTTCTTTGTTTTGGATTTTGAGATTGATTCATAAGCACTTTGCGTTCGAAGGATGAAAATTAGTATGTGAAAGAGGAGCGATTTACTTGTAAATTTTAATACCTCTAATATATCATTTATCAGCCAAATTTCGGTTAACAATTTACGTTGATTTTTTTCATGAGAGAGCCGATCTAACCAGACGTGAATTTCCCCCCCCCCC
>MQTX01000047.1:1257297-1324448 GCA_009735665.1 Angiostrongylus cantonensis
CTAAGAGCACACCGTATTTCTATCCGCAGAGGGTGAAGACAAGCAGAACTCTTCCAGTCGAGAAGGATGGGTAGAGTTTTTCTGGCACTCGCAAGGATCACTTCAATAATTAGCGGGACTATCAGTAATACGGACATGTAGCAATTAGTATTAAATCGATAATAACCAATAGAAATCTTTGAATTTGCAAAACGAACAGGGAACCAGTGTTGCTTTTTTCACTTTTCACTGTGACCATGTCGCTTTCGTTGAAATCGATTAGGAAATCAGTAGGGCACTCGGGATGGGTGAAGTGGTTCATGAACCGGCTAGGCGCTGAACTCACAATACGATCGCTGATCTCGTCATATGTAAGCAACGTCAGCAACTTGTGGCACCCAAGCCGTCGGCACGACGCACTGCAGCAGTTTCTTTTGTCGTTTCAGAGGTACAAATGCACTTAGGACGACAATGCATGAATGTCTGAACATCATGCTGCTCATGGAAACGTGTAAACAATGTTTTCCATTAAGTGCTAGACGTCACAACAAATAAAGTTCTTGTAGTGTGGAAGTAATCGTGTGGCTTAGGCGGCAGAGGAGATAATGTCTTATAGAAGCAAGGCTTTGGTTCAACTTCGGCTTAGTGCGACTGCCTTTGGATTCTAGGAAAATCTACGCAACCAGCACCCAGTCAACCACATAAAAAAGACTAAAGATCCTCAAGCAGTAGCCGAACCACGATGGATGAGAGGAAGCGAACCGAATGAAGGAAATGTTGACCTGCGCCATATGTGCGCCGTTCAGTCATTTAAAAAATATTTTAAAAAAGAATCGCCGGTTTTTAGACTGAGTTATGTAAGTGCACGAAATTCGACTTGTTTTCAGTTACCGAGAATTACTGTGTTTGACTCTATGCTATGGCCAAACTATGGATGAAGCTCATAAATCAGTAAGATCAGAGTTACGGGACAATTTCATTTATGTTCGCCTAGCTAAAATAACTGTTGGTGTATCCAAACCATCGGCGAACGCTTTCTAGAGCGGGGAGAATATCCGGAAAAAAAAATTAGCAAAAGTGCAGCTGCTTTCTTTCCAAATACTTCCCTGAAGAGAAGAAGCAGTAAGAGGTTGGTTGTCGCTCGGGATGTTGTGAAATTGGTGGCCACACTTTGGGAACGCAAATGTTGTTGTGGAGAGTAGCGGCCAGCGGGAAGAGGAATGTATTGGCCGTACATCGGACAGATAGTAGAAGAATGTTAATTGATGTGCATTGCGCAGCCAGTTCACCCGGAGAGATATGGCCACGTTCGGCTGCTGTTTATCGTCGTCGCGCACAACCCAAATTCCCTTAATATCTTCGGCCCACAGAAATCTCGTAGGGGCAGATTCGGAAATGCTCGAGCGAGAGAATGCGGGATTAGAGTCGTCTCGTATCAGCAGTATGGACATCTGCGTTCGAAGCAACTACCTCATAAAAGTCTGAAATTTCAACGCAAAAGGAGAAAAAATGGGAGTATAAACAAAAATAAATAAAGAAGATAAAGCGCTCTGCGTTGATCAATTACTGAGGGATGCGCTATGCATTGGACTTCATTAAGCAACGTTGGAGGTAACTGGATGCATATCTGGTCTTTAGAATGATTTGAGGTGGCCAGCTGATGTATTGAAACAGTACTGCTATCCTCCTGAACAATTCTGGTACCAATTTGCCGACCCCGAACGGATGAAAGGCTTGGTGAGCTTGGGGCCCGGGGATCGATCAAATGTGTATTGCAGGGAGCCTCCGACCACTGGCCTGCACGCGCCCCAAAATTATAAGAATATGTCCACAAAAACGTGTGCAGAAAAACACACACATATATCAATGCCAACGAAAATGCTACCAGTAGTTTATCAAATTGATGTTTTCCTAGTTTTCGACACAACTTCTTCGTGTCGTTAAAGGATCAACCTGAATGTTGTGTGAAAAAAAAGTTCATAAGTTTTTCTCACCAACTCGTATAGTAGTCACTTTCTAAAATAAAAATTTTCCATGTTGAATTTAGATAATTCTGACACAAGTTTTCCTCAACTGATAAGTCTGCAAGAAGTTAAGTCAGGCTTCCACTTTATAATATTTTCACTTTGCGGTGTAGATCCCCGCGCCCATGGGCCACCAAGCTTTCCATTCCTCCCGGGTCGGCAAATTGGGACCAGACTTGTATTGGAGGATAGCAGCACTGGCTCGATACATCGGTAGGCCACCACGAGTTATTGTAAAGGCCAGATATGCACTTGGTCACTTCCAAACGACGCTTAATGAAGGCATCCTCGAAGGATTGATTAACGCCGAGAGCTTCATACTTCATCCTTCATCCTTTTAACATTATCACTTTATAAAAAAATCACAACCTCTGCAATCAAAATTCCACCTTCTCATCTTGACCCTTTCGCCTCACTTTCGAAATACTACAGAAAAGTGTTCTTTGAAAAGGCTTACAGTTGTGGAACAAATTTGAATAAATCGATGTTTTACAACCGAAGAAGAGTCAACATGTCCATATTGATCGCCAGGGTCAAGAACACACTTTTCGGTGTTTTTAACCAGCACCACTTAAGACTCCAAACTTGGAAAAAGCAGCTTTAAGGCAAATATAGTTTCATGCAACTTTTAACTAATCTATGGAAAAGCTAGTTTTTCAGTATCACCTGTACCACCTGTAGTCCCGTTGATCCTCGAGTGACTCGAGCGGGCGCCAGTAAACCCTCCATTTTTCCTTATCACGTGCAAGAGTAGCCCAGTGGGTTCTTCTCGCTTTAGGGACTCGTCGAGCATCATATCTTTCTTCTAGGCTTTTCGTGAAGAACTCTGACCATCGGGTCGATGGTCTTCCTGCAGTACGTTTGACATCCCGAGGAATCCAGTCACTAACAGCCCTTGTCCATCGGTTAACATTCATACGTGAGCCAAGCCAGTGTGCTTACGAGGGCTGGCGGAAGGTTCTTCATATGTTCTGATCTTATCCTCTCCGGACCTGGTGCTGTTCGATTTTTCACCGACGAAGTGGCATGTCGGATTTCGGAAGGGAGAGCCGGTGGAACAGCATATCCATACTCGTAGAATACAATCCGCATAAAGCGAGAACGCACCCACACACGCATGCATGAATACGCCTAGTAAATACAGAAAGTATGTGCCAAATCGTCGCAGCAGAAACAGGGAGTCCATCCACTGGATCCAACTGCGTCTCAGGGAAGCATAGGTCGCTTTTGGTCCGCGATTAACCTCCTATCCGCCACCTGGGGACGCGCCACGTAGCCTCGCGACTAACCGGCTCGAGATCCCTCATATGAGGGAGATCAGTGGAGTTTTTCAGTAGCTGCCGATAATCCTTCAACGACTAGAGCCCTTCAGAACCAGAGAGGTTGACATAGTTGTAAAAGAGACCTTTCTCTATGGTCTTGAAGGAGTATGATTTACATAAGATATTCGTTGTTTTCATCATACTTGAAATAAAATTAGAACACGCAAAAAAAAACGAAATCCATCTCTTCAAAAATTCGAACGCAAGCACAGCAGATCTAGGTACAAACTATAGATTAAAAAACAAAAAAGGCGTTCAGTTGCCTCTCGTGTTCGAAATAGTAATCTTGAAGTAGGGGGATTTTCAAAGCTATGTATCAAATGAGCGCATGTGGCACAGTGGTCGGAGGCGCCTTGTTACGAGATCGCCAAATTGGTGCCTACTTGTCTGGAAGGATAACAGCACTAGCTCGACATATCGGTAAGCTACCATGAGTCATTCTAGAAGTCAGACATGCATTCAATTACCTCCAAACGATGCTTCTCGAATGCATGGTGCATCCCTCAGGGATTGATCTACGCCGAGAGCTTTATCCTTTATCCTTTACGTATCGAAAGCTGCAGAAAAACAGATTTGAAAATGTGCAGGATGTGAAGATCTTATTTTACACACAATGATCTTCAGATCGAAGGGCTTCTATATCGATCAATAAAATTCAGTATTAGTTGAAATGTTTTGATTTACGTTGAAGGCACTCATCCTTTTCGTACAATCCACCAGTGTGTACAACAATATATTAATGTGTCGAAGCGACAAAGTAAGGGCTTGCTTATCTTTTTCTTTCAGTTGTACGAATATGCATGCAGAATTTTAGCAACGGAAGTGTGCTTTATAGAACTCATTCCGCGAAATCTAAAAGATTTCATAACGCAGTCATAATAGTTTCCTCTGGTACTTCGTTAATAGAAAATGAACGTGGAACTTCTAAAAGTACACGACGGCTTCTATTATGAGAAGAGTAGATAATGTTAGAGCTGAATTTTTGATGAAAAAAGAGTCTTAAATTTCTGTGTTTGCAATGACTACAATTCGAGTGTAGCGCAGCGGTTAGAGGTGTCCCGCAGCAGTGTCAGGGTAAGTTGTTCTTGTGATTCTGCGGCTAGGCGGAAACTCCGATCTATCCAAAGCTGACAGACTGGCGAAAACTTCTAAGGAAGAAGAAAAACACCGTCTTCGTGCATCAGCAAATACCCGTGCGTTATTTGTATAGGCTGCATATGCATCCAATCACCTCTACGATGCCAAAGGAGTACAGTGCATGACTCATTCCTGAATGATTGATAAACTGGCCGCAGTTTTTACTGTGATTTTAGTAGAACGTTGTGAGCGAAAAAAAAGGCGAACAGTTCCATAATTAAAACATTTTTGTAATTCATCTATTTCTATTTCGACATTGCCTCTTGATAAATGAAGCCTTCCTCTCAACAGTTCACTGCCACATCGTGGGTAGGAAGTGTTTCTGGGCTGGATTGCGATTTAAGACGGAAGATTCTTCTCTCTGGCATGGTTTCCAAGCTGAGGAGTCCGGCATTACTACCAGGAAGCCTAGCTAAGAAAGAGTAAACCAGTAGCAAGATCCACAAGCGTGTTGGTATGAAAGTCGCATGGCAGCAAATCTCCCTCTGATCCACGAGGGCTGCGACTGCCTGTGATGGTGAAGACCTGGGGTAGCCTAGCATATCTCCGAAAAATGGTGATTATGCTGGGGCTCACACAACCAGTAAGAACGGGCCGTTTAAGTATCAAGTATCAAGTAAGCAAATGAAGTCATAATTCAACATTTACTTGCGGATTGAAGCGTGCCTTTTCTGGTTAGGTTATCCTACGTTTCCTAGTAGCTCAACGCCCCCTGGAAACATGTGAATGTGAATATGAGTCCAAATATGTCACTTAAATCGAAAACGCCAACACTTCTCGTCGAAAAAGTGTCAAAAAATGCCATAATTTATTAAACGAGATTAAGAATCGAAAGTGGAGAATAAAGGAATAAAAATGGAAAAGCCAGGGTAATTGCATGCAATAAGATGTTAGGAAAAGGTTTCCAATAATTGCAATGGTCTTTTGAAAAGCTAAAGGAAGTCCTTACGTGATGGGATGCTGGAGTGATTGGCAGAGGCAGTAAAGCGCACGTCATTTCCCACCGAAGTTGTGCAACTCGGGTTATTAGTTCTCGCGTTCTCACGACATTCATTAACTTCCGCGGATGTGTTTGCCTTCACGACGAATATGATCCCACCAAGTACTTCTAGAAAATCGTATTCTCAAAATTCATCCTGCACTACTAGAAAAGACAAAAATTCACTTATAGGTTGCAGTTCCACTTTGAATTTCTATAAAATGCCATTACCAAAATTACTCTTTGACTTTTTAAAAAGAATGTGGAATCCTCTAACCAAAATCGTTCAGCCTGGGTTGGCTTCTCATCACTGCACTACCATCGAAGGTTTTTTTTCACAAATATTCTAGCTCATCTGTGCTAGAATCTCCAAAGTTTTTTGTAATTTCGAACTATCCCCAGAATTTTAACTTATTATTTACTACTTGCTCCTTTTGATGGCAGGGTATATTGCGAAATATAACTTCAATGATGCTGAGATACTTGCCAAGCTCCGGACCGCAGGTGTATGCGGTGGGGAACAAACGAGCTATTGTCCTTTTCGGGTCCTTCGTTTTGTCTGTTTCTCAGCTAGTTCTATCGATTTTTGCCATCACAATCATCCGTCAGTGGGATTGATCTCGACAGTAGCACGTTCGTTCCCCACCGCAGACACCTGCTGTCCGGAGTTTTCCAAATATCTCAGCATCATTGAAGTTGTCCCCAGAATCTTATCAGGCTATCATCAGGCTCCTCTCAAGGCAACCATTTAAATGGAAATTAAGGAGTTTGATGAGTTAAGTCCACGTAAATGCTGCCTTCCTTACTGAAAATGGCAAAGGATTTCTAGGTATTGACTTCATTTGCATAGTACGCTGTCGCTGCCGGCCAACTGCATTTGTACACTAGTTTGTTCGCTTTACTACAACTTGCCATGATTAGTAAATTTTATGGGACTGTTTCTGTCTCTTTGCGTGCCTTTATCTTTTTAACTTTTTTCTCACTATTGGCTTTTGGCCAAGGTAGTATATATATATATATATATATATGTGCTGTTTTTCGCCTTTAGAAAAGCATTACCTTTATCCATACATTTGGTGAAAAGAAAGGAAAGCAAATTTATGTACGCGCTTGATGAAAAGCTATGATGTTGAGAAAGTGAAAGAATATCGACGGCGGTGGAAGAGAAAAAACACTTGGATTTGATTCGACCTCTTGGGCACTACAGGTGTTCTCTAGTATCCAAGTAGGCTCCAAAAACCTTGGCGCTACGCAAGAAAGATGAATGGTTGATAAGAAATAAAGTGCGGTGTACTCCGGCCAATACTCGAATAAGAGAGGGAATACGAAATTCTAGCCTATCCCGATGATAAGGATAGGAGACACTGCTGTATGCGTCGAGACGTCGAAAATCAGATGGGCCTGATACGTGATGCATCTCATAGACATCACTGGACAGCAGTCACTCGTGACTGAGTCCCACGAGGTGTGAAGTGCAAAAAACAGAGCTCACCGGCCATGTAGTTGGGCATAGAATAAAATATCGCGCGCTTCGGGGCCTAAAAGCGAACAGAAGTTACGGAGCTACTCTTACATGCGGCATTTTGCTTGTGTCTGATCGAGTCACTGGATGGTCGAACTTATATACACATATGTACATATATATATATATATATGTATATATATATGTATATATAAGAGATGAAGTTCTTGGCGTTGATCAATCATTGAGGGATGCGCCATTCATTCGAATTCATCAAAAATTGTTAGAGGTGATCGAGTGCATATTTAGCTTATACAAAGCGCACACAGTGGCCTACCGATGTATCAGTCAGTGCTACTGTTCCATCAGACAGGTCTGGTACCAAGTTGCCGATCTCGGAGCAACGGAAAGTTTGGTGAGCCTGCAAGGTTAGGTCGAACCAATGTGTATTGCAGGCTCCTCTAACCTCTGCGCTAAGCGCGCATGTATATACATATACAAATAAATCAGCCCAACCACTGCACCACATAGTTATTTGTATTCGTTTATGATAGATTATGTGGTGGTTCAGCCGAGAATTGGCTTCTAACAATTTCGACCCGGTGCCTAATCTCTTGTAACTGGTGAATCTGTTTTGACTCCTAATTCTTCATTGCAATCGCAATGGGTGAACATCAACTTATCCTGTTGTAGAAACACCGTAACAAGAGTGACGTCACCACCTTTGCTGCACTTATCGCACCATGAATCGGTTTTTTAAATGTATTTTTCTAATAATTACGGTGTTTCTTGCTTCACGCTTATCTCCCAAGTCGTCCTATATTTTTTCCCGGTTTCGAACTCCGGTGTGCGATGCCTCCTAACGATTCACCGCCTAATGGTGGCTGGGTGGGTGTTGTGCTGTGATGTACAGCGGGATTTCATTTCCTCCTCCCATGCTGAGAAGAAGACCGACGTTTCCAACCATAAGCTCAGCTGAGAGCGAACCAGTGCTAAGAATCACCACCGCGCTGGTGTCAAATTTTTCGCACGATGGCATATGTCTCTCGGATCTACAAGAGCTACCGGTTACCCGAGGTGTTGACAACATGAGAAACGCTCTGGTGAAGGTTACCTTGGCATTACAGAGGGCTAGAATGGTTAAACTAGCAGATCTGTTGACAATGAAGGCTGTGTTAGGGCCCGCACAACCAATGAAAACGGTCCGCATAAGTATCCAAGTAAGGAAATAAGGGTATGGGGTGGAGAAAGTTCTTCCACGCTATAACTACGTAGCTGTTAGCATTTTGTTGCTGGTTTGTTTAGCCAAGATATATGGGCGATACGGTAATTCTTACATCCACTCATTCCATAGGAATCATACGAACGAAGAAACTTACGGTCAGTCATTGTCATTGAGAATGAGGTAGCAGCCAATTGCTGCTCAGAAACCTATTTATACCTCGTCACATAAAGGACGACTCTTGTTCTTCGATAGCCCTTGATAACTTCCCTACAACCAATGTAGTAAAAGAATTAAGAGCTTCACCGAATCATATAATACACTTATTATTCAACGTCCTACTATTTTAAAAACTCCATAGAAAGTCACTCGTTGTATGCAATAATTCATAGATTTCAATGGGCGCATGTGGCGCAGTGGTTGCAGGCGCCACTGCGACACACTCGTGAAATCGATTCCCGCGCTCAAAGCCCACCAAGCCTTCCATCTCTCCGTGGTCGGAAAATTGATACCAGACTTGTCTGGAAAGATAGCAGCACTAACTCGATACATCGGTAGGCCTCCGAGAGTCATTGTAAAGGCCATATATGCATTCAATCACCTCCAACGATACTCATTGCAGTCGAATGCATGGCACATCCCTCAGGGATTGATCAACGCTGAGAGCTTTTCATTTATCCTTTTATAGATTTCAATTACTTGCATTTAAATCAATGAGGTTCACTACGAGCTGAGATATGTCTCTTCACGGTTTAAAGCTGAATTATTCTCGGCCACAAAGAAACAGATCAGACCAATGGCTCTGTCAGTCAAAGGGTAAATGCATATTGAATGTGAAGCGAGAATAATGCCTGTAACATGAATAAAGCGCTATGGGAATACATGCTTAAAATAATTCCCAATACACAAAAACATGTGGATAAAAGCTTCATTCCATAGCAGGCAAGTATTTTTGAGACGTCGTGTACTCTACTCTGCTGTCGCATCTCTGCAAATTTCTTTATTGATTTGTTATCTTATTAGAGCGAAAACGTGACACTAAGTGTCAAACTTCAATACTCAAGTACTGGAGAGACGCCCCTGTTCAACCTTAAACGACCACAGTCTCTCCCTCCCATGAAGTAAATTGCTCCAACAGATATTATCTTTTAAGAAACATTAAATACTGACAAAAGGTTTGCAAGTCTGATGCTCATTCAGTGATCTGCACTGGATAAGTTATCGACTGAATAGAGAAAGTGTGGCAAAGAACTTTTGTATGACAAATACGGCTGCGAAGGAAATGAGTCCATATTAAGTTGTGCAGGCCCATTTGCTTCTCTAGCTTTTATGTAAAGGATGAAGGATAAAGATCCGGCTTTGACAAGCCTCTTAAGGATGCGCCATCCATTCGACTTTATCAGTCATCGTTAAAGTTGATGTAATTCATATATGACCTTTAGGATGAATTGCGGTGGCACTCCGTTGCTTCAAGGCGATGCTGCTACAAGTCTGGTAGCAATTTGCCGACCCTACACGGTGGAAGGTTTGGCAAACATGGGCCGCTGGTTCGCTCCAGTGACCACGTGTGTATTACAGGACACCTGAAACATGGGTTGCACGTGCTAGATATTAGTGAAAATCTCCTCATTCGAAAACTAAATATTGAACGTGCCCAAAAAATATGTATAACCATTCTAAAGCATGTCCAAAGAAAACTGATTGTGGTGATTGTTTAATGATCTGCAGCCGGTGCCAATGCCATTTTCTAAATCACACTGGAATCACCCCGTAGAAAAATCCAGCTGCAGATTCGATGGAATCCGTATAAATTGCTTCAGCGCTTTTTAGGCATCTCGAATAATAAGGATTGAAAAAATTCTTACAACAAAGCCACTGTGGAATATGTCCTCGAACAATTTGCCGGTACGAGAATTCTGAACTTTTATAGGACCTAAATAGTGCAGTTTCCGATCGCATAAATCAAGGTCGGTCGACAAGGAGTCACGAGCCAAGCATTTTACACGATATCACTCGAATTCATCTTCGCCCCAGGAACACACATATCGGTTGTTGTT
Source organism: Angiostrongylus cantonensis (assembly GCA_009735665.1). NCBI lineage: Eukaryota > Metazoa > Nematoda > Chromadorea > Rhabditida > Metastrongylidae > Angiostrongylus > Angiostrongylus cantonensis. The sequence goes on from MQTX01000047.1 coordinate 1,267,480, forward strand.
CACGTCTCCGCTTATGGGAATAAACTTCTCATCTAAAGATGTTTGAATGCACGAATAAAGAAAAGGTCATGAATTGAAATGGTGGGACATTGCTAAAGATAGCAAGTATCTACTCTTTAACATTAAGGTTATTTAACTTGTGAAATTGATCAAATCACTAAAGAAATCACTAAGGCATCTATGGGACCATAAAACATTATACGTTTTGTATAAATCCTGGTCGTTCATAAAATTAAAGGATAAGGCTCTCGGCGTTGATCAATCTTTGAGCTATACGCCATGAATTCGACTTCATTAAGCAGTGTTTGGAGGTGATTAAATGCACGTACAGCCTTTGCAGTGACTCTCGGCGGCCTACCGATGTATCGAGCGTGTGCTGTTATCCTCCTAGACAAATCTGGTACCAATTTACGGAACCCGAAAAGAAAAAAGACTTGGTGGACCATAGGCGCAATGATCGATTCCATGTGCGTGTTGCAGGGTATTGCAGTTGCTAGTGGAAAATAGGCCTTTGAGTCAGTTCTCAGCACCGAATAGCCACTAGATTTAAGCAGAATGCTCAACTTCGTGAGAAGACGCCACGCGAGACTTTTCGTAGTTGTCACAAAAACAACACCTCAAACTTGGGTAATTAAACCGTTTATATACATAACTGCAACATCAGTACAGCAGTAATATCGACGGAGAACTACTGGGACACAAATAAGGCAAGTTGAAGGCTATGAGGTGCTGTACCTACCATTGAAGTGAGGCTAACAAAGGTATAAGAGTATTGTACATAATACTATTACAACATTAGCACTATGATAACAGCAACTTGATAACAGTGATAAGGGAATGCGGATGATGGCGCTCGCACTGGCCCGTACAGCCTAGATGCCGCTGGCTAGAACAACAGAATAGCGAGACACCGAAGAGCTGTGCATCAGACTGTGTTTGGGATCATATCTACAGAGGTTGGGTGCACTTCCACATTGGTCGATGAGGATAGAAGTTATCTAAGCTTCGATGGTGGAAGAGATTACGAACGAGATGAGACATCTGAGGAACACGGTCAGGCGGCTGGTCTTGCATAACGATATGTCTGCAACGTGAAGTTTGAGCATCGAGAGGTGCTACCATTGCCTAAAATATCATGGGCCTGGCTAGAACAACAGAATAGCGAGTACCATTCCCCACACGACTGATAAATGATATAGCGACTTAACAAATACGCAGCATAAGTTGGCCAGCCTGCGGCATTGTACGCATGGCGTACCGTGTGGGGAATGGTACATGCCACCGATGGCGTTGCAGACAGAACGCATTTGAGGATAGCCGCCGCTACTGACAACGCACCGCAGACCAACTGATAAACGATGAACATTGAAAGTTGGACGAGGATCAGGATAATGAAAAGGATATACTTGGGTGATGGGAAGAGTGGCGCAGTAACGGTGATGCTAAACTAATGTACAATTCGCAACTGTCATTTAATAATGATATGATAAAGTTAATGTACAATAATGACTACGTGCAGGATGACTCAACGATAATCTACATTGGTGACATACGAGATCAATACGGCATGGTTCTAAAGGCGGAAGAACCCCGACAGGGGCGAACCCGAATAGCAATTCACGAGGCTATTTATATGCTTTTGGAGGAGGCGCTATTTGGCACAGCTCCAGCTTCTTTACCGAAAACATTCGTCGGCTACCGTTTCCAAATCCTCTCAAAACCAGAGACCAGCTGGCGGAAGCTTGCTCTCGCAAATATCATTGTAACCTTTTTGTTATCGTACGCATAATGACTTTTGGACAGTAATAACAAACAACAAGTTCAGATCGTAAAAATAGGTTTGCATAACAAGACTGTTTATAGCGATCGAAGTTCCTTACAATGGGATCAATATTTATTTACGTACTTTAACTAATATTATATAATTTAATTAATATAATAATATTTGATGTTTACGTACTACGACATTTGCAAGGCAACTTGAAAAGCAGTGTATATGACCCTTGCTACAGAACATACAGTAATAGAAAGGTAGAAATAGATATAGAAAGAAATAGAAACTATTCTTGGAATAGTTACTATAGGTGATTAAATGCACGTACAGCCTTTATAGTGACTCTCGGCGGCCTACCGATGTATCCATCGAGTGTTGCTAGCCTCCCAGACAAATCTGGTACCAATTTGCGGATCCCGAAGGGAAAGAAGACTTGGTGGGCCATGAGAGCAGTGATCGTTTCGATGTGCGTGTTGCAGGGCGCATCTGACCACTGTGCCAGCCGCGTCACAAGCGCCATTCTACTGGCTCTTCATCACCTGTATAACCTGTAGTCCCGTTGATCGTCGAGTGACTCGAACGGGCGCCAGTAAATCCTCCACTTTTCCTTGTCGCGTGCAAGAGTAGCCCAGTGGGTTCTGCTCGCTTTAGGGACTCGTCGAGCATCATATCTTTCTTCTAGGCTCTTCGTGAAAAACTCTGAACATCGGGTCGGTGGTCTTCCTGCAGTGAAATTAACAAGCTGAGGAGTCCAGTCACTAACGGCTCTTCTCTATCGGTTGTCATTCATGCGCATTACGTGTCCGGCTCACCTTATCTTCGACTGTTCGGCACATAGAACGGCATCTTTGATTTTTGATCGTTAACGCAGGTCGGAGCTTCCAATCCCATCCCTTGCTTGTGTGAAACGAGGTACTCCTAGCACTGTCCTTTCGACTCCGCGTTCGATACACTGAGAGATCTTCCATCCTGTTTACGCAGCGACCAGGTTTCTGAAGCATACGTTAGGGCAGGAAAAACCATTGAGTCGAAGAAGTGGGCACGGAGTCGGGTGTTCTTTGTTCTCTTCACTATACCCTCGATGCACTTGAAAGCTCTCCAAGCCGCTCGCTTCCTTCTGCTTAGCTCTGGAGCTAAATCGTTCATTATATCGATTTCCAGACCTAGATAGTCATAACTGGAGCATTCTGAGATATTCGATAAGTTGAGCGTGAATGGGGCAAGCGAAACCAATCCGTTCTTCATGAACATCATTTTCTTGAGATTTAGCCGAAGACCAATCTTTCCACACGCTTTAATAATGTCCGCAAGCATACGTTCCGCTTGGCTAATGTCTGGTGTTATAAGAACGATATCATCAGCAAAGTGAAGGTGTTGGATCTGCCGACCATCGATTTTCACTCTCATATTACCCCATTCCAATGTTTGCATGACGTTCTGGAGGGTAGCTGTAAATAATTTTGGCGAGATTGTATCGCCCTGCCTAACTCCTCTCTTGACGTCTACGTTGATATCGTTGTAGAATGGTGAAATCTTGGTTATGAAATTTTTGTACAGCACACGAAGAATCTTTACGTTCTAAATAGGGACTCTCTGACAACCAAGGGCTTTCATGACTGCTTCTATTTCAATTGAATCAAAGGCCTTCTGCAAGTCGATGAAATTGGGACAGAACGGTCTTTTGTACTCTCGCGATACTTCAGTGAGCCTTGTTATCGTGTGAATATGGGCCATCGTACTAAATCCTTCTCGAAACCTCGCTTGCTCACATGGCTATCCTTCGTCCAGTGTTTTGTCAATCCTGTTCAGGATGACTCGAATGAAAAGTATGTAGACGACAGACAGCAAGCAGATTGGGCGATAGTTACCTACATCGTGTAGGTCCCCCTTCTTGAACAACAACACGGTCTTGCTGGTCTTCCACTGAGTAGGGACCTTGCATTCAGACAGGTACCAAGTGAAAAGCTGAGCCAGTGTGTTCACGAGGACTGGCGGAAGGCCCTTCAGATGTTCTGTTCTTATCCTGTCCTGACCTGGTGCTGTTCGGTTTTTCACTGACGAAATGGCATGTCGGATTTCGGAAGCGAGAACCGGTGGTACAACACAGTCATCCTCTTTTATTTCATATGACGAAAGGTGGACGCGGCTATCAAAGAGATCTGTGTAGTATTCGTGAATGATTTTCTCCATTGCCTTTCTGGACGCTGTTATTGTTCCGTCTAGGCATCGGAGTGCAATCATCTTGGTCTTGTAATTGGCGAAGTTTGGACGGGTTTTGCGAATGGTTTTCCCAGCCTCTGCAGCTTCGACCAATACTGCTGCTCCTCTCTCTTCAAGATCTTCTTTTATCGCCTGTCTGCATTGTTTCGCAAGCTCGGACGTTAGTTCTCGGTTTCCTGCAGCTCGTGAGATTCCACGCTGGCGCATTAGCTCCAGTTTCTGGATACAGACATCTCTTGGTGACCTTCGGACTCTCAGCTTTCATAACGCTAACCTAAAGATGTTGAAAGAGCCGGTTGTATTCTTTGCCGATGTTGTCGACAACGGCATCTTCCCAACAGCTGACTAATTTATTGAATAAGTCCCAGTTTGTGGTGGTTCTGGGACTTCGGTTTTTGAATTTATCGGCTTTTTCTCCTTTCCGCGAGAAATAGAATCTCGCACGAAGGAGACGGTGGTCTGATCCCGTGTAGAATTTTGAGACAACATCGACATCGGTTAGGCAAAACCGTCTTTTTACTATGATGTGGTTTATTTCGTTATGGTACTTCCCATTGGGAGTCTCCCACATCCAGCGTTGAGGGTGGGGCTTCTGGAATTGCGAGTTACCATGGATGGTCTTGGTCGCCATGATAAACTTAGAGAGCCGCTCCCCCTGATCGTTCTATTCTAATCCGTGTGTCCCAATGTAACGTTCCTCAAACGTTCTTCTTGGTGCAATCTTGACTTTGAAATTTTCAATGGTGGTCTTGAAGAATGTATGGTCTTCTCTGTAGAACATCTCCAAGTCCATGTAGAACGCTTCGGCTTCTTCTTAGTCATAATTCGATGTTGGCACGTATACGACGAAGATTGTCAAAGCGGATATTGATCCACACCTTTTTAATCGTTAACGTCCGATTCGGGTTGTAGGCTGTTCGAATGAATCGATGTTCATTGACAAACTCGTGTTGACGAGAACGCCGACACCGCCTACTCCTCTACTGTCGCATGTTCCGAGGAACAGTTCTTCTCCAGTGTCATAGACGGCGTTGAATGGTTGGCATCGTCTCGTCTGGGCCAGGTTGATGATGTCGTACCTTATCATTCTTGCTTGCATGAGCAAGTCATCTATCGAGGACTCGGATGCAAGTGTATGTGCGTTGTAGGTATAGATCGTCACCATAGTTCTTGATCCAGGCAGTTTCCACGTATGATACGTTGATGCGTTTGCTGGGCTCTTAACGTGGGGGCTGGGTATACTCATGAGTAGCTTGCCAGGCTCTCCCAGAGTGGACATGGAGCTTATTTGTTGGAGGCGACTCCTAACCGCCTCCTGTATAGTTCCCTGTTGCTTGATTGCATACTTTTGGCCGAATTGACTCGTAGAGTATAATTCGCATAAGCGAGAACGCACCCATACACACATACATGAATATGCCTAGCAAATACAAAAAGTATGTGCTAAATCGGAGCGGTAGAAGGAGGGCGTTCATTCCCTGAATCCACCTGCGTCTCATAGAAGCAAAACTCCTTTTTAGTCCGCGATTAACCGCCTATCCGCCATCTAGGGACGCGCCACATAGCCATGCGACTAATCGGCTCGAGATCGTTCATGTGAGGGAGGTACTTGGAGATCAGGAGATATCTGGAAAAAATGTTCGCAGCTCACATAGCTCATACAAGGTTCAATTTTCGACTAACAGTGTTTTCTTATTCCTAAATTTTATGAAGGGCCAAGATTACTCTACGAAATGGTCGGTTACAAGAAATATCAAAATGCATTCAACTTAAGTAGACAGATCCTTCCACATCACGAAATCAGTGTGCGTAACTGCTAAAATATGGTAAAATGTAGTATGGTTCAGCTGCATTGTAGCTCTGCATAGTTGAAGCAAGGCCTCTCCTATTACTCTGTATTATCCATTAAAAAAAACCCCTAAGCCCTCTAACTGTCGAAAATTTATCGTTTATTTAAAAAACCAACAAAGAACGTTCAAGTAGCAGAAAAGTTTTGTGCTCGCGAAATCAACGGTGGTCGTGCATGTGTTAAGACTTACGGTACAACATGACTTCTGCAGGAGTCATGTCTAAGAGAGTGCTGTGGTCACTGTGACCTCTATACTGTCATTTTGCTTTTGATGGTCTATTTTAGTGCAATGGACGTTTCACCATACGTCTACGATAGCCTATACAATACGTGTTGTTGAGGTGTCGGCGACAGAATGGTGTCATCTTAATAATTTCTCATTTAATAGCTTTCAATGAACTTTTTTGACGAGTTTGTTTGCTAGACGAGAGAGCATTACTAACTGCCGTTACTTACTGCCTTTTAGGTAATATCAGAAAAATGCTTGAACATTGATATTCGGTATTCAGGGAAGGCTTTTCACTATGTTTTAATGACAAACCGTAGAGGGACGATCCTCAGAGTGGATCGGTGTTCACAGAGTAGGCAGTAAAAATGTACAACAACATAAATTTTATATCAACCGTCATTTAAACTATGGCGCTCTACTGAAGAATATCTTTCTCGGTACGTCGAGAAAAGTTCCACATCGAAAAGATGAACAACTGTAGACCACTGACTCGGCTTTGATTAAAAATGATGTGTAGATATGAATCAGAGGAAATTTAACATTGTATGAACGACCAGCCATGGATCTTCCTCATACGAGCGATCCAGCTAGTCGGTTAATCGCGAGACTACGTGGTGCATCCCCAGGTGGCGGATAGGTGGTTAATCGCAGACCAAAAGCGACCTTTGCTTCTCTAAGGTGCAGGTGGAAGTAAACCAATACTAGGGCCCATCGCCGTCCTGCTATCAAAGTCGCATGGTTGCAAATCTCTCTCTGATCCACAAGGGCTGCGACTGCTTGTGGTGGTGAAGACTTGGGGCAGGCTTGGCCAAGCTGGTCTTGGGATTTCAGGGAACCACAATGCCTTAACCAGCAAATTTCCGAAAAATGGTGATTGTTCTGGGACCCGCATAACCAGTAAGGATAGGTCGTTCAAGCATCAATTAAGTAAGTGAGATATTTAATTTCCACTCTCTATTACGGGTACTGATTATCGTTTAAGTGGACAGATATAGAAAAAATAGAGAAATGTGTTTAAAATAGTCAATTGCTTGAATACTTCGATGGCCTGTTTTCACGAATACTTCAGGTTCTAGAACATTTGCCATCCGTGCCTTCCTCGCGCAATCGTTGCCCTACGGCGGCGGTTTGCTTTCATAGTGACGTTCACGATGCACATTCCGAGATTTTAAAAACACGTCCATTCTATATATAAGTGGAGCTGGTTGGCGTATGGACGCAGTATAAGTTAAAAAACACACGTGCTGAGAGTAGTGTGTATGATATTGAATCATAGGAAAATGTGGTAATTAATACCACTTGATTGATAAAACGAGGCGTGTTTGAAAATGTATAATGTCTTCAACCCCTAAAGGCTGTTAGCTATCGAAAGTTATGGGTTATCGTTGAAAACCCAGTATGGCTCTTAGCCATCAGTGGTTGCTCACCACGTAACCCGTGGGCTCACCTGATTTTCGATATTTTGCCATGCACAACAGAGTCTCTATTCTTTGATCTCTGACGTACGTCGGAGCTACGGATTCCCTCTCTTATTTGTGTGATGGGTGATAATCTCCGCATTGCTCTCGACCACTCCTTCAGTAATGCTTTGTAATCCTGTTTAAACATCGATCATGTTTCTAAGGCCAACGTTAAGTCAGGGAGAATTATGGAGTCAGAAAAACAGACATCTAGTCAAACGCCCTCTTTATTCTTCGTCACATCTTCGATGTTTTTGAAAGTTCCTTAAGCTGCATGTTTTTTCCCGCTGATCAGAAGCGAACTGTTCCGTCATGTTAGCCTACCTACCCGTATACACAACGGTCAGCATGATCTCGTTTTGATTAGCCCGGCGATGTCTTGCCAAATCTTTTGCCTACATCATCAGGTATTCATATCAGACCCCAGATGGAAGTGAGGGTGTACTTAACTACAGATCGTCGCTCTAGCTTTTCCAGGCTTAGGCAGCCTAAAATGGCGTTGAGAATTTGGCTTTATCCCGTATATTTTACGATATTCAGTTCTTGTCCACGCTGGGCAGATGCCGCCCTTATGGATCAGAGAGAGATCTGCTACCATGCGACTAGTTTGATACCGAAACTGCAGTGGACCCTGCTATTGGTTTATTCTTTGCTGGGCTTCCTGATGGAAACGTCGGATTCCTTCTCGGCTGGGAAGGCCATGCTGGGGTGCGAATCCTCCGCCATACATTGCAACCATAATACTCAGGAACACTTCCTAGCCACGTTGAGGCGGTAAACCATTGGCTTGCCGTTTATTGTCGATTAAACGATGTTTCGCTTAGGTATCTAAAAGCGTTGTCAAGCACACTTTCGATGTTCTAGGCAAACTGCACAAAACATTTTCCATTGAATAGTTCTTGAGTTCTTAATCTCTTCATACATATGTCCGTGCCTCGTACTGTTTTCAAGCACTGCGTTGGATATAGCATCTTTTTTTTTGCAAACTGTACTGTTCCCATCTAATCAACATTCGTGGTGAAGATCTCCGCAAAAGAGAATTTTCCTGTATGCCGTTTTCTGTTTTACTGCATTTATCGTAATAATACTAAATTAGCTCAATCAAATTGAAAGGGTCGGAGAAAATTCTGGGATATTTTCTCGACCAACACTATCTCCCACGTCGAAGCGAGGAGAAAAGATTGTGCCAACATTTTTTCTCGACGCTATCTGAAAAAGGCTCAAAAAGTCTATCGGTTGCAATAAGCTTTTTCCCACTCCAGACAGTGTATTGGAATCGATATCTGCTTATGAAATCAATCGTGTTCCTCTGCTTCACTTTTCCCACACGTCTCCTGATTGTCATTAACCCGATTAAGTTCAACTTTGTAACTCGTAACCCCTATTCTCTATATTTGCAACCTATTCTCTGGCAATCTACTGAAGTCGTTCTTTAATTTTCATGTAACCACTGCACTGCCAACTTCTCAGTTTTGTCATTGTTGTATCATTTTCTACATGTAACGAGCTGAATATCGAAGTTTGAGTTTGGTACTCTGGGTAGCATCATTTCAGGATTTGCGTGGTAAATCCCATAGAGCTCATTCCTATTGTTACCTTATCGCTACTTGCCACTTGAAAGACTGGTAGTGAAAAAAATATAATATAAAGCGAACTTTGCCTAAGAAATATTGCAGAACTTGAAAGAAAGAAATTTGCGGTCATTTCGTTTTTCCAATTTGGAGTTACTTCATCCTGTTTTCATTAATTTGCTTGTTTCTGTCATCAACCATATGCGACTATAATCAGCTGTTCTAACCTTCCTCATTGGAATTCATGTAAAAAAGCAGCTCTGAAGAAGGCGACACTGCTGAAACGTCAGCTACTGTTGTATTGTATTGTATTGTGTGTTTTTCTATGGAAGTAAATGTATGCTGTATAACAACCTCGCGATTGCTGAACAAGAAAACTACGCATTCATATTCCAATGCCGAGGTTAATAGAGAGTCGAACCTGGGAACTATTTCTTTTAAATACTGCGCTGAAAACGAGAACTCCAAAAAATTGAAGAGTGGAAGCGGATCCGCGGAAGTTTCTTGACATGAAGGAAAACCATTAGAAAGATACTTCATAGCACCGCATACAATTTTTCTATGCATAACTGTGCTTAGGAATTTAATGAATTGGGTTTTCGTTGGAGTTCGCTTTTGGGACGTTGGATTGAAAAGATGAGCTGTCTAGATGATTTTTTCATGTAATAGGTGCGTGTTCTGGGATGATATTTGATCGAAATCAAGCTGGTAGGGTTTTGTTGTGGCAGTCGGCATTAGTGGTTCCTCCTTCCTCGCCCTCATTCTCATCTCAAGTGTGCACTCCACCCCACAATCCACCTTGATCGTAGTCGGCGCGAATCACTTTGATGCTCATCGTCGGTCAACCAGCTGTAGGACACTGTGATTCTCTCCTCCGTGGAGAAAATTTCCTCTGCCAATGTCTCAAAAATTTTCGAAGATTCTTTTTTCTTGTTCTCCAAATGCATTGCTTTCTCAAGACTAAATTGACTATTCAACCTCTTCGTTATGGCTTTTCCCTCAGAGAATCCTCAGTATTTCCAAATACGTTGGTTAATAATAATTCTATTACTGAGTAAGTTTCTGCAAAACATTTACGTTTCCCGGTTACCTTTTCCTGGTACCAATTTTCAGCGTACTTCTGGTGATGACATACATGTGATTTTCTACATTTAGTTTATGGAGGAGAACACTTCCGGGTGGTTCACGATCCGTGATGGCACTATGTCAGTTTGGGAAGGAGTGTGTGCGTTGGAATTGAAGAGCGCTATTCATCTCTTTAAAATTCGAAACCAAAGCCTACTCACCATAAAGTTACCAAACATCAATGTAAATCGGGTGACTACTATTTCAGAAAAACGTAGAACAGTGGCAAAACATATCGTCTTCTTTTTTTACGAGATGACGACGTCTAAAATTTAAATGTTGTCCCTTCTTTACACCTCTGAAACCTATTATCTGATATATTTCAGGTTTCATCAGACGGTTACTGGTACTGTGTCGAGATTTCGGGAAGCCTGGGGAATGCCAAAGCCCATTTCTACTACCACTCTGATTGCACAAGAAATGCTTGGCGAATGTTGAAGGTATCCTGACATGATCTTTCAGAGTTCTTAATTATTTGTCACTTTTTCAGCACCTCACTTCGTGCACATCTCTGAACATCACTTCATTGACGATACGGCTCGACCCGGATCCACTGCGACACTCAAGTCTGGAGAATATCGTACAACGCGTAGCCACGTGGTCTCAGTTAGGCAAGGAATCCTGCAATGATTGCCGAATAGTGCTTGACGCGGAAATGCCACTATAAACATTCGGGTCCTATTGACCGCGTTTTTTGGAAGATTTTTCAATACATTTTCTGCGTAAATCCAATTTTTGCAAGCAAACCACGGGGTTGTTTGTTTGGCCGATCTTAAGATCTTTTTCTTTGTTTCATATATTATCCAAAATTGCTGTTTTTTGTTAGCAAATCTGCCTGTAAAGGTTCAGTTCATTGTTCTTCAGGCGAGAACGTTGTTCTGTGTTGTTTCGAAGTTTTCGTGGCTAGCATATCACCATTGAATGACGACGTCTAAAATTTAAATGTTGTCCCTTCTTTACACCTCTGAAACTCTCAAAGCCTATTTCGCTCCACTTCCATGCTGGGGTTTTGCAAGGATCTTAACAAATTTCGTGTTGGATTTCCTACGGTTGCTTTTTATTAGGTGCATGTAGCATGGTGGTTAAAAGTGTCTTGTAGTACAAAGGCGTTCTTTAGTTCGATTCCGTTAGACCAAATATGCATTCAAAGACTTCTACGACGCTCGATGGTGTGAAATCACAACCACAATGATGGTGAGATATGTGCAAAACCGGGAGCCCTGTGTGAGTTCGAACCAACAGTTAGCCTTTCCAGGGGCTCACGTGCTGTCCACCATAGCAGCCAAGAATCATGCTTTACTCTGCTCTCAGCCAGTTTTTGCTTTCAGATTATAGCTAAGTTCAAAATTACTGACAGCAACGTTTGATACCTTGGTTGGCGTGGTGAACAGCATGCGAGTCTACGGTAAAGATGGTCGCTAGTTCGGAGCTCACCTAGAGTTCCGAGTTTTGTTCATACCTCATCATCATTATGGTTGCATTTTACACAATACCCTGCCAAGAAAAAGAAAATAGGCAATAAATAAAAAGTTTAACAGAGTTGAATTAATTTTTTTTTATTACCTTTAGAATCGCGCATCCTTCACGGTTTAATCGATACCAAACGTTTTATCTTTTAACCTCTTATTTTTTACACTCATGCAAAAATGTCAAAATCGAAAAACTTTACCTTTGACTGAAAAAAGTGATCGCAGTGGAAACTTTTCAATGGCAGGGTATGTTGCGAAATATAACTTCAATAATACTGAGATATTTTGAAAACTCCCGGTCGCAGGTGTCTGCCCTGTGGAACGAAAGCGCTATTGCCCTTTTCGGGGCTAACGCGTTTACCACCACACCATGCAGGTCCTTTGTTTAGCTGAGAGGCAGGCGAAATGGTGTTGAACGCGTTATCTCCCGGAAAGAGTAATAGCGCGTTCGTTCCCCACCGCAGACACCTGCGGTTCGGCGTTTTGCAAATATCTCAGTATCATCGAAGTTATATTTCGTTAGTCGTTATAGCTGTTTAAGATAGAGCGGGAACCCTTAATCAACCAATTCTAGGTCTCATGTATAATCCAGGAAATTCATTACAGCTGGTTACACCCATCACTGACAAATCTTAAATGGGAAAGCAGCACTTAGATTTAATGCTTTGAGAACATAAAGATGACATTTGTTGTTTCAAGAAGTTAGTTTGCTGCTCAAGCTTCAACGGCAGAAACATATTAGCGGTGCAAGTAATAAAAAAAATCAGTAAAAGACGTTAAGGAAATCACGGAAAGAGGATGTCATCGCCGCCTGCAACACCACCTCTGAAGCAGCTGAAAGACTTCGAGAATACCAATGTGTAATGACGAATGACTATCCGGATTTATATGTCTAATGATCAAGAACAAACAAACACGACCATAGAAGTTTTTGTTTTATATTTACAAGACCTAACATGTCTAGGTACTTATTATCGAGTAGGAGGTAGTAAAGTTCTACTTGCTCTGACTACTACTATCCAATCTACAGAGAAAAATAAAAAGGATTTGTTCAATATGAGTTTAAAAATTTTTGTGGATGCATTCAAAGCATCTGCATCTTGTGTCGTTAGCATATGAAACAAATGAGAACCACATGGTAAGACAGAATGCTGAGAAGAAATCGGTGATGCCGAACGAACGGCCCAGAGAAGTTGCTGTTACCAGTGGCTTAGAGAACTTGTAGAAGAAGTTTCCTTGCCTTGCATTAAAGAAAACAAGACCGAGAAATGATGAAATTTCCTAACCACTCCCGATGACCAAGGGCTCCATTGTTGAAGCTTATGTTTTTATACTGAGATCGTAACTGAACTTAGTGGAGTTTCAACCACCATGATGATTTAAACATACACTGACCACCCGCTGAAGAGGAAGGACATGAAGACTGTGGGACATAGATCGTGCAGATTAACAACTTTAGCATTGCCGAACCCGTGATGGTTAAAAACTGCGCCCCCAAAATGTTGGAGTAAAAACTGAACATTCTATAGGATACTCAAAAACAATGATGAAAAAGCATAAAACCGACCGATGGTGACTTCCATAGTCTGCAACGGTAAGCCAGCACTGAATTCATACAATGACCGTGCCGGCAGATTCTTATGTTATTCATCACTTCACTTGATGGCTAATGGAAAAACGACATTTGAGGAAGGCATTTAACTCCGTTAAATTAATTAAGTTAATTAATTGTTAATTTCGCTTCCATAAAGCACACTTTCTGGGAAAGCTTAAGCTTCAATGGTTTTTGTTCCGTTAGCAAACTGAAATACTATAATAATAAAGTAATAAAAAATAATAAAGCCACCGAAACGCGAATAAAATCTACGAATGGACTCGCTTTCCCGTCTGAGACGTTCTTTTTCCGTTCAAGCTGCCTCAATGAATATATTTACCTCTAACCATTCCGGATCCGAAAGAGAAAAGTTTATCTTTTTTCGTCATTCTCTTCTCTCTGTGTTCATTCTGGAAAATGGATGAAGTGAAAAAAACCACCTAGGTTTTTTTAGGCTTAGTTTACTTATCATCTTCTCATTGCTAGCAATAAATGGGCTAAAGAGCCATTTACTAATGGGGAAAGCATCTGAGTTGGTTGAACTGCATAGCTGATAAAACGTGTTCTGTTGCCACATTGTGGTTAATTTCACACTTATATGATCCTAATTTCACTGGAGTGTCACCTATTAAGCTGAAGAGAATAAAACAACCAAAATTCACTTAAAGCTTTAAACAAAATTGCCTTAACAGCTATAACGCTGAGATATTTGCAAAACTCCTGACCGCTGGTGTCTGCGGTGGGGAACGAACGTGCTATTGTCCTTTCCGAGGAGTAACGCGTTCACCACCATATCATGCGGGTCCTTCGTTTCGCCTGTTTCGCACCTAGTTCTATCGATATAAAGACTGCCAACGGCAATAACCCGTCAATGAAATTGATCTGAGGAGCCCAAATCGGCATTGAATCCAGTTAAGCTGAGGTTATAGTCCGGAGTTTTGCAAATATCCCAGCATTATAAAAGTTATATTTTGCAACATACCCTGCTGTTAAAAAGAATAGGCAGTAAATAAGAAGGCTAAGATTGCCTTAACAGCGTTAAGACCACCATATAGGGAATAGTTCTCCTCGTAAAGAGTTCACTGGGATTCTCGCTTTGCTCGACTATTCCTAGAGTCTGTCTGAGATTGGGGAGATAGATCACGCTTAGTGTTGAGCGTTTCGCCGACAGCCCACACGAAAAGAGCAAATGAGCGATCGTTAATAGTACGCGTTTCCGTCAAAGTCTGTGATTGATTGTCCGAGCAGTAGTGATTCGATGAATGTGACTTGTTAAGAAATAGCGCCCAATACGAAGGTTTTCGTTTTCTTCTTGATAGGTGGTTTATGATTTATTACTTTATTTACTAACTTGTACGATCCCACCGTGAACGACACCACGGCCACTTTCTATCTCTAGCACAACTCCCACTTACACTTATGTTATCGTCGAAAGCATCTGAGTGGTGGGTTTCAACGGATTGCCGAGACCGACATCAATTCATCACGGCCGATGCCAGCGATCTCTGGACGATTGTTGATTCATTGCAATCCATCTGACTCTCAATCGAACAATAGCGATGTGTAATGACTTTGCCATAGCGTAATCTACTTAATACTGGAATAAATTCATTGGTGGACAAAGGATAATTTCGAATCGTTTGCCGACAAATCGTCTATTCGTCTTCAGTTCGCGGCGATTTTCACCTTGCCGAGTGCATCTTCAAGCGTGACGATTTCGCCTGAAATAGATAGATTAAATTGAGTAGCAGATTCATATCAACGCTCCCTCAGAAGCCCTGCATTCGCCAAAAGGTTTTGCGCTTTTTTCAGCGTTTACAAACTTTTTGGTAGGTTCTTTCATGAGACACCGTATTTCACTGCTAATGTATTGATTTCGTAAATCTTATATACCAATCAATCAATACCAATCAATTGACAATGTCAACTTTTCACTTACTGCCTATTGTGATCACAATGATACCGAGATATTTGCGAAACTCCGGACTGCAAAGTGTATGCGGAGAGAGCGAACGCGAACGCGCTATTACTTTTACTGGGGGCTAACGCGTACACCACACGTGCGGGTTCTTCATTTCGCCTTACTTTGCCTTTACATACATGAAGAGATTCTTTTCATTGTCAGAGATTTTAACCGCGCAAATTCATGTCGTTCCAAACTTTGTCGGACTATCCAACACTTCCTGCAGAGGAAACGATGATTTGATGCAAAATATTTTTAGGATATAAGGGTATGTATAACACTGCAGTACATCGTCTTATTCAACCGATTGTGACTGATATGTGTGAACACTTGAAAAATGACGTGTTGGGCCGAAAGCACTACGATTCGAATACTCGTCGAATCTCAGCTTTCTTGCCTTGACTAATTGAAACAGCAAGTTCGGCTGATGTGACAATGTTCAATGAGACTGCAGTGGGGGGCACTGGTAGTGTTGACAAAGAGTGACTCACTCTTGATTTCGCGGGCCATCCTCTGGAGTTCAGACACACGATCGAGCACTTCAATCCTCTGTGTGTAGGGGTTGTAGCGAACTTGAAACGCCCTGGGCATCGTCGCTGCCCAAGCCCTAAAAATCATTGCTCGTAGATGGAATGAATTGGATGAATAGATAGAACATAGAACGTAGATGGAACATTCAAAGAGTTCTTCAGTCCAGACTATCACTATACCCACGTATTATTTAAGAAACAAGTATGGCGCAAAAATTGTATCAAATCTCAGACGAAGGCATTTTTTGCAAATTTTGTTCGCGGTTTTCAGTGGTTAACATACACTCCTCTATCTCACTTCACCGTAGGTTCCGTCAATAGCCGCCGATGCATCGATGCATATAATGTGCTCACCAGAAACGACATCACCCCTTTCATAGCAGACAAAATAAAACATGTCAGTGAGCGACGTAACCCTCTTTGGATTTTTGTCTACCTTTCTGAGAAATATCTCAATTTGCTCGCAGCAAATGGCTAAGAAGATAGAATCGCTTGCGCTTTTCCAACTCTTGTTCCATACCTACGACACCTGGAAGGTGCGATTTCGGCTTGAACATATCATTTCTGCCATTTTTTTTTATTTGATCCGTCTTCACGTCTACTGTGCGGATCTCAGCACTTCTCGCATTCGATTCGTTTTTTGCATCCGTTGCCCACTAAGATCATCCAACTTTTACGGGTGCCTTCGGTTGCGGCTTGGGGTTTTCATTTCATCGTGAATGTCGTAGAATGCTGGCCGAGCAGTTTACCCTGGAATCCTCAGATAGCCGAGCTGGAGCACAACCAATTGAATTGCAAAAAGTGGTTTTTTTCCAGACAAGTTCGGCACCAATTTCTCGACCTCGGAAGGATGAGAGACTTGGTTGGCCCAGAGCGGAATTGGACGAGCACCATACTCGTGATGATGGACATCACTACCTCTGTGCTATCCGCCCCTGTCTTCTATTTTGCCATTAGAGACGGCAATCAGAGTGCCCTCTGCGAAGCATAATCCTGGGCAGGAAGGTGAGAAGGGTATTTCAGTAGAACGGAAGCGTTCATTTGAGAAAGTTATGAACGTTTCCGCTGCACTCGTTTTAATAGTGATTCCAATCTTTGGTATGTGATAATCAATTGTTCCGCTCTTAAGGAAATAGGATCGAATAGTATATCTGCTGCTGCTCGAGCGCGTGAAAGTTTGCATAGAGATGAAAAGTGTCCGCTCTTGGCCAAGATCGGCGGAGAAAATGAATCATCCCTGCCCCAAACCCGAAGTGGGACCTTTTGATATTGAGACTAAATCCTTAATTTCCTAACCATTTTTTTAGCTAATGATTCAAAAGTGAAATCTGAAGACGGACCATTTGATACTGAGATTAAACTTTTACCTCATAACCTTTTTTACTTGGTGATTTGGAGCAGGCATGACTCTTTTTCACCCTGCTGGCCTTGGCCGAGAGGAGTCCATTTTTCGTATCCATGCAAACTTTCAGGCGTGAGAAAAAAAAGTGAAGTGATGTGAAGGCGAAAGAAGATAGAGCTGTGGCCATCATCAGGTAATCATCGAGTAATTTTACAAAGGTGGCAAGCTTAAAAGATGCAGAACATAGAAATGAAATGAAAAAATTACTTGATAACTTGAAAGCGAATTCTAATCATTCACTGAATACATTACGAATCCTCTTTATGATTGAGCTTTGAATGTGGCTATATGAATGATTTATGAAAGTGAACTTACTGCAGTTTATTCTTGGCACTTGCAAATGAATCGGCAAGAAAGTACTTTGGTTGGTATTCAGTAATAGGATATTCAGTTATGGATGTGACTGACGGATCGAACGGAGCGATTTCCGGCTAGAAGCACATGGCATACTTATACTTTCCGGTAATGAGAGACAATAGGGTTCATGCCTTATCGCTCAAACAGTACTGCAGTTCACCAAATGACGAGAGCAGTCCGGCTCCATATGCTCTCTTTTCTCCGTTTTGTAGACAGATTCCGAACTCTATTGTGAACCAGTAGAGCTGAAATACGAGATTTTGTTGGTTTATGACACTAATTAGGAAAAAATTAGGCCCTTCTCACTTTTATACGATAAAAAAAATCCTACTAAAAAAATTCTGAGGTACGATACCTTTATTATTGATGTCTTTGAAGTGTTTGACACTAACCGTGGCGAGTTGTTTAACCATGTCGTCGGAAGCTCCAAGGCTGGCCAGACCGATTTCCTGCGAGAATTGAGCGAAATCGGCATCAGCGAACAGTGGCACATGGCCGAGGAGTTCATGACAAATATCTCTAAAACGAAATAAGTTGGTGGATGCGAAAAGCTTCGAAGGGGAAATATCAGACTTTAACTAGAATCTAGTGTGGATCGGAATTCGAAACTTACGGTTCCGGAGTGTACTTAGGTGCTGAATGATGTCGGATGTACTGGGTGGAATGGAAAACGCGGAACGCCAGACCAGCAAGGAAATCTCTTGAAGAAAGAAGACCAGCAACAGGGCGTAAAGTGAATCCAGTACAGTCTAAGAGTGTTAATGAAAAACTTTTGAAGATTCATTAGTTGACCAAAAACGAAGGGGTGTGCACTCGTGTAAAAGAGCAGCTAGAAAAGTATTTATTTATATCTATGGGTAAAGCTTTCCTTAGCGTTTCTGGTCATCAGAAAGGAAGGAAATGTACCTTTTAAAAAGTCGGAAACATCCTGCAGCTGCGGAATGTTGTCAGGTCTGAAACCGCAGTTTTGTTGAAGTAAAGGAAATATGTAGTTGAATTCTTTGCAGGCGTGGGTCGGATAC
This sequence comes from Angiostrongylus cantonensis, assembly GCA_009735665.1. NCBI lineage: Eukaryota > Metazoa > Nematoda > Chromadorea > Rhabditida > Metastrongylidae > Angiostrongylus > Angiostrongylus cantonensis. Next base: position 1,286,045 of record MQTX01000047.1, read on the forward strand.
AGAGATACGAGTTCCTAAATTTTTTTGCTTTGTAAAAATTCACCAACTTTTAAGAAAACCTGCAATCGCTTACATTGTATACGATATTCCAAGTATTGATTTCCTGCTCCGTGTATTCCACTCGTGGAATCTTATCCCCACTAAAAAGTAAACTACACAGTAAATTGCAGATATCAAAACTTGAGAAGGTTGGAAAAGCTTTCGAGATTGATCTTTCTTCTAATGATAGTAAGAAAGTAAAGAAATAATACAAACTGTTTGTAGTTAAAGGCGATATCGGCGAAAAATTTACGTCTTTCGCGGTAAGTCACGTCTTTGAAACCCTGCAAATAAACTTAGGACCTTTACTGAGATTGGAGCTAAGTTAATAATCACTACAGTAGGAACTTCTAAAGATTGGAATTAAGCGGTGTGAAATTGAGGTATAAGAGAAAAACTGGATCTCAGTGGAACTTACAAGTGCTTTTAATAGGAAATGGAAATAAAAATAAAAAATTCCTGGTATAAAAGGGCGATTTTTGACGAAAAGCAAAGCATAGAAAGCTGATGGCCCACTATTATTGAACCTCTCAATGTTTTTAGCTCAAAACGAAAGCTGTTGGTCGTTCTCATAGTAAATAAAACCCAAAGAATCCCAAAACACAGCGGTCATTAGTTTTGTTCGAACCATGACGCTCAACATGCTTCTCCCTATTTTCGGCTATTTAATTCACTTTTGAAGCTTCCCATAACAACTGCGTACTTGATACTCGATACTTGAACGGCCCGTCTTCACTAGTTGGGCGGGCCACTGCATAATCACTATTTTTCGGAGACTTGCGGGTTAAGCCACTTTGGCTCCTTGGAATCCCGAGGACAGCCTTGCCAAAGTCTGCCTCAGGTCGTCACCACGACAGGCAGTCGCATCCCCTGTGGATCAGAGGGAGGTTTGCCACCATGCAACTAGTTTGATACCAGAACAGTAGCGGATCCTGTATAAGTTTACATTTAACTAGTCTTTCTGATGGAAACGCCGAACTCCTTCTTATCTTGGGAGAGCATGCCGAGGAATGAATCCGGCGGATCCTGTATAAGTTTACATTTAACTAGTCTTTCTGATGGAGACGCCGAACTCCTTATCTTGGGAGAGCATGCCGAGGAATGAATCCCCGCTGTACATCGCAGTCCGACACCCAGGAACACTTCCTTCCCAGCCACGATGAGGCGGTAGACCGTTGGGAGGAACAACTGCTTAGTTGTATAAATAAAAGCTAGCTAAATTAGGTGGAATTAGAAAATCCCACTGGATGGTCAGCATCTAACTCGGCTCCGTAGCTTAGTATTCGGTTGGCGAAATGGTCGATGTCCGCAATTCGACGCGGAAACCACGGCACGGAATCTGGAATTTCGGGTAAGCAGAATCCTGTTTGAAATGGTCATCATCATGTTTCAATAAGGAACAAAAATAGTTCAATTAGAAGAAAGATAAAGGTAGCAATGCCTTCGTTCTGCTTGTTACGCGTGCTCCAGTCTTGTACCAAAAGGCCGTCGGTTTTATTCTTGAAGAGTTGAATAACCTGAAGTGTGAAAACAAGGATCTACACTTATCACTCACTGCGCCACTTCTTTATCGCTTTTTTTCCAACCTGCTCAATATTATGTTGGTTCGAATCCTCAGTGCACTCAACCAGAATCTCGTAACATCCTGAATGCGCTTTAGACGGACGTGATTCGATGTGGGAGAGGTTCACCTCATGAGCCTAAAATCCAAGTTCATGTTGAATTTTACGAAACTCTCCTTCTGGTAACGTGGAATCTTAATGCTGAAAGAGGCAAGTGTTATTCTACAAGAGAAAGTTTTTTTTTCTCCTAAAATTTCAAGAGCTGTGTCTCTCGATTTCAGCTCCGTAGAAACCTGATTATTCATCGTATTTTCTCAGATATTTTCACGCTTCTTCGTCACATTAGGAACTAGTAAGGACAGGAGAATGCTGCTGTTCTAGAAAATGTGTTTTTAGTTGAGCTCCCAGAATATGAACTTCACACGCGACAAGGCCAGCTAGCGAGCTCTGGTGACATATCATCATCGCTTAACTAAATGAATATCAGTAAGCCATTAAGAGAAAAGACTGTTTCAGAATGGAACAGCAAACAACGACTGCTTGGGAAACCATCAAAGATGTAGTGAAGTGAACAATAAGCGTCCAGTTACTCCGCGACCCATCCGAATACAGGATTCTTCTCCTCGTGAGGAATTTCTCAGAAAAGTGGATGTTATGTTAACAAGGGCTTTCGGCTTCTACATCGTCCTTGAGTGGTCGGTTACTTTTACATTCCTACTTTCTTTTCTGATTTCGGTTTCAACACCTCTCCGAATCAACTAGTAGGAAGACCGAGCGAAGGATCCGACGCCGAAAACACACCTCTCTCTGATCCACATTCGTGGTAAAGACCTGGATACGCCCTTGCAAGGCTAAGTCAGAACTCCAGGGAGGACCAAGTTGCACGACCAGCAACAGGCCAGCCTCAGTACCCCGCACACTGGGTGCTCCAAGCGCATACAGAATCGGAAATTATGGATTAGGAGGAAGAAATGAGAATGTCAACCGTCTCGCAGGACTCCGGTCGTCAGCACGTCTCTTCCATGGGAAACTCGTTTTTCAAGAAGAAAGAAATCCGCCGTTGGACATGGAAATCTCCTGAAGGCATGACTCATGCGGAAATCGACCATATTCTCACAAACGGAAGATGGTGCCTACTTGACATATCGGTAGTCCTGTCATTCTGTACTGGTTCTGATCACCGCCTTCGATTCAGCCGCAAGCTGGAAAAAAACTCTCTTCATCGACCACGGAAAAAAAAGTCTAGCTGTATATGACGAGAACATCTTTCTGAACGAAGTCCTATCCAAACATGACTGGCAGATTAAAGAAGACCCGACCGAAGACTACAAGCTGCTTGTCGAAGGACTGAAAGCTGTGCCAAATCCGACTCAGTTCCTCAGACAAGAAGATCGGATCGCATCTCCACCACTACCCAGAAGTTGCTCGAAAACAGAAGGAAACTGAAGCTTGATCCCACAGCAACACGCTTAGCGCAGCTAGTAATAAATACCGGCTGCAGAAGAGCTCTGCAGGAAGATCTAAAACGGTATAAGCAGAAGAAACCACCGGAAGCAGCAGAGAAAAGAAACATCTGGAAAAATGCCGTCGGAACTTATGTGATTATAATGTTTTGCTGTCAGCCCTGATGAACGAAGATGGGATCGTCAAAACTTTTGGTCATGATATGGAATTAATAGCAAAAACGTTCTACACCAACCTTTTCCACTCCATAATCCCCGTCCCGGGCCCTAATATCCCCGGTGGAGAAACACTACTTGGAATTCTTTCGTCGGAGGTTCGAGTTGCGATAGAAAGCATGAAAAGAAACCCAGCTCCAGGACCAGACAATATCACCGCCCATTTCCTTAGAGCTGGAGACCACTATTTACATGTACTTCTCGTAGATCATATGACAGCATACCTTCAAGAGGAAAAAATTCCAGACCAGTGGAGTATAGTAACTATTCCTTAAATAGTTACTATTCTCTAGAATATCGCATGTATCTTACATTAACTGTTCGCTTATAACTGTCTTAAATGTATTTCATTCACATGACCTTTTGATAAGTCTTTATGTAGCCTTTCAGATAACCTTTATCCACGAGTTATTCCTTTATTGTCTGATTGAGTCCTCTGGCATACCGCCTCAATTGATGCACCTATCACGCATGTACCGTGTCATGCCCTAAGTCAGCGAGGTCGTTAGTTTCCATAGACAAAGCTCTACTCACTACAGAAGTAATACAGCTCATAGCTTTCGTCTTCAAGTGATCGTAGCTTTCGTTGGATCTTCATCCAGGCACTGATTTCGTTAGTGCCCCAACCCGAGTGTCCGGCTAGCTTCTTTCAGTTGCACCACTTGTTCTCGTCTCAATCTCGTTCGTACACATCCAGTTAACCAAATATCAACACATACTACATATTATTATTGTACTGTTGTTATTGCTATAAACTGTTATAACCCAAACTCGAGGTTGTCCACGGCAGTTACGGAAAAAAGTCTCGCGTGGCGAATTTATACAAAGTCGAGCATTCCACGTACAGTTACGTACAGTTGGCGGACAAAAGACAAATGCGACTAACTAACTCCGCAATCCACTGGCCAACTAACACATGGAGGACGTCGCGCACGGTCATCCTGCCTGAGAAAGGAGATCGAAAGAATCTTAAGTAACTATCGTCCTATATGCTTGTTAAATATACTCTACAAGCTTTTCACGAAGATTATCCTCTCGCGCATATCAAGGACATTGGATGAGGCGCAACCAGTCGAACAAGCAGGATTTCGAAAAGGATTTGGCTGCATGGACCACATCCAAACCGTGTCCAGGGTCATCGAAGCCTGTTGCGAATACCACTTGCCTCTAGTCCTAATTTTTGTCGACTATCAAAAAGCGTTTGACAGTGTCGAAACGAATGCAATCCTATCAGCGCTTGTCGACCAAGGAGTGAACCCGTCCTACGCAAGAACTCTGTCCGACTTTTATCGGAACTGTACTACGGAAATACAGCTTTCTCACCGACCTCTTACCATACCCATAGAAAAAGGGGTTCGACAGGGCGACACAATATCGCCAAAGCTGTTCAGTGCCGCATTGCAATGGATAATGAAGTCACTAGATTGGGATGAGAAAGGTATACGTATTGATGGAAAATTCCTATCAAACCTTCGCTTTGCCGACGACATTGTCATCTTCTCAAAAAGTACTAGCGGAGCAGAGATGATGATCAACGAGCTAAACGAAGCGGGGATAAAGATCGGACTTCGCATAAATCGAAAGAAGACCCAGTTCATGAAAAACCCGTGATGTGAGGGCGAAAAAATTGAATTGGATGGTTCTCTCATTGCAGAGACCACCTCGTACCTATACTTTGGGCAATCAATGAACATGGAAAACAGCATGAAGGAAGAACTAGATAGAAGAAGGAGAGCAGCTTGGGCCGCATTCGGGCATCTCAAAGAAGCCACCTACCAACTGAAGAACCCGAAAGTCCGCGCTCATCTCTTTGATTCTACGGTTTTCCCAGCGCTCTGTTATAGTGCAGAGATGTGGGTTTATACTTCAACAACGTCAAGAATTCTTCGCACCACTCACAGAGCGCTTGAGCGATGTCTTCTAAGACATAACCGGCACTCTCAATATCTAGCCGGAATGCGAAGCTTTGACCTTCGAAATCTGTCACATTCTTCTCGAGATCCAGGAGAATATACATCGAGAGCGAAACATAGATAGGCCGGTCACATAATAAAAAGAACAGACAACAGATGAACAAAAAGAACAGCAGAGTGGACTCCAAGAGAATGCAAACGTCCCTTTGGGCGACAACCTACACGTTGGGCGGACGTGTTCCTAAACAAAGTTAATCAGCTGTACCCGCAGCTGCATTTGTATTACAGATCGCGGTATGAGGCTCGCAAGCGATATCATGCTCGAACAAGACCACCACCATGGACTACGATTGCGAGAGAAAGGAACGAATGGCATATGTGCTGGGGTCCGCACAACTCGTGAAGACGGACCGCCCAAGTACCCAAGTACCAAGTATGTTAACAAGACATAAAGTCAGCCACTACTTTGATCAAAAAGGTGGTACTATGAGTACCGAGTACTACAAAACTCAGAGGAGGAATAAAAAGTTGTTCTATATCTTGGTGCTAAACATCAAAATTTTCACAAAGTCGGGTTTTCATTCTCTGTCTGCTGCAATTTTTCATGCCACCTGTATCACCCGTAGTCTCGTGGATCGTCGAGTGACTCGAGCGGGATCCAGTGAAACTTCCAGTTTTCCCTGACGCGTGCAAGACTAGCTCAGTGGGTTCTACTTGCGCTGACTCGTCGAGCATCATATCTTTCTTTTAGGCTCCTCGTGAAAAACTCTGACCATCGGGTCAGTGATCTTCCTGCAATGCAATTAACAAGCCGAGGAATCCAATCACTAACGGCTCTTGTCTATCGATTGTCATTCATACGCATTACGTGTTCGGCCCACCTTATCTTCGGCTGTTTGGCGTACAGAACGGCATCTTTGTTTTTTGATCGTTGACGCAGGTTGGAGCTTCCGATCCCATTCCTTGCTTGTGTGAAACGAGGTACTCCTAGCACAGTCCTTTCGACTCCGCGTTCGATACGCTGAGTGATCTTCCATCCTGTTTACACAGCGACCAGGTTTCTGACACATACGTTAGGGCAGGAAAAACCATTGAGTCGAAGAGGTGGGCACGGAGTCGGGTGTCCTTTGTTCTCTTCACTACATCCTCGATGCACTTGTAAGCTCCCCAAGTCGCTCGTTTCTTTCTGCTCAACTCTGAAGCTAAGTCGTTAATCGTATTGATTTCCCGACCTAGATAGACATAACTGGAGTATTCAGAGATATTTGTTCAGCTTGGCTAATGTCTGGTGTTATAAGAACGATATCATCAGCAAAGCGAAGGTGATGTATCTGCCGACCATTGATTTTCATTCCCATATTATCCCATTCCAATGTTCGCATGACGTTCCTGAGGGTGGCGGTAAATAACTTGGGGAAATTGTATCGCCCTGCCTAATTCCTCTTTTAACGTCAACGTTCATATCGTTGTAGAATGGAGAAATTTTGGTTGTGAAATCATTGTACAGCTCACGAAGAATCTTTATGTACTGAGTAGGGACTCCTTGACTACCAAGGGCTTCCATGACTGCTTCATTCTCAATTGAATCAGAAGCCTTCTGTAAGTCGATGAAAGTGAGACAGAGAGGTCTTTTGTACTCTCGCGATACTTCAATGAGGCCTGTTATCGTGTGGATATGGTTTATCGTACTAAATCCTTTCCAAAACCCTGCTTGCTCACATGGCTGCCTGTCATCCACCGTTCTGTCAATCCTGTTTAGGACGACTCGAGTGAAAAGTTTGCAGACGACAGACAGCAAGCAGATTGGGCGATAGTTGCCGATATCGCGTAAGTCGCCCTTCTTGAACAATGACGCGGTCTTGCTGTTCTTCCACCGAGTAGAGACCTAGTATTCAGACAGGTAACGTGTGAAGAGCCCAATCAGTGTGTTTACGAGGAGTGGCGGAAGGTTCTTCAGATGTTCTGATCTTATCCTCTCCGGACCTGGTGTTGTTCGATTTTTCACCGAGAAAATGGCATGTCGTATTTCAGAAGGGAGAACCGGTGGTACAGCATATCCATCCTCCTTTATTTCATATGACGGAAGGTGGACGCGGCTATCGAAGAGATCTAAGTAATGTTAGGGGATGATTTTCTCCATTGCCTTTCTGGGCTCTGTAACTGTTCCGACTTGGCGTCAGAGAGCAATTACTTGGTCTTGTAATTGGGCAAGCTTCGGTGTGCTTTGCGAACGCTTTCCCCACCCTCGGCAGCCTCGGCAATTACTACTGCTCTTCTCTTCGTAAGATTTTTTATCGCCTGTCTGCATTGTTTTGCATGTTCGGGCGTTAGTTCGGGGTTGCTTGCAGCTAATGCGATTCCACTCTGGCGTATCAGCTCGAGTGTTTCTGGAGGCAGACGTCTCTTGGTGACCATCGAACTCTCAGCTTTCATGACGCTAACGTAAACATGTTGAATGAGCCGATCGTATTCCTCGTCGATGCTGTCGACAACGGCATATTTCCAACAGCCTGCTAATGAATCGAACCATTCCCAGTTTGTGGTGGTTCTGGAACTTTGGTTTTCAATTTAGCGGTTTTTTTTTCGTGAGAAATAGAATCTTGCACGGAAGAAACGGTGGTCTGATTCCGTGTAAGATCTTCTGACAACAGTTACATCGATTAGGCAAATTCTTCTAATGACTACAATGTGGTCTATTTCGTTATGGTACTCTCCATTGAAAGGCTCCCACCTCCAGCGTTGAGGGTGAGGCCTCTGGAATTGCGAGTTACCATGGATGGGATTGGTAGCCATAATAAACTCAAATAGTTGCTCACCTTCCTCGTTCCATTCTAGTCCACGGGTCCCAATGTGACGTCCTTCAGACGTTCTTCTTTGGTTCACTCTTGTCATTGAAATCTCCAATGATGACGTTGAAGAATGTATGGTCTTCTCTGTAGAACTTCTCCTAGGCCATGTAGAATGCTTCGACTTCTTCTTAGTCATAATTTGATGTTAGCGCGTAAACGACGAAGACTGTCAAAGCCGGTACTTATCCACATCTTTTTAATCGTCAACGTCCGATTGGGATTGTAAGCTGTTCGAATGAATCGATGGTCATGGACAAACTCGTGTTGACGAGAACGCCGACACCCCTACTCCTCTACTGTCGCATGTTCCGAGGAACAGTTCTTCTCCATTGTCATAGACGGCGTTGAATGGTTGGCGTCGTCTCGTCTGGGCCAGGTTGATGACGTCGTAGCTTGTCATTCTTGCTTGCATGAGCAAGTCTTTTATCGAGGACTCGGATGCAAATGTACGTGAATTATAGGTACAGATCGTCACCATAGTTCTTCGTGATCAAGGCAGCTTTCATTGGCCCTGAGGTTTTAGCAGCCTCTCCGTACTCGTCCTAGCCAACGCTGCGAAATTAGGGGCTCTTTCGGGGTCAGGGGAATGAGGCCCGTTTTTTTTTACTGTGTTTAGCATTTTGATACCCACGTATAGCTTGCTGGGCTCTGAACATCGGGGCTGGGTATACTCACGGGGAGCTTGCCAGGCTCTCCTAAAGTGGACACGGAGCTTATTTGTTGGAGGCGACTCCTAATCGCCTCCCATATGCTTCCTTGTCACTTGATTGCATACTTTTGGCCGAATTAACTCGTAGAATACAGTCTGCAAACGCGACAACGCACCCACACACGCATGCATGGATATACCTGGCAAATACAAATGTTATGTGCCAAATTGGCGCAGCACAAACATTGGGTTCATTTCCTTGATCCATCTATGTCTCAGGGAAGCAAAGGTCGCTTTTGGTCCGCGATTAACCACCTATCCACCACCTGGGTACGCGCCATGTACCCTCGCGACTTACCGGCTCAAGATCTCTCATATGAGGGAGATCCGTGGGGCAAGGTACTATGTGAAATATAGCCATAATGCTGCTGAGATTTTTGCAAAACTTTAGACTGCAGGCGTCTGCCTCTCTATCTATATAAGACTGTTTAAACAGCCTGAAAAGCGCAAGGCTCCTTTCACTTAATCCTTCGATAGTTTTATTAAATCGCCTAGTCTTACCCTGTTTAAAAAAAATCCTTTAAAAACACTAAGAAACCACAATGTTACAACTACTCTTTTAATGGCCAAGTACATTGCGATATATAACTTCAATGATGCTGAGATATTTGTAAAATTCCAGGCTGCAGGTGACTGCGGTTGGGCTCGTACCTGCTTGCTATTATCCTTTCCCGGACGCGTTCACCTCTACACCAAGCAAGCGCCGCGTTTGGCGTTTATCTCAACAATGTTTTATAGGTGCTATCAGCAATCACCTGTCAACGGGATGGATTGATCCGGAGAGCCCAAGCTGAATGGTGTGGTAGTGAACTCGTTAGCCACGGGAAAGGCTAATAGCGTGTTCAGACCCCACCGCAGACGCCTATGGTCCATCCGGAGGTTTGCAAATATCTCGGCATCATTGTGATTGTATTAAGGTTGTACTTCAATACACTGGATCTTTTCTAAGAAGTAGAAATGAGATAATCAGATAAACAAAATGTGTAGTGTGCTCTAATTGTAATGATACAATCGGCACACGAGAGCTGTTAGCGACTTGGTACCAGCGAATGCTAAAGTCAAAAACGAAAGCGCAATAACCCGACAGTAACCGAAACAATATCAGCTAATGGCGTCCTCCTTTTCTTGCACCTCATAAATCGTCTTGCTGACGCATTTGGAAAGAAAAATCACCAGATACAGAAATACCCATGAGCAAACGGCATAGATGCTTCGACTACAAGTAAAATTCCTGAGTCAGTTCTGTGCTTCTCGGCTGTTTTGGTGGTAGAAGCCCATTAATAACTTTGCCGATTGTCGTTTCGTAAATCTCAAGGCGGTGGCGGCGAAGACAACAGAAAATCGACGGAGGTGATCATGGGCAAATCGGAACCTGTTCGACTTCCCACATCAATCTCGCATGATCGCAATGGAATGTGCACGTGGTCGCGCTGTTCTGATTCTCGCACTTGCTGTTATCGTTAACAGAAAGAAGAAGATTGAAAGAACAGAGATTGTTCGTGTCGATGTTGATGGAAAAATAGCAAGCATAAATTATCATTTGGCTAAGGAGCCAACCAACGATGTTCTGGGTGACGGCTTTGCCATGCTAAACACTTTAAGTAACACGTTAACCTGACCATTTTCATATGAAGCACGCATAACGACCGAGATTTAAACCTTTCTAAACAAGAAAATATCAAGATTGTAATAAACAGTTGTTTGCTGAGTAGCTAAAACTCTTATATTTTAAGAGCTTAAGTTTCCGAAAGAGTCATGAACCCGTCCGCGATTCAAACACAGCAATTGCTGGATTATCGACGACTTTGTGAAAGATTTTTTTCTACTTATAGTCGATTCGTTTCTGCATTTCTACTAACCGGCCAATGTATGCGTTTATGATGATTTGCCACAAAAGCTCAAAAGCTCCAAAGCTCTGGGCGTTGATCAATCTGTAAGGGATACGCCATGCATTGGACTTCATTAAGCATAGTTAGCAGGTGATTGACTGCATATTTGGCCTCTACAGTGGATCACGGTGGCCTACCGATATATCGAGTCAGCGCTGATTCCTCCCAGACAAGTTTGGTACCAATTTACCGGCCCCAGAGGATGGAGGGCTTGGTGAGCCATGGGTGTAGGGATCGATTCCATATGTGTGTTTCAGGGCGCCTCCGACCACTACGCCAAACGCACCCATTATAACTAAAACGATGCTGAGATATTTGCAAAACTGCAGACCGCAGGTGTCTGCGGTGGGGAACGAACACGCTATTGTCCTTTCCGGGGAGTAACGCTTTCACCACCACATCATGTGTGTTCTTGGTTTCACCTATCTATCAGCTAGTTCTATCGATCTCTGCCATCAGCAATCACCCGTCAGCGGGATTGATCTGGGGAGCGCAAATCGGCAATGAACGCAGTTAAGCTGAGGCTTTTTAGTCATAATCATAACCTTAAACGTTTTTTTTACTGCCTACTGTTTTTAATGGCACGGTGTAATGCGAAATATACCCATTATAATTTACCACAACAAATGGAAATGGAAAAAAATGTGAATTACCGGCGAAAACCTGAACTTACAAAACCTACAAAGGAGATGACGACATCTTTTTTAATAATTTCCGACAATTTCAGTTAACTTACGAAGTTTAGAACGTGATGAACTTGCAAAAGAGAAAAGCAGAGTAGTGGAGCAAAAACATGGCCGATAGAAAGGCAAAGTACAGGTCTTGGACGGTGCGGTGGATAACACGCAAGATCCGGGCAAGCGTAATTACGGGTTCAAAGTCCAGTTGAGGTTTCATCCATATCTCCGCATTCTTGTGATTGCACTTCATATCGTGTCGTTAAAAAGAAGAATAGGCAGTAAATAAAAACTTCATGCCGTAAAAGAGAAGTTGTTTCATCACTCTTGATGAAACTACTAATATTTCGAAGAAAAATTGTTACTTCAACTCTATTTAGAATTTGAATATCTATTATCTACTCTAGAATATATATTTTTGAAAATTTCGTGAAAATTTGATTCTTTTCGTAGTCGAATGGGAAAGTTTGCATCATTCTGACGATGATTTGTAAACCGTCATAGCTTTTCCTTTATTTGCTAAAATTCACGTGGATATGCTTTCCGCCACAAGCGCCCTTAAGAGTTAAGGGCGCATCCTTCAGGGATTGATCAACGCCGAGAGCTTTATCCTTTATTATTTTTATGCTTCCCACACGGTGCGATTGTTCTCAGACTCGTATAAATTAAAGGATAAAGGATAAAGAATAAAGCTCTCGGGGTTGATCCCTGAAGGATGCGCTTTGCATTTGACTTCATTAAGCATTACTTGGAGGCGATTGAATGCACATCTGGTCTTTAGAATGACTCGCGTTGGCCAGCCGATGTATCGAGCCAGTACTGCTATCCTCCCAGACAAGTGTGGTGCCAATTTGCTGACTCCAGAGAGATGGAAGGCTTGGTGGGCCATGAGCGCAAGATCGACTCCACGTGTGTGTTGCAGGGCGCCTCCGACCACTGGGCTATACACGCCCTTCTTGCATAAATTAAAAGCAAAAATCGATTAAAATGTTTGAAAACTGACAGCCTCAGTAATTGGGCGGACAAGGCCACTAATGAGCCTTATCGATAAGAAATGCAGCACAGATAACAGGCCATTTGCACGCAACTGTATTGACGAATCCATCTTACTATTGAGAAGTAAAGTTGTCTTTTGCAAACGTATTCTCCGTAGTCGGTAAAAGTACGGAATTAAGCTGTTCCAGCTGTGTACGAGAGATGGCCACACCTACAATGCTTTCGCGTACAACGGTAGCGATCCCTCCATAACTGGAGATGTGGCAAGTTAAGTGGTTTCAAGCGTATGTCTGATTTACCAGATAAAGGAAGGCATATCTACACCGATAGTTGCTATACTGACCACTTATTCACTATTGAACAGGACACTTTGGGAGAAAGAGTCAACTCTGCCGCAACTGTAGGAAACGGATGGAGGATTTATAACTAGCGCAGCGGATAAGCTCCTTGAATGCTTCCAGAACGGACATCTTGTTGTGTTGCGGTTGGATGAGAGAGTGGTTCGACATCGTCGACTTCCTATTTCTTTAAAGAAGCTGGCACCAGGTAATTCAAAAGAATGTAAGAGGCAAGTGGGTTGTTAGAAAGCCATTACAGAGCAGTAAGCAATTGAAAATACGCTGCTGAAAGTGCCAGAAAAGTTAGCATTGGATGCAGTCATGACAGGGAACGGTGTTGCTAAGCCCGTCTTCACTGTCCATATTTTCCATGCTGTGTGCTGTCTACAACCGTAACAATCTTTGTCCGCTAAATGAACTCTGCCAAAAGAGGCTTTTGCAAATCATTACTTAGTCACTTGATACTTATATGGCCCGACCCCCAGTGATTGTGCGTGCGCCAGCATAATCTCCACTTTTCGGAGACTTCGGAGAGCCATTGTAGTTCCTGGAATCCCGAGGTCAGCCTGACCAAAGTTTGCCCCAGGTCTTCACCACCACAGGCAGTCGCCGCCCTTGTGGATCAGTGGGAGATTTGCCACCATCCAACTTTGATACCAAGACGATGATGAATCCTGGCACTGGTTTACTCTTCGCTAGGTTTCCTCATTGAAACGCGAAAATCAAGAAATCATTAGCAGTGGAAATCATTTGTAAATCGTTACTGTAAAAAAATATTTTCCTATGGGTCATGTCTCATAAAACATTTGTTCTGGAAAAGCTGTCGATACAACGCTAAAAGTGGTGTTAAAAAAAAGCCTCCGTAAACCACTGAACAGGTGCGGACCCTTTTTGCTACTAGTTACCCGGTATTTGTTAATTTATCTCACAACTGCTTTGCTAGTTGAATTTTTTCTTATATAACAGCACCTGAAATATTTTGAGGGTTTCTGCGAGAGCTCCAGGCTTTTCCTTCAACGTAAAAACAATCGTCGTCTTTCCAATGTCAGCGTTGATATCAGCAACGTACGACTCCATTGCGTACTTCTAAACAGCTTGGCAAAAATTAAGCCATCGTGAAGAAAAGACTAAAAAACCCGAGGGATTTCTATGATCATCCGTATATTAAGGCATATGTCACTCTTTACCTCCTAACTGCTAAAGAAGAATGTAGTCACTACTTTTTTGCTCTTAAACCTACCAGAAATTCCTCATGAACCAAATGTGTCGGCGGCATGTTGACGAGAATTCAAACGTATGACAGACATAGAGGCGGGGCGCTAATCAGCGTAGAGTGTTGAGATAGTGTCAAGTATTAACACTTTTGATGTTAAAATAGGCTTTGACCGAGGACATAAGCTATTGGATAGACCATATTAGACTACGATGTCTTGATCCGCCTGGCTCCAAGGTGTTTTATGTTGCCATTCAAAATTGAAAGGAAACGGGAAACTTCACACTCTAGTTTTTTTTCGCGAAAAGCAACCCAATAGGGTCGTAGAGTAACTGATTAGAGCATATTGACAAAGGTAACACGCAGACAGTGCGTGACAAGTGCTGTTTCGTCTAATTTCGTTGTAATGAGCTTGTGTGAGACCATGGCTGATATCGACACAGTCTGCTGATAAGGTGCTGATATTTGACAAATACAGACTGTGTTCACTTCGCTCATTCACTTCACTTTTATTTGTCACGTGGCTCGGGAATTGACGAAAGTGTACTCATAAGGTGGTTGTCGGAAAACTGTTGAAAAAACTGAGCTGAAAGTTGAAACGCTTCGAATAACTAAAAGTTTCCGCTGTTTGAAAACTGTTCGAAAATGCTGAGAATCTAACAAGTGGATACCAGTAGTCCTCATTGACGCAGTCATGGTTAAACTAAGTCTAAAATTGCTGCTCAAATTATCTCGTACAACAGTTGTGGTTCAATCACTTCTTCAGCTGTGTTTTGAGCCTAGTTCGCTCATAAAACACTTCTAAGCGATGTCAAAGCTGGTATTTCTCATGGCAGATTTTTTGAATGACTAACTCAAAATGTTCAATCGATTTACCACTGTTGAAACGTGCTCCAAGAAAAGAGTAGACAAAAAAGTATGAAAACAGCCACGGGAAGAAAGAGGAAAAAGAGTTAGCATTTCGATTCGATCTTTTCTCAGTGATGTTCTCAAATGACAATCGTTGTGAAAAGTGCAGCTCAAAGAACTGTCGAGTTCACATACAGTTCTCTTCCTTCCCATCCTTTAAAAGTTCGATTACAAGAAGTTTTTATTGAAAAAAGTGGAGTAACCACTATGAGACTCGGCTGAATTTTTAGAAATAGTGTTGACAACGATTTACTGGCCCCCACTCGAGTCACTCGACGATCGATGGGGCCACAGGTGATACAGGTAATACAGTGTCCGTTAATTGTTCACTCTGTGAACAGAATTGACTGCCTTATAAAGTAGCATCATTAGTAGGCTACTTCGAAGAGGTAAATTACATTTCCGCTTTGTAGTTAGCAAAATAGAAACAAGAGAAATAACTATTTTTCTAATGATTATCAATCGTCTGATTCTATTTTAAAGAATAAATAACACAGTCAACAATCGCACTAGTAGGAAGCTACTTTAGAGAAGCAATTTACTTTTTTCTTAACCTGCTACTGTCATTAGGAAATTCTTAATGATAACGAAAAAAGAAAGAAGAAGCTCAGAGAGAGGACTGAACTTCAAAAGGATCACTTGTATCGGACACAAGCAGCGAAATGCTTATCGTCATGCTCGGTGAAGATTACTGTTATCAACCGCGACATCGGAGGTCGGTACACAGATCAAGGTCACAATGCGAAATCCTTACCGGTCCGACTGTTTTGAAGTATCTTATCGCTCGAGATGGTATTAATAAAAAAAAAACAGCTGTTAACGGTGTGCACTGCAGCGGAAGTGATTTCTAGAGGGAATCTGTGAAGAAAAGGATAAGGCTCCGAGTATTGACAAATCTTTAAATGATGTAGCGCACATTTGATTCGATTTCATCAACATTCGTTAGAGGTGACTGAATGTGTAGTGGCGCTATATAATAACTTGTGGTGGCCTCCTTTTGAATCAGTCTACTGCTGCTAGCTTTCCATAGAAGCCTGTTAGTAATTTTCCGATCCCGTAGGGATAGCGCCTTCGTTAACCAGAAGCACAAAATCGAAAGCATCGCGAGAATCGAGACAGAATTTTTCCACACATTAAAGATTCTTTTTTTGTTAGAAATCAAAGAATAGAATAGTGTTTCTTATCCAGTAAAAACCCATACGTTATGGACTTTAATAGAGGACATAGATTCAACTGTATTTAGCATACCTTATTTGACATTTGCAATACAGTAGCCTCTAGAGACACTAGTCCTTTTCTTATATCTTAGATTGGCCTGAATCGTAGTGTTATCTGGAAGAATACTTTAGCCTAAACGCTGTTTCTCCAAATGTTGTTTTACTAATTCAGCCTTATCAAATTTTTCACGACAGCGCATTTCTACGATAGTCCTCAAAAAATGGCCATATGTAGAAGGCCTACTCCATCTCCAGTACCAGGTTGAGCAACACTCAATTTCATTGTAATTCCAAAGTCACTTAGGCGATTTAGACCAGTTTTCGATGGTCCGAACTGCATAGTCCATTTCCTGCTTGGTACTTTCCACCGCGCGGTTAGATCAGCCTAGTTGGAAACGGATCAAAGATACTGCGCCTTTTCATGATTCTTGAGCATTATTCAACATAATGAACAGCCTTCTTTATGTTTAACTTATATACCATTACACTCAATTATCTTGATAAACCTCTATCAGTTATTTCACAATATGTGTGGTATAATCACCAATGAAGTGGATAGGTTCATTATCAAATCCACTTCGGCTGCTGCAAGTCACATTCACACAACCGTCTTCGATTTACGGGGTGGGCTGAACTTTGTTCTGATTATTAAATCACAGCTCATTTGACATTTGTATCACTGAAAAATCTGTATTTTAAATTATATTTCCATTCAACTAGCTGAGAGATAGACGAAACGAAAGACCAGCATGGTGCGGTAGTGGACGATTTAGCACCCGAAAAATGTAACAGCGTGTTCGATCTCCACCGCAGATGCCTGCGGTCCGAAGATTCACAAACATCTCAGCATCATTAAAGTTGATTTTCGCAATATACTCTGCCATTAAAAAGAGTACGCACTAAGCAATAAGGAAAAATTCTGCATTCAGCATCACAGTTAATGGCGAAGTTCTCATAGGTTTATTCAGTGCAAATGCTGATTGATATCCCAACGGTTCAACGGTTTCATCGTGGCTGGGAGGTACTCCTGGGCGTCCGACTGCGATCTGCAGCAGGGGTTCGTCTCCCCGGCAGGGTTTCCCGAGCTGAGAAGGAATCCAGCGTTTCCATCAGGAAGCCTAGCTAAGAGTAAACCAGTGCCAGGATTCGCTGCCGTCCTGGTATCAAAGTCGCATGGTGGCATATCTCCCTCTGATCCACAAAGGCTGCGATTGGCCGTGGTGATGAAGACCTGGGGTAGACCTTGCCCAGGCTGACCTTGGAATTCCAGGAAACCACGATGGCTTAAGCAGCAAGCAATGGTGGTTGTGCTGGGGCCCGCACATCGAGTGAGGACGGGCCGTTCAAGTGTCAAGTCTGTCAAATGCTGATTGAACATTTTTTATTAATTCTAGGCTAAGTATATATGTGCTCAGACTATTAAATATTTCCGTATGCCATTGATGCAATGAAGGCTTGTATAGATTAAAATATCATATAGCACAATGCTAAAATGTCGGCCATCGCCGTCTGTCCAAGCAATGCTCCATAGCAGAGAGTTCAGTGGCACTAATTACTTGCAATTGGCGAGATGTCCTGGAAGTTTGAGCTGAACTGCTACTTGTACTGCGAAAACAGTCACTCAGTGATCATGAATTCTTGTCCCAGAACTCAGTCATGCATTCACCTTAGACTTTTTATATTTTATCACTTTCGCATTCTTGCAGAATTGCACACGAAATGTCTACGTCGTCGTTATCAACGGCTTCGTCATTCAATGCTCAGTTAGTGCAGCAGACATTTGATTACGCCATCGAGGTACACACTATTCTTGTCTGAAGCCTGCGAATGCAAAGAAAAACATTCTGAGCCAGCTTTTTGTGTAGTGGATCTGTCGTTCTAAGAACTATTTAGATTGCGACATTATACGCTGTTATAATATAGAAGTTTGTTAATATCAGAACATGTGATACTGTGGCAGGAGAGGCCCTGCAACACAGGATCGATCCCGCGCCAATGGCTCACGAAGCCTTCCATCTCGCCGGGGTCGGAAAATTGGTACCGAACTTGTCTGGAAGGATAGCAGCACTGGCTCGATACATCGGTAGACCACCGCGAGTCATTGTACAGGCCAGATATGCATTCAATCACCTTCAAACGATCTTAATGACGCTGAATGCATGGAACATCCCTAAGGGAATGATCAATGCCGAGAGCTTTATCCTTTTTCACATTGTTAATGTGAAGAATTTGAAGCAAAATGTTATCTTTCAGGAAACATGTCGAAACTTTGGCCTTCTATCTCCATTCAAACATGAACCGAACCGTTCTTACGATGACAAGAAAATAGCTGGTGAAATTTCATTCAGGATTTCGTTTTGTTTCGTGGTCGCAAGGATGGCGTTTACTTGTAGGCACAACACAGCAGGCTAAAACCTAACTGCTTAAAATAAGTATACCATTACTGTAGGTTCGATGAATTGTCTGGGATCCTTTTTCGAATATGAAATCCCGCAACTCCCTAGGTTAGAGGCGTAAGGATTCCAGGGAGAATTAGCTCCACCATTATTCAATCACATCTATAAATAAAACAAAAATCATCAAGCATGTGCCGATCCACACACAAAATGCGAACTCCTTGGTGACGATAAGCCTGATCTAGCTTTGACCACATACAGTTTGTGTCAGCGAAATATAGTCGGAGGTTTCCTCTGATCAGATGCAAATGAAGCGAATGCAACGAGGAACAGGGTGAATTTGCTACTGGCCCGTAAGAAAAATCTAGAAATGAACGACTAACCCATTTTCGCTAAATCGCCTTTCTTTAATATTGGATTTTTATTTTCAGCTGATGAAGAAAAAGTGATAACGGACTTTGACGGAATGACTTATGATGGGTTTATTCACCAGGAAAGATTAAAAAAGTTTCCTCTGTCGTATTACCACGTCCAAGACATGAATAAAGGTCCAGGTGAGAAAATAGAATGCTGCAGAATTCTTGCTTATCGCGTGGTCATTCACTCCAATGGAAACTACATATTGACTGACGTTGTGGTCATATATATAAGGTCCTTCAGCACGACACACATTTATATCTCTACAAATGTCGTAGCCAGTCCTAGGTCTCTGAGTTGCCGGAGAATGTGTCTGAATGATAGGAAGGGCCCACCTGTATGCTTTTGACTGAGAAATAGTAAAGGGAAGATTTTGACTCAAAAACACAGACTTTGTTTTGTAATTTTATAGACAAATATGTGAAAGAACTTGCCTGCATCCTAGAAAATTTAAGAGCTTAGACACTAATGTTACAGAGCTGCAGCAAAGATCTCATGGGAAACAATGCCTTTCTAAACAATCTTTTCCATTTTAACTTATTATTTACTGCCTACTCTTTTTAACGGCAGGGTATATATTGCGAAATATAACTTTGATGATGCTGAGATATTTGTAAAACTCCGGACCGCTGGTGTCTGCGGTGGAGAACGAACGCGCTACTGTCCTTTCCGGGGAGTAACGCGTTCACCACCACATCATGCGAGTAAATCTTTTCGCCTGTCTCTCAGCAAGTCCTATCGATTTTGGCCATCAGCAATCACCCGTCAATCCCGCTGACAGAAAGGAGAATAGCGTGTTCGTTCCGCACCACAGACACCTGCGGTCCAGAGTTTTGCAAATATCTGCTGGACTACTGAGATAGCAGGGTAGAAGAGAGGCTCTAAAGAGCGATGGGAAATTTACCAGGTTTAACTCATGGCACACGTAGTTCCTAGATTTGCCTTTAATCAAATGACACTTCTTTAGCAGAGTGCGCCGAATAAATGTATATCAACCCATACCAGCATCCTATCGACTATTTGGGAAAATATTTAACTATTTGCTAAATAGTCCATAGAATGCTGAGATATGGGCAAACTCACGATCGTATTAGAGCTTTGAGCCTGCGATTATTTTTACCGGGGCTCACAAGCTCACCAACCAAAAATAAAAACGACATGCCGTAAATGAACGTTAAAACATCATAATTTCCACCGCAGCTCTAGCATAATGCCGATATGTGTTCCCCAGATTATTTCATTTCACAAAGGACTATTGATAGCACAGATAGAGTAGAACCATGGTCGAGAAAAAGGCAAAACATTGACCTCACTTGCAGTGGTGACTATCCCGTGCGTCCCGATAAGGGTACGCAGGTTCGAAGACCATTTGGGGTCTTGAATTCTGCTCACATCCCTGCATTCTCGTGGATTCACTTCGTAGTATAGCGTGCTACGAAAAAAAATGAGCAGTAAATAGAAGTCGATGCACTATTTACTAGATAGAATTTTAACAGTTGGAAAGTTTACCAAAGATGTTTTCTCAAGATGGGAGCATCATTTTCGAACGAGACATCAGCGATTAAGGTGTCCATGTCAAGACATATTTAGTTTGCCACGTGTGCTCCATAACATCATGCAAAAAACTCGACTGTGAAAGTATCACGTAGTGTAGTTTTCGAGCTAGTTCATTCTTTGTTTTTTCGTCATTTCCGCGCTTCTTTAGCGACTGGTCGACTTCCTTCGGAACACATTTTGTTCACACTTTCGCCACCGCGGAATTTAACGACATAGGACGACACCCAATGTTCAGCCTCTGCAAGATTCTTCGTTGGTTTCTTGACGAGAAAGGATATTTTTTCAATATCTATAGGACTATAGGGACTGCGTATACCGCAGAATTTTAGAAAACATATGGCTCCATCATATCGTGGGCGTAAAAGGTATGTTTGCTAGTACTTCCCGTGTGTTATCATAGTCCATTGTGAAACATTTTGTGCCAGTAATTTGAAAATTTCTACAATTTGTGCTCTGACCATTTCTTTGCCTACAAATTTCATCCTTTTACTATGATCCGTAAGAAGAAAAGAAGAGTGGGTGGGTAGCAAAGTGGTTAGTTATTCCGTCAATCGAGAAGCAAGAGCGCTAATTTAATCCTCGCGTTCTCCCGCAATTCAAGTAGCAACGCCTCAGTTCGCCTATCTCCAAGATCATAAAGAAAATAGATTCGACCACCATTCTACGTCTTTCATGAAGAAGACGAAATCCTCAAGCAGCAGGCGAAACAGCACGCCAGATTTTGGAAGAAAATTGTTGACGGTGAAGCTCTGGGATCAGCACAATAGGTGTGATGACGGTTCATGTAAAAATGCCATGCCAAATTACTAATCAGTAAAATAGCTCGAGAAAATATTTTTGCATGATTCCAGATGCACAATGCTGCTTTTGTCAACTGACGTTCGCAACGACGTCTATGTTTGATCTACCGACTATTGATCTACAAAACTTATAGGAGAGGTGTTTTGTGCGCCCAAATAGGCCAATCGTATGAAATGACCCCATATGACTCAGGCAGGCTGCTCTGCACCGTGAATGATGGCATAGAATGCAACCGTTGCCTCGTTGTAAATTTGCCAAATCGGAATTGATAGACATTTCCTCTCTATCATTCCTGGCGGTTACGTACGATTAAATTAAAAGAGACTGGTGTGTTGGCGACCAGTTCCGATAGTCTGTGGTCGATCGCTGAACATCAGCATAAAAATAGCAGAGTGGAGCGCTACAGCGCCATGATAACCTAGCCATGTTGTACGTCATCGGCGATCGAAGTCGAAGATAATGACGATCTACTAAACGCACTTCGTACGAGCAAGATGAGAAACTAGACAACAGAGAGCACAGTATTGTGAGAGATCACTTTCATCGGATATCCATGACACATCGTCGGCACACGAATCGGCCTTACAGAGCAGGCGTTATAGAGACCACGAACTTTATAGTACGCATAAGGTGTCTGGATAGGTCCGTGTAGCGCTAATAGCGTATAACTAGCGTAATACTCAGATGTACTCTGCAGCAGACATAGGTCCGCCCCGCACCGCAGGCTCACCGAGCCTTCCTATTCCTCTGGGATCGACAAATTGGTTTCAGACCTGTCTGAGAGCATAGCAGCACTGGCTCGATGCATCCTAGGTCAATCCTGATCATCGTATAAGCCAACTATGAATTTAATCTTTTCTGACGATGTTTGATGAAGTCGAATGTATGACACTTCCCTCAGGGGTTGATCAACTCTAGGAGCTCTGTCTTGCCTACAGAGCAGTGGGAAATTTTTAGGCGAAAAAATAGTGGCATATAGGATTTTACCTAATTACAACACCAAGAATTTGCTTTTCCGCGAAAGCGTAAAATTTCCCAAAAATCTTGAATTCTTTGAATTAACCTGACTTTTCTTATTCAGTGGACTACGCACCTCGTCTTGCAAGTATTCCATCTCAGTATCAACTGGAATCATTGACTGAAATGTATGTGTGCGACTATCCAAAACTGTATCAAAGGTTGTTTTCGCTAATCTACAATATTAAATTAGTGAGGCGCGTGTTGCGCCGTGGTCGGAGGCGCCCTGTAACACACATGTGGAATTGATCCCTGCTCTCATGGGCCCCCAAACCTTCTATTCCTCCGGGTTCGGTAAATTAATACCGGACTTGTCTGGGAGGATAACAACACTGGCTCGATACACTGGTAGGTCACCACGAGTGTAAAGGCCATATATGCATTCAATCACCTCCAAACGATGCTTAATGAAGTCGAATGCATGGCGCATCCCTCAGGGATTGATCAACGCCGAGAGCTTTTATCATTACAGTATTAAATTCGATTCTACGCTTGTTTTTCTTTCAGCATAAAACGCTGTGACGCGGATATACATATGGAGGGCGATACGAGACCATTGTCTTCAAAATCGGACTACCTCGCACTCGTCAGGGATCACGATATTCAAAAAATCCCTAGCACCGTCAGATTGCGGGAAGTCCAGTCGCAGTATATCTCAGAAATGCTCTACTGAGCCGAGTGAAATGTCCGCTGTACATCAGTGATGCGTGTGAAATGCGTGATTTGATCTATTTTATAAAAGTTTATCATCACACACAACAGACAATTTAACTTCTATGTTCAATCGTTTGTAATCAGTTCTTACCTAACTCGTAATGTACATTCATTCCACTGTTATCATGCTCTCAAACACGTCAAACACACTTTCGCAGTGATGAAGTATTGTGGACACCTTGCGTGAAAAGCTGACAGAGGTAGCTTTGGATTCACTAGTTTAGCGGTATTTGACAAGCAACACTTACTAGCTAACCATTAAAATAAAAGAAGCCACTGAAGAACATCTGAATACAGTTGCCACTCTAAGTATTTGATTTCCACACTTTTTGTGAGCGCGTCAACCAACCAAAATGGTTAGAGGTGCCCTCCAATACGTCCTGGGCTAAACAGGCCTCTCATCTCTTTGAAGTCAGGAAATTTCTAGCGTACCTACACTAGGAGGGTGAAAAACCTGCATTCATGAGCCGGTAAGCTATTACAAGACGTAGCCGAAATATGCATTCAATCACAGTTGCGACGCCTTATGAAGTTGAATGCAAGAGACACCCCTTGACTAATCAACGCCAAAGGCTTCGTTCTTCTTTACTTCTTGTGATAGTGCAAACTTAACTGCTGTTAAGTACGTAGCAAAATATAAAGTGTGCTTCACACCCTATTCATAAGGATAGGTGCTAGTAGCCATGGTGTTTCTTAACCGGCCATCACATACCTAAGAGAGAAGCTCGGTGGTGCTGAAACGGTAACTGTCGCTTTCATAAATCTCACATTTACAGCGGTGTTATTAGCGTGCGAGTTAATCCAATATTAAAGTATGAGCTTAAATTTAGATTAAATAATGAGCAGCTTTACAGGATTCGAAACTTATTGGTCGTTCATTGTACAACCAATTCCTAGTGGTTACAAGGAATGCTTTGAGAAAATGTCACCTCCACGTGACCCGACAAATCGTACACATAGATGACGCAGTGATTCTGACCAGAGGTAGTACACCAGATGGAATACGTCTGTATCTGGATACCATCATTTGTTCATATAGCCAGCCTTTTCTCTAGAATAGAAACGCAACTCATTTCACATTTCGCAGTTAGGCAACCACAGTAGCATAACCAGCAAATCTCCGAAAAAATGGAGATTATACCGGAGCCCTCACAACCAGCGAGGACGGCCCGTTCAAGTATCGAGTGAGTAAGGTTCTCATTACAGGCGCTGAAATTGAAGGTTTTAAGACAGAGAGCATAAGCGATGAAGTTTTTGCCACCGATCGACTCTTAGGGAATGGGCAAGCACTCCGCTCTGTATTGGTTCATTTAGTCCGTGTTATTATTCACCCAGAAAAGTCTTGTACCTTATATACCAACATCGGAAAAATAAAACGCGAGGAGCTTCGAGTACGGAATCAACGACTGCCTTTCTGTTACGCTGCACCTGTGACCACTGCGTTACACGTCACTAATTATGACAAATCTCATAAATTTACATACAGATTAAGCACGTTCTGAGACCGTATACTATACAAAAGCAGAAGGATTCACTGTACTAATTCCAATTCCGCTTAATATCGAGAAAAAGGCGTTAGTGAACTTTCCCAATACCAGCTATTCAACGCTCTTTGGAAGTACAGTAGCATTCATTGCTGCTTTTCTATGATGTAGCCTTTATCTAGAGCTTCATTTAGTCCGCGCTCACGTTGTCTATCTGAGCTCTGTCGTGGGAGATGGATAGTCAGAGTAATCTGTCCGGCCTTTCCATTACACATAGGCCTTAATTACTGGAGATCACACCGAATCGCCCGTCGCATAGTTGATTATAGGTTTTCAGTCAAATTGAGACGATACGCAATCTCTATACACACGATACTTAGCCACGCATGAATGCATGCATACATTAGGAGAAAGTTAGAGTGCACGTAGTCCATTTATTGAACAGACCTGCTTTCACGATCGGTACATGATGCAATTTGCTTGGCACGTAACCACCTAGGCTGCGTGATTGGTTTCGCAACGTAAACTACTGACGAACTGGTTTGTTCTTTACATGATCGAGATCTGTTCAGGAATAAAACAAACATTACAGGAACTCTGGGTAAAGCTGATTGTAAAGCCTCTTGTCAAAGTCTACCTAAGCACAAATCACTATGATTTTTTCACTGTTGCCGAAAATGAAAAAGGAGCTTGTAGCGGAGTAGTTAGAGGTGTCGTCCAATACACACGTGGTCTTTGGCTCGATTTCGAGCCTCAAGGTAACCAAGCGTACCAATTCACTGAGTCGACATTTTAGCAGAAGGACAGGCACACTTAAATTGTAGGCCAGGTATGCATTCAATCACCTCTAACGGTGCATGATGAAGTCGAATCCACAACGCATCCATATGGGATTGATCAACTCCGAAAAGTTTATCCTTAGCTTTTTGTTGGAAAAGGGCAATCGGAAGAGTGCGTATTTGTTTTAGCGCTCATCATGTCGCCAACCCACCGGCCACTGCTCATTCATTCTTCGTATGTTATTAGTAATCAATATCTTTCATTCGAGACGGCTAGGAAACGATTCTAAAAGTTTTTTGTTCAAAATAAAACATCATTTCCATCTCATAAAGTGGCAATCTGCTTACACGCTGATCCAACTGCTGACACCAGAGCAGAACTCGAAAACCTTTAAGAAACGGTCGTAAATCCTCCTTAATCCTTCTCTTATGCCGAGAGGCACGGGATTACAGCTTGCTCGAATGTCGTGTAAACAAAAACAATCTGCCTTCAATGAGCAAATTTTGCGTTTTAGGCCATTTATTCAGGAATCGTTGAAAGATTTTAAGGGATTCCACCGTTCTGCAGATTCGATGCAAGTGATGCATATCGTCCATCGTTGATTGCCTTTGTCTCAACCACGATCGAGTGGAAAAGTTTTCACACTTTTGTCACCGCTACTTTATAGCACAAGGTGTTTTCCCAAGTACTTACAGTATTTTTAAAAAGTGCTAGTCACTCGAATTCTATTCATTTCCCTCCTGCTTCTTATTCCTCTCTCATTATTTTCAGTTATTCTCTTTAGGACCTCCATGTGTTCTTCTTCAGTTGTTTCTCATATTTTGTTTGGCCATCCTTCTCTTCTGCATTAAGCACTACGAATGGCTTCTTTGTTCAAAATTACAAACAACAAACGAATTCAAACATAATTACATGCCTAAAAACCAGTAAAATTACGTGTTTCACATTGTTCGTGCAAGTGATGCATATCGATCGTTGAAACAACGTAGGACATAGTCGGTCAGCCGATCAATAGACATTAATTGCATCCTCTGAAGGTCAAAGGATTCCTTCAAGGACTATGGCAGGTGTGAATGAAGAAAATGAATCTAATCAAAATTTGGTTATTAGAGAATCCCTTTAAGACATTGTAAGAGGGATTTTCAGTGAACGCGTATAAACGTTGATGCACACAGATAAAAGTCTTTAACGGAAATTCGGTGAGCAAATGGTATGAGATCGAAACAAAAACAGTTTCAAGGAGTTGGATAGGTGGCGAAGAGTGAACTACTGAGTGCTGAAGGTTAGCAGTCGGGCTGCGACATGGAGTAATGTCGATGTCGCTGGTGTGACAGCATCGCAACGGCGAATGCTGCGATGACACCCACCTGTAAAACGCAGTTTTTTTTAGCTGTTCTAAGAAAATGAGCTCATAAAATCGTTCTCAACCAGCTATCTTTTGAAGAACAAATGACCCCAAAGTCGATTCGCACAGATTTTCGGCATATAAGCCAAGAGACTAAACACCAGAACAAACACATCGAACTAAAAACGTCCTCTACTAGCTCTACTGTGAAATTTAGTCAGATTACTATCGATAGTACAACATGCACTTGATATGCCGTTAAAGTAACCAGTAACTCATCAGAGTTTCCACAAACTACATCGCAACGTTCGTAGCCTTAATGTCGTCAATTTTTATTTATTGCTCATTAATTTTTAATGGCAGGGTATTGTGTGAAATATAACCGCAATGTTACTAGAATATTTACAGAACTCCGGACCACCAGTTTCTGCGTTTGGGACCGAACACGATATTAACCTTTCTGGAGGCTAACGCGTTCACCACTATACCATGCAAGTACTTCATTTTTCCTGTCTCTCATCCGTGCTATTCATTGCTATTCCTTGTTAGCAACATTAGGATTATATTCTTCACCTTACTTTTCAACAAAAAGACACCATCGTTTTAGCAATTACCGAGGTGAGGCCGGCTAGAAAGCTGATAAACGGGTTGAACGATACGCAGATCCGATTATCGGACTGGGAGGATGCTTCGTAGCAGGTAGGCTCTATAGGTTTCGTGCCATCACTGTCATCATTCGACATAATTCCTGAATGTACGATTGGTAAGGTTGGCGGTTACAGTAATCTCGAAATGGAACCGTATAGAAAATTCAGTAGAAAATTCACCAAGCTCTGACACTTCGATTCGTTGAGAATGTACTTCTAGAGACATGTCCTTATAAGCCTCGAAGCTTCTTCTAAATGTTGAACATTTGCAAGTAATAAAAGAATTGCTGAAGGACCATTTTACCTAGTCCGATTTAGTGAAGAGGAATCCTCTAGACATTCCGGACCCTTGCAAAATCCGTCACTATTCGGAATCAAAAGTAAGGTGCATTCAAAGTAGATGAGAGACGTCTGCGGCACTCCGAATACGCTCACATTCTGACCGACCAATGACTAAAATGTTGGAAATACCATGTTTACTTTGATCACGACATTTGTAATGTACCATGAGGCAATGGGCGAGGAGTTCGTGGTCGATTGGAACGCTTATGAAATATAATGGAAAGAATTTCGAATTAAGAAAAAATTCCATTGTGATAAAAATGACAGGTAGTTATTTGTAGCAAATTTGAGTAAATAGGGGCGGATAGCACAGTGGTAGCGGTGTCGGTTATCACGAGCATGGTGCTATTTCTATTCCGCTCCGGGCCAGCGAAGCCCCTCTTCCCTCTGGGGTCGGGAAGTTGGTATCAGCCTTATCTGGAGAAAAAGATCACTTTTTGCTATTCGATTGGACACGCTCCAGCCTGGTTATCTCATGACTCTAGGGAGAATTGCTCGACCAACGATATTCAAGATGAGATGAAAATTCTCAAGCAGCAACCGAAGGCACACTTAAAAGTTGAAAGTCTTCGTGTACAGTGGATCTAAGGAGACTAATCGAATGTGAGATGTGCTGGGATCCACACGGTAGACGTGAAGGCGGGTCATATAAAATGAAATAAAATAAAAGAGAAATAATGAATCAGTAAACACTTATAAACATAAAATTAATACGCTATACCCTGCTCTCATGAAACTAAAGCATGAATGACAGGAGGCACAGCACTGCTAATTTTCATTGCGAAGTGGTATGCTTCCGACTCTAGTAAATATCTTTGATCTGGGCTAATGCGTATTTGACTTGTTAACGTAGACTGATCGTTGTATCAAGTCATTTTTCTACTATTCCCGAAAATGCTGGCATCAATTTTCCGATTCTTGAGCGTTGGAAGGCAGGGTTAGGCCTGGGCGTCGATCCAAGCTTACGAACATCTGTGCATTGCGGAGAAACTCTAATCACTGCGCTACACCCGCTTAATTAGCCATTATCAAACTATCAATGAGAATTTCGTAACTGCGTTTCCATGGAGATTTATATTTTCTTGGATCATTTTCATAATTCCTGCATATGAATGATCCCGAGCAGTCAGCGTTTCCAGTTTTGTTTTAAATCCTGCCATTCTAAAAAGTCAGTTGAAATGGTATCTTACTAATGTCACGCGTGGCACAGCGTCAGTTCCGGTCTGTCGCATCCAATTTCCGGGACATTGTCAAACAGAGAGAACGGATTAAATCCAGAAAAGCAAGCAATCCCATAGAGCTTACACTTCAACATTCCTCATTAATCTAAGCAAAAAATCATCGCTGCAGTGATTGAAGGGAGTTACGGAACGTGGAAGACCAGCCAGCATTACTAATGGGTCATGCTTCAAGGGATAGATAAGCACGGCGATGTTGTGCTGTTCAAACCAACCATAACCTGAAGAAATGTGATGTTGTTTGCCTGTGTAACATCCGCTTACCTCATGTTAGTAGAGTGATTCCTTAACATGTGTTAGTTCCAGTGTTAATTGTGAGCCTTCTTGTTGACTACTTTTTTAACCACAACACTGCTCTGCTTTTGCTGTAATCCCATTCGGTTCCATATTCTTATGCTAAAGGCCGAATGTCTGCTTTGATCAAGTGCCTCAGTCCCATGAAATTCGTCTCATGAAAGTCTTACGGTTGTCAAATATGCACTAAATGCTTAGGAGTGCGCTACTACACGCTCCAAACGAGACCACCCAATTGCGACGTATCTTAACGCATTCCATGAATCGAAACACGTGTGTAATTTTAATGTGGTATGCCTTCCAGAGCTTTGACGAAATTTTACTCTAGCTAGTTTCCTTCCCAAAAAGAAATTTCTTTGCAAGAAACATTTTCTCCTTTAATTCTGACTACTTCCGACGAATCCACGAAATCCTGTATCTTTCTGCAATCACCTCCAAGTTAAGCAACGCATTTGTAAATACACAGAATGCACCACTGAAAGTTCGTTTACTTTATGCGCCATTTTAAGCCCTCGTTTACGAGATGTGCTTCTTTGAGTCGTTAAGAGGGATTTTATGGCGAATTCAATGACATGCTTAGTTTCGAAGGGCTGAGACAACTTTTGTTTTCTAATTCCCTTCCTCAATGCCCACATTAACGAGCATGACAATTTCCACCGCTTTTACATCGAAACTGGTTGCGATTTCGTACAGGCTCTTCAATCATTAACGTGCACCACTTGATGTGAAACGCACGAAACAACGTCGGAGTAGAGAATTGGGACGCCGACCAGTGAGGAAAACGAAAGCATCGGGATCGAGAACAATGAAAACCGACCGGATTCAAGTAGACGAGATTTGGGAGGATTTTTGTGTTTTTCGAGCACCCGTCCGCGTCCATCAGGCCGTGTTTAGTCTCGCCGCCGACCACGGAGCAACTGTGGACGATCAAGCATGTGTCCTGAAAAGGAACTATCCCCAAGAGTCCCACCTGTGCTAAAGGAAAGAAATACTTGTTGATTTTCGCAACTCCATTGATGAAAGACCACTTGACCGAGCATAACTGTTCCCGCGAGGGGACCGTTCGGCCGCTTACGCACGGTATACGAACAGGAAGGCGTTCGCATGGCGTCTAAAAAGAAGTTCGTCTAACGTGGATAGCAAAAAAAACCAAAATTAAAGGAGACTATGCAGAGGTTCTCTTACAAATCTTTTAGATTGAAAAGTAGCAATTCTAAAAGTTACCAAAATGCTAACTTTCTAATCGCTGCCTACTATAATTTTTCACGGCAGGGTATAGTGCGAAATACAACCACGATGATGCTGAGATATTTATTTGCAAAACTCCGGACAGCAGGTGTCTGCGGTGAGGAACGAACGCTCTGTCATCCTTTCCGAAAGCTAACGCGTTAACCACCACACCATGCGTGTCCCTCTTTTCGCCTGTCTCTCAGCTAGTTCTCACTACAAGTTATGTTCAAAATAAACAGTACTTCAAACCGACCTACTACTTCCTGCCGAAAACTTCCATAGGGAGAAAATTTTTAAAAAATCCCGTCTTTTATTATGATATACAGAATATGTTCGACGATCTGCATTAATCATCCCTTTCACTGTTTCACTGCATCAAAATGTATAATGAATTTGTTCTCAATATCTATAGATGGTCGTGTGTGGCGCAGTGGGCGGTGGCGCCCTGCAATGCACAAGTGGAATCGATCGCCGCGCCCACGCCCCCCTAAGCTTTCCAACCCTCCGGGGTCGACAGATTAGTACCAGACTTGTTTGCGAAGATAGCAGCACTGGCTTCGGTAGGCCACTGTGATTCATTGTAAAGGCCAGATATACCATTCGATGACCTCCAAACGATGCTTGATGAAATAGAATGCATGGCGCATCCCTCAGTGATTGATCAACGCCGAGAGCTCTATCCTTTATAGCTGCAGAAGATTAGTACGCAATATCAATTATTTTTTCCTCTGAATTAATAGTTTTAGAAGCCTTTTTGAAAGTTCATCAAATGCACTGAGTTGAATTAATGGCGGCTTCGAAACTCCTAAGCACTTAGTGAAAATACGAGCTCAATTATCGAGTATTTTTATGTGTTTCGGAAGCGTTCCATTGGTGAACGGCGTCTAAGTGGCGAACAAGGTGCCCACTAGTCAGAACTAGTTGGAAAAGCTCTTTTCACAATTCGAGCTCCTTCTTCTAGGTGATCGATACCTAACTAGTTTGCTAAGTAACTTTAGTTAACGTAGCTGATTTCCATGGGTAAGTTTTAGTTGTTTATTACGCGAATGCAAACTTATGTGCTAAGTCTTATTTACTAATTTTATGAAAGTATTTGGCTGGGTAGATTGCATGTCAATCTGACCTCTGCAGGTTCTGAATGCGAAACCGCCGAAACGTCAGCTACTGTTTGCCAATGAGGGTATAATACCTCGTGTTTGCTTATTGAAGAGGAACAGTGAATTTCCATGGATACTTCAAATTGATTCTGACGGATATTGCAAGCTTTTAATTCTTCTGGTTTTGTTTCGATTTTCAGACTCACAAAAGGGCAAGAGGAAGCTTCTTAAGAAAAAGAAACTGAATATATCTGATGGTGTGTCATCGTTAGATCCGTGATCCATCATGGGACAACCTACTGGACCCAATCCATCCTCAGCCTAATGCTCTATGTCTGTCGCAAAGGGTGCCCATTAGTTGTGAAGTGGGCGTGTGCCCTGGTGGGGATCAAGAGAGAGAAAGAAAATGTCGGGTCGCGCAGCACTTCGTGGCCTTAAGTGTAGCGGCTCTGAAAAGTGGGGAAATTTTTAGAAAATTTTTCTTCTATCTAATCAAGACGGCTGTATTTTTTTCAACAGACGTCTATTTATGAAATAATGAAAATCGTTTAAAGATTGAAAATGAGATTTTTGATGAAGAAAAATGTCGATATATATTGCAACCATTTAAGCCAACGGTGAAAGCCCAACACCTAGGCAAATTAGAGGTTTTGATTATTCAACTCTTAGACGACACTGTAGTTGCCATTATTTCCCCGTCTACTTGTTTAAATGAGTACTAACGAGCAAGAAAGACAACATAGACTAATGAACACCGCTGCCCGATCTTCTCTATCCAAGTAGGAAAAAATTGTCTTTACAAACCTCGTTGTGATTCTGTGGGACTTCCTGGTCCTAGAGCTTTACTGTTTGTCGCTCGCTGATGGAAACATCGTAAATGGAATATACGATCGTCAGCAGTTGTGAAGTCAGGATGAAATGAAACTGAAATCGCAGTTTCCAGAAAAATGCCTGCCGGTGATCGGGAACTGAAACCAAAACACAGAAAACTAAAAGTTTCCAGCTACTCAGAAAATCTGCTCTCGTTTTCGTTTTTACTCACCGCCTTCTCGGTACTGCGCATTCTTCGTGTGGAACGAGCACCTCTATCTGATTATTAGTCACCAGCACCTAAGAGTCACCGATTGTCTACATGACCGACTATAGTTGCTCAACAGTAGTTACTTTAAACTAGCAAAAACCCTAATCTTATGCGTTCTCACAGGGAAAGCTAACGCAAATAAACATGCTCAAATGTAGTGAACTTGAAGGGCTCGAATCTCAGTAGTTTCCAAGCCAGTGGTTTCCTGTTTTACAATGCTTCGATAGTGAGTGTTCTTCACTAAGATATGAATATAATGACACTCTAAACTCATCACGTAGCAACCTGTTATCGATAGCTTTCGGTCCATGGTGCCCTTTCAAAAAGTATTTTCTTGTGTAAAAAATTTCTGTTAACTCACTTGATAGCAGGATTTTTGCACGACAAATTTCACCTGCACATGCCCCTCGAACGTTTGATTTGTCTTCAGCTTCACGTAAATAGCATCGGCAGCGCAA
Source organism: Angiostrongylus cantonensis (assembly GCA_009735665.1). Classification (NCBI taxonomy): domain Eukaryota; kingdom Metazoa; phylum Nematoda; class Chromadorea; order Rhabditida; family Metastrongylidae; genus Angiostrongylus; species Angiostrongylus cantonensis. The sequence continues at coordinate 1,318,933 of MQTX01000047.1, forward strand.
CTGGAAAAGGATTGGTTACTGTCACAACTCTAAAATGGAGAAGCAAATTATAATCTCTGTACAATTTAACTTCGCGGCAGCTATAGAAAAATGTTATAGTCGAAAGAAAAATCTTCTATACCGCTGAGCTAATATGATAATAATATTTTAAAAAAACTTTTAATAGGTTGACGCTTCGACTTCTTCGCCCTTTTTGGAGCCGCGCTGATCCGAGTCGATAATCCACAACTGGGGGATGTGTCCAATGTGAGGAATGTCCACGAGTCCAATCTAGTGGAGGGAGCACCGCTCGAATACGAAACTTCACTTGGCGATGCCCTTTTATACAGGAAAGGTGATAGTCGATTTTCGCCATCCAATATGATCTGCTTTTTGCGGGCAGTGAGTACTGTAGCAGTAACTGTTTCATCTGCTGGTACGTAAAAAGAAAAATATTTAAATATCAGAAAAGTTTTAAGCCATACCCATCACCTTCCCAAAATCCTTTATGTTCGATATTAAACGAAAACAGAGCATTTCAAACACTTCTTAACGTCGCCTTCACTGCCTTACCGCTCTCGCTGTTCATCTACAAAACTCACTTTCAACTGAGGGCTTGGTGCGACCAGTGGGAGTGCTATAAGAGCAATCGCAGCCGTTTGAACCCTGCTCAAGCTCAAAGTTTACCCGTCCGCACCTTCTGACCTCCTCATTCTTCTAGAATATTAGAAGATTTTTAAAAATCCGTTTGCGTTTCACAGATGTCGATTTTGTCGTTTTAAAGGAAACTGACGAGTACCTGTTCAGCAAAATCCTCCCACTTTATCTTCGAAATGCCTTAACTTTGGTGAAATCGCAGTTTTATGCATAGCTGTGGAAATTTTGAAAGTTCTTCTTTAACAGATTACAGGAAGGTCCAATTTCCTTTTTAGTGCAGTGAGGTGATACGTCATTTTCTATGGTGAAACAATCGTTTTAAAGAGACTGGATGAGTCAATAAACCGCAGACAAACAGATTTGGTATCGGCGTAATGATTGAAGATTACCATATAAATCAGGTTTTTTAGTATGCATGAAAAGTACTGCGCATAATGTTATCATACGGACGAGTTTCTCGGCCGTCCACTAACGACGATGACTGGTTTGCATCGCACGCGAGACAACGAGCAACAACCAATTCTTGTCTGAAGATTTAAGAGCCTTCGATCTTGGGAATTATTTCTGTTTAATAAAGCGTTGGCTTGTAAGAAATTGAACTCATAAATCGAACTAGGCAGAAAGAGAAATCCTTCTACAATAGAGAGCCCTTTGCCGATGACAGCCTTCCTTCCTGGCCTAGAACATCTTTCTGAATCAAAATTTTCCCTTTTCCTTCGCAAATTTTGGCATGTCTGCTCGAAAAAAGTGTAAAACCTAGTAGTTGCTTGCAGTTTTTTAGTGTTCTCGTTCTTGCCATAGCTCCAATCAATTTGTTGCCTAACCATTTTCTAGAAAACAGCGTTTCAATTAGTTTTCGTTCCATTCGTCAGCGTATTTTGCCAAATTCCTTCCAGTGGAATGCAAAGAGATGTGGTGAAAGTTGGGAGACTAATCGCGAAACCTCGACGAACCAGATTTTCTACACTTGAGCGTGATGAGTCAAGCCGCCTGTTTGGCTGTAGATGATGTAACCATGGGCACTGTCCTCCGAGGGAAATCTGGCAAGCATCGTATGTAGTAATTTTTAACCTCATTCAGACTCATTGAAGGTGAACTTCAACGTCACTTCCTACCAGAACAAACGGAAAGTCGAAAGTTAAGGCATGAACTCTTTTCAAGCTCTGCCTAAACTTTTCTTGAAACCCGACCCAAGTACACTTTGGAATTTTAAACTCGGTTTATTCGATTTTGATGAACAATGAAATGTTAAATGAATAATAGATTACAAAATCGGAAACCGAGTTAAACAACAGAAAGAGTGTGCGAAAGACTTTCCCACTGAAGATGCGAATGCTACACAAGGAAGAAAGTTCGGAATAGGTCATACATAGGTAGGAAGAGGAATTAATTTGGGTTAAAATACTGCGAGAAGTGTCTGAGAATACTTACTTAGCTACCTATTAGCGCTATACATAGCACAAGGATAGAGTTTCATATTCTGTAGTAAAGAACCATTGGGTGGCCTCATTTGTAGAGAACAACCTTATCAAAACAAAAAAAAAGACATTTTAAATAACGCAGAACAAAAAAAGAATAGCATAATGACCTAAGAATGAAAACTGAATTTAATGAAAATAAAGAAAAAGAGCTGAAATTTAAGCTAAACCCACTTGACATACGGTTCTTCAGAAACGAAATTCGACTGGAGGTTATCGAGTTGACTGTGTACTGATGCAGAGTAGAGGACCAGTATCGAAGAAGCGAAGAGATGTAATCCCATACTCGGAAACGGATGAGGGGAGGGAACGTTGAGGTCCTTTGGAGGACCGTGGTCGAGCAAGATGTCCGGCGCTCCCCGACGCCGCAACCTCCGTGAGTGGCCGAGCCTTTCTGTCTCCACTCGGCACACGCTATCTCCCTGCCCTCCGGCCAACTGAAGAACGGTCAGTGGGCGGGACGCCAGAGAGCTGGAAAACTCCGACATTTAAGCATTCCGTTGGAAAACCGATAGAGTCACGCAATCATATGTTTCCTTAATAGAAAGCTTGAGAATGATGAAAGAAAAACCAGAATCGTGAGGAAAGTGCCTGCAATCCTATTAGAAGGTGAGGCAAAATGTGAACACGTTCCTAAAAACGTCTCGACCGCTTATGCTCGAAGAAGAATTCCGAAAGTTGATTCAAACACGACGGGATTGCGAGACAGGCCTTTCAAACTCGGCGGAGTACTTTGAACCCCAATGTGTAATCTCCACCTTTACTCAATTCAGTTACCCAGTTTAAATCTCTGAATATGAAATGTTTCAAAGACTACCCTATGTGAAATCTAAAGTGCTTTATCTTTCTTAAAAGATCTTATTACTAACTGGTAGCCAAGAGCTGGATGGGACTAGAGAGGTTTTAGAGAGGTTCAGATCTCTTTGTCAGGTTCCATATCTGACTGAGTTAGGTAATTGATCTAAAAGTTTTATTTATGTATTTAGTCTTACTTATTTGTCGTAAGCTCAATGTTACAAATAAATATTGAGCATTTTACTACCGAGGTGGAATGACGGTCGGTTTCAGAATTACTTTTTGAGTTCACTTGAAGGCAGCGAACTATAGTCTATATGACTTTCGGTCATTTTATTCCTGGTTTTCAGTCAAAATACAAACCATCGACCACGTGTGCCTTGCAGAAGTTCAAACCACTTAGCGACACACGTGCTGGCATGCGTGGTATATCACTCACATCAAGGAACATTCCCACATAGGCGCTTAAGATCACAGAGATCTATTCATGAAAGTACGGAAGGTGCAAGTCAACCAGGTGCACCAGAGGAGTTGAGCTCTTGCCGTGAATTAGCTCTCGCTACTATAGTATAAAGTCTCATTCGCTGATGGGGTTTCACTGCCTCTCCGTCATTTAGTAGTGCCCCACATAGCTTTACGACTAATCAAGTCGAGATCTCTCACATGAGGGAGATCTGTGGTTTTTCTCATTACGCTTAGTTAATGCTTAATTGCCGATCGTGAATACAACTTATTCTCAGACATAAATGGCATCAAGCAGCGAACATTTCTCATGTTTACTTCAAGAAACAGAATGCTTTAAAGAAAACGAGGGGATCATATTACTGAGAGGATGGTGATAATAAATATTTCAACAGGATGCTTCAGCTGTCATGAGGGAAATGAGCATTCTGACTGCGCGTATGCGTAGTGATTTCCTCAGAAAATTGGTTGGGAACGATAGAAATATTTCAGTAGAGAGCGAGGCAAAGATAATAACCCACAGACCTCACCAGCCCAATAAATGTGGATTGGATATTCTGTGCAAACTCGTACTTACAATATCAATGTCTAATAATATTTAGTAGAACTGAGAGATAAGGTAAGGTAATAGAAGGGGACAACAATCAAGCCTCACATATTGGTTTAAACATTTCCTTTGACGAATAATTGCTGCCGAGTGATTGCTGATGACATCATTAGGTAGAAAACCGGTTGAGCGAAGGGCAGAGCCAGGTCCTCAGTGGTGCAGTGGGTAACACGTGAATCCAGAGAAAGGCAGCCTCTGTTTTGATCTGGACTGTAATCTGGACTCCAAGTTTTGCAAATATCTCAGCATCATAGTGGTTGTATTTCGCATAATATCTTGCCGTGAAAAATATAGCCAGTAATGTAATCACTTTTTTACTCACTACCTATTCTTTTTTCATAGCAGAGTAAAAGGATAAAGGATAGAACTCGTGGCGTTGATCAATCCCTGAGGAATGCGCAACGAGCTTGGTTCTAGTTCGATTCCGCCGCAGGCCAACCAAGCCTCTCATCCCTCCGAGGGCGGGAAATTGGTAGTTTTGCAATCGACTTCATTACGCCTCGTTTGCAGGTGATTGAATGCATATATGGCCTTTACATTAACTCCCGGTGGCTTACCGATGTATTCAGGCAGTGCTGCTGTGCTCCCAGACAAGTCTGGTACCAATCTGTCGACCCCGGAGGATTGGAAGACTTGGTGGGCCATGAGCACGTGGATGAACTCCACGCGTGTGTTGCAGAGCACCTCCGACCACTGCTCCACACGCGCCCATAGCAGAGTATGCCATGAAATATAACCACAATAATGTTGAGATATCCTAATAAATTCTGTAATAACCTCGTGTCTGCTTATTGAAGAAATACATCGATTATTGAGATATTTATAAACTCTGGCAACAAAGCAGAGCATGGTGTGTAGTTGAAGAATAGTCAAATAGGTGTTTAAATCTTCATCTGAGGTCAGTTCAGAAGCTGTTTTAAGAACTACGTAGTTCTCTGGAGCTTTGCGAAGCAGATTTTTGCTTTACGTTAGCAAAGTAACCCTTTGAATTCTCTGGAAGATGGTGACTGCATGCTACTTCCAGCAAATTTCATTTTGAGAGGCTCGTTTTTTCTCCACGCACCTAGCCGTCGCCCATCTCATCGACTCTGATGAGGTCTCGTTTTGCTTCAAACATCGTTAGCTGGTCTCTACGCAGAAAACCAACAGCGCTTGTTGACGCAATGTGACGCCGGCATCTTGTGAATAGGAATCCTAGCTGTTATTTGTTGTAGAGCATATTGACGCAATGAAAGATTAAGAAGACAGATTTGGTTGACTTGAAATAGAAGATGCGGAGATTGGAACAGTTCCTCAGAATTGCTTCCATTACCGACGAAAATGCTTCAAAAAGATGAAGCTGATTTTTCTACTAGAGGGGTCCTGCTCGACATTTGCTGAAATAAATAACCAATATCACATTTCCGCAACGAATATATTACTGCTCACAGCAAGCGATGAATAAATGGGTTCGGAAACTGATCAGCCACTGTTGTCATAAAAATGTCATCTTCAGCCGATAAAACAGCAATTGAGGAAAGCAATTGTCGAGAAATGGG